>CM077297.1:25363853-25661353 GCA_039654925.1 Anguilla pacifica
CAGATTACTGCCTGAACCTTACCTGTTAACCTGCCAGTAACATTCCTGCAGATTACTTCCTGAACCTTACCTGTTAACCTGCCAGTAACAGTCCTGCAGATTACTGCCTGAACCTTACCTGTTAACCTACCAGCAACATTCCTGCAGATTACTGCCTGAACCTTACCTGTTAACCTGCCAGTAACAGTCCTGCAGATTACTGCCTGAACCTTACCTGTTAACCTACCAGCAACATTCCTGCAGATTACTGCCTGAACCTTACCTGTTAACCTGCCAGTAACATTCCTGCAGATTACTGCCTGAACCTTACCTGTTAACCTGCCAGTAACATTCCTGCAGATTACTGCCTGATAACCATTTCCTTTCACCAGTTTGCATAAACAAGTCTGTCTTTTATGTGACCCTGTGATTTTTGTGCCATTCAATTGCTGAAAATTCTCATAGTTCGGTTGGAGTCTTTCCAAATTTTACTGGCAGCCGAAGAGCTAAATTAAAATTCCAATATGTGTTTGACCCCTTGTCAGGGTAAAGTAACCTCATTATTGATGAAGGCACTGATTCTGTGTTTATAACAGGAGGCACAAAAGTTGAGTTATGCAGGGAAAACAGATCCCATGTGGCAGGGCATCGGGGTCTCATGATGCACCAGCGCCCCCCTCTGGACAGTCAAGGGCCTACAGTCTGCTTGCTCTCCTGCACTTGACTCTGTCCTCTGACTCAATGCCTACGCTGGTTTAGCTTCTCAGCTGCCGAGTGAGAGGCAAGAGCGTGAATACCGAATTACCCTGGGGGGCTAGACACACTGCCTGATTTGTTGCAAGAAACAACTGTTGTTGTGCGTGCACACCCACGTTTGATACACAAACATGTACCATTACCTTTGTGTTCTTAGATCAATTGTAGAGATTCTTATATACTTGTATGCTAAAAAGCACCAAGATGAAGAGCAGGAAGGCATTGAACACAACAGGTGATGTGGGTCAAGTATTCTTTCACCTGTCTGTGTTCCCTCAAAGATATTCAGATCTCTATTCCCTCAACAATACTCAAATCTGTGTTCCCTTGAACATACACAAATCTGTGTTCTCTCAAAGGTGTTCAAATAAGTGCTCCCTCAAAGATGCACAAATCTGTGTTCCCTCAAAGATGCCCAAATATGTGCTCCCTCAAAAATGCACAAATCTGTGTGCCCTCAAAGATGCCCAAATATGTGCTCCCTCAAAAATGCACAAATGTATGTTTCCTCAAAGATGCTCACATCTGTGTTTCCTCAAAGATGCTACGTTCACTCAGCTTCACATCAGCTGCAGTTGCTCTGAACATTTTTCAAAAATGCAAAAGAAAGACCCCTTGATCCCTTGATTTGTACATTTAGGATTGAAATGGCGTTCTTTTTTTCCTGTATTAGCGGGGTAACTATCAAACATCTGCTCCGTGAAAGGAACCTGCTGATGAACAGGTTTTGCAGTTTATTTAGGGGTGGAAGTAGGAGTTTCTCAGTTCTCAGATATCTTCAATAGGCTTCAGATCTCGCTAATGATCACCCAACATAAAGCATCACAGCACCGGAGGGAGCTGAAAGGGAAACCCATAGCCTCCGGTCTCCCAGCATGCCTGCCTGCTGTGACCATGTGCCATTAATTGAAGTCAGAAATTAATTTTTGGTGTTTTTCGGAAAAGCGCTCAAACAAATATTTGTAAAGGACTCCCGAGGAAAGTGTGTTGCCGGGTTCTTTAGGAAAGAAGGAGTAAACATTGAAGGGCTGATTTTTAATGCTTACAAATGTCTTTAGAAATCCTAGTCAAACACCCGCAGAGCAGAAGAAGTCCTCGGTCAACAAGGCCGTTTCAGAAAGAGGAGATTTTGTTGAGCGTGAACTTTGGAGTTTTACTGCAGAACGTCTGCTGGCTGGCTGTGGTCTTCCTGACTCAACGTGTCAAATCTAGGGTTGAGAGAAACGATCAGACAAGGCCCACTCAACCAGCTCGTAACTCATTGTCATGGAAACAGTCGTTTAATTTGTTAAGTGCGATTATCATGTGTAGTCTTTACTCATTAGTATTCTAAATATTTTATTTTTTATTTTTTAATCGCCGTTCTGGTCTTGTCTGTTTTGATATGAACTGTCCACTTAATACTTCGAAATGTCTTTGAAAATATCAACACAACACTTTATTTCCCTCACAATATCACTTTAGGTGCTTTTAAAAACCTCTTATTTGTCAAGTGTGGGCGCGTTTCCTCTACAGGGTGTACTATTGGAACGCTCCACATTTAGCATTGGGCAGCCACCCTTGATTTAAAACTGCTAATGTGTACATTTTACGCACTTAGCAGATGCTCTTATCTAGTACTTGCAAAGATTACATTCTTTTTTACATGCAATCCATTTTTACTGCTGGCAATTTACTGAAGTAATTGAGGTTAAGTACTTTGCTCAAGGGTTCAACGGCAGCACTGCAGCTGGGAATCAAACCAGCAACCTCAGAGTTCAGGCCCAGTTCCCTAACCACTATGCTACACTGCCGCGGGGATTCAAGTACGTTGTAAAACAGCCGCAAGACAGGAATTGCACTCAGACCAGCCCCATTTAAGCCATCAAATTCCGCCTTTTATTTTATTGTAAAGTATATTATTTAAGCAATTAAACACACGCTTCATTATGTCCCCTGTGTGAATTACAGCACTTCAGCAATAAAAACAAACTGTTTGGTTCAGTGTGAACTGTGAACCATCAACTAGCCACTTGAGGGCTCTTATACTTGTTACATGAAATTCCAGGAGCCCCTCCCCCTGTGCGACAGAGGTCCTATCAGGAGTATGGAGCACTATCACTCTTAAGCCCCTCCCCCTGTGTGATGCAGGTCCTATCAGGAGTATGGAGCACTGTGACTCATAAGCCCCTCCCCCTGTGTGATGCAGGTCCTACTAGGAGTATGGAGCACTATCACTCATAAGCCACTCCCCCTGTGTGATGCAGGTTCTATCTGAAGTATGGAGCACTGTGACTCATAAGCCCCTCCCCCTGTGTGATGCAGGTCCTATCAGGAGTCGGACAGTAAGGTGACGGCGGACGGGGTGGTGGGGCTGACGCGGGCCTTCCTGGCGGCGGGGGCGCAGTGCGTGCTCGTGTCCCTGTGGCCCATCCCGGTCGCCGCCTCCAAGGTGTTCGTGCACGCCTTCTACTCCGCCCTGCTGAACGGGACCAAGGCCAGCGCCGCCCTCGCCGACGCCATGAAGACCGTGCAGAGCAGCAAGCAGTTCTCCCACCCCTCCAACTGGGCCGGTCAGTACCAACACACTCATACACACACACTCATACACATGCGTTCTCCCACCCCTCCAACTGGGCCGGTCAGTACCAACACACTCATACACACACACTCATACACACGCGTTCTCCCACCCCTCCAACTGGGCCGGTCAGTACCAACACACTCATACACACACACTCATACACACGCGTTCTCCCACCCCTCCAACTGGGCCAGTCAGTACCAACACACACACACGCACATATGCGCACACACACACACACACAGACACACTGTACATACAGGTATTTTCATTCCTCCAGTCTGTGAGTTATGTTGTGTTGCCAGGTATTCTCCATCCCCCAGTCTGTGTGAGTTTCGTGTGTTGCCAGGTATTCTCCATCCCCCAGACTGTGAGTTGTGTTGTGTAGTTAGTTTGCTCCTCCCTCTGACTAAGCCCCTCCCCACCCCCCCACTCTGGTCTTGTGTCTGCAGGCTTCATGCTGATTGGCAACGACGTGAAGCTCAACAGCCCCTCGTCTCTGATTGGCCAGGCACTGGTGGAGATCTTGCAGTACCCGGACCGGGCTCGGGACGCCATGAGAGTCCTACTCCACCTGGTGAGTCCCGCTCATTACGTTTAGTAAACTTACCACACCAGGAACACTGAACGCCTAATTCCAGAGAACCAGCGGCCTTCGCCCTCTCGTGTCCGAATCATGGCTTCTCAACCCCTTTCCCCCAGAAGGCCGGCAACCGTGTCCTAAAGCCTTCCCTCCCCCCTCCCCCCGCCCCAGGTGGAGAAGTCCCTGCAGCGGATCCAGAGTGGCCAGCGTAACTCCATGTACACGTCCCAGCAGAGTGTGGAGAACAAGGTGGGCGGGGTCCCGGGCTGGCAGGCCCTGCTGACCGCCGTTGGCTTCCGACTCGATTCGGCGGGAACCGGCCTCCCCGCCGCCGTCTTCTTCCCCACCGCCGACCCCGGCGACCGGCTCCAGCAGTGCAGCACCACCCTGCAGTCCCTGCTCGGTATGTAGGGGGCGCCACCAGGGCTGCAGCAGGGATGGGACACTTTGAAATGCCATAGCCCTTTAGACCAGGGGTGCTCTTGTTTGTTTTAACTGGCTCATATTAAATGACATGTTTGATGAAGGCAGAAGCTGCATGTTAATCCTTACAGTATTAGTGTCATAGTGTTGTCATGCTGTACCCCCCCCCCCCAGGTCTGCCTCCCCCTGCACTCCTGGCCCTCTGCAAACTCATCACTGCCTCAGAGACGGGAGAACAACTCATCAACAGGGTAGGCCTCTGACCTGCCACACACACACACACACACACACACACACACGCTCTCACATATGCTTACACGCACACATACACACACACTCTCTCACAAATGCTTACACACACACACACACACACACTCTCTCACAAATGCTTACACACACACACACACACACACACACATAATACACACAGGCTTACAAGCACACACTCACACATGCTTACACACACATGCACACACACACATACACACACTCTCACATACACTTACACACACCCTTACACACACACACACACACACACACACACAGTACACACAGGCTTACAAGCACACACACACACACACACACAAACACTCTCACATACACTTACACATACACACACACTCACATACACTTACACACACGCACGCACACACACACACACACACACACAAACACTCTCACATACACTTACACATACACACACACACACACCCTTACACACACACACACACACACACACACACACATAATACACACAGGCTTACAAGCACACACACACTCACACATGCTTACACACACACACACACACACACACTTACACTTACACACATACACACACACACACACACTTACACTTACACACATACACAAACACACTCTTATGCACCCTTTCCCAGCTAACTCAAAATGCTCCAAGAACATTGGGGAACATTCCAGTTATGTTGTCATTTGTTCAGAGATCTTGTTATGATTGTTATGGTCTCATATTTACTGTTCCACGCATGTTTATCTCACAAACAAATGTTCCTGTCATGTCACAGAAAAACCTAATTGGAAGTATTCCCTGATGGTTAATATTTAGTCATGAAAAAACAATGGAGTATGCATATTAAGATTAAGAGGCAGATTAATATTCCATTGGCTTTCATTTGCAGTAACATTCTCATTATTTTTAACCTGATAACAGAACTGAATAACATCCCTAGGCCATTACTTCAATGTGCTTTGTGACTTTAAAAATAATGCAGGGAACTTGCTGTATGCAGGGACTGGTATTGAGGTTTACCCTAACCTTCCGTAACATTCGGGGAAAGTTCCAGGAACCAATATTGGTTATCTGAGTTGCTCCTGTTCTGCAGGTGAATAAGAACAAGACCACCTGCTAAATGAATGCATCTGAATGTAAATATTTTACCAGGTCTGGACTTAGACTGTTATAGTCTTTAAAGAGGCCTGAAAACACTGTGAGACTGCAAACCTTCAGAACCAGCACTGGAAACCCCTAGTGTAGATTGATACATTCTCTGCTTCATCCTGGAGCTCATGTGTGCTGCATACATTGCATGTCTGGGAACATCTTCAGCCAGGTCTTGCACTGGCACTTACATAACTCAGGTGTGTAGTTTGGCGGTTAGGGAACTGGACTTGTTACTCTTTTTAGGGTCAGTTCTCAGGTGGTGAATTTCGTTGTACCCTTGACCAAGGTACTTAACCTGAATTATTTCAGTAAGGTATCCAGCTGTATAAATGGATCTAAGCTAAGTAAGTGCGTTGCTTTTAATAGTGGGCTAAAATGTAATGTG
Source organism: Anguilla pacifica (assembly GCA_039654925.1). Taxonomy (NCBI): domain Eukaryota; kingdom Metazoa; phylum Chordata; class Actinopteri; order Anguilliformes; family Anguillidae; genus Anguilla; species Anguilla pacifica. The sequence goes on from CM077297.1 coordinate 25,369,960, forward strand.
TATTGTATTATCTGCATGGCCAAAGTCCCATAGCTTTGCTTGGTCTCTAATGCTTGCAGTGAATGGCCAACGCTTGGTACTAAATACTATCTCTCTCTCTTCCTCCTAATCTGCTACCTGAAGGCTGTTAAAAATGTGGTGGGAATGGTAAGTTCCATCTAAGCAGCAAAGAGTCCCCCTGTTTTCCCTGCCGGGTTCACTGGTTTATTAAAAGGAACCTGTCAGACCAGCATGCCACAGCGTTCCAGAAAGATGCAATTCAGAATCTATGAAGGACGGGGGATGAATGCAAATTTTAGCTGGATGCAGATTTTACTGCACAGACAAAGAGACCAAATAACAGAAGATTTACTGCCGACCGTAAAATCCGCAGACCCTGTGAAAACTGTGATTTATGTTGCGTTACCTTTCCTCCCTCCAAAGACACGGCCATAACAGTTTTTTAATTAGCACTGTTATAATTTCAATTCTGACTGGGATCACTGGAGGGTAAGGTGTAATGTCATTGATTAATGGATGAAAAGCCACGCAAACAAACAACAAACTATTTTTTTTTACAGCATAATGACTTTGGGTCTCTACAATGCCTGTTAAGTTCTAGTGACTTTCATGAAGGTGTGTTCCCCTGTGTTTTGTGTAAAAAATATAGCAAGTGAACCTCAGCGTGGAGGACAGAATTGAAGAGCTAAACAAACCGTAAATCTGAAATCTGTACACTTCAGTAAGAAGGTCCCTGATTTGATGATTGGGTGCACTCAGAAAACAACCCCACAATTCCCCAAACCTAAATTTCACAGAGACAGTTATTTGTTATTAATATCAATTTATGGTGCTACTGCCAGGACGAAAAGCATTAGTAAACATTAGTCTTGATTAATAATACAGATATTATCTTTTTATTTAGCTAGCTATTTTTATGATTTCCTTTGAATTTGCATCCTCTGCATGTGAGAAATGCATTTCAGTAGAGCAGTAAAATTGATATGCAAAGAATGTGGAAATGTTACGTGATGTCATGATAACCTGGTCAGACTAATCCTCATTTGACTTCATGGAGCTTAATTGAAGCCCCATAAAATACATGGGAAAACCTGATGCTGTATGTGATCTTTCATCCCCACCATGATGGACACCTCCCCACACCAATCCCATCATGCACTCCTGCCTGGGCAACATTCTCTCCCTCTCGGTTTCTCTCTCTCACACACACACCACAAATTCAAACCAGTTCAGGTACATAGCATGTGCATATATGGCATATAATATAAGAAACTGTGATATACTATATTGTTATAACATATATATATATATATTCCAGGATGAGCAGAACGATGACAATAAAAAAATGACCAGAATCTGTCGTTCTCACCCTCCCTTCCTCCCTCTCTCTTCCTCCCCCTCTCTCTCCCCCCTTCCCTCCCTCTCTCCGCGTAGCTCCACCAGGTGCTGGTCCAGCTGCAGACAGGTGAGAAGGAGCAGGATTTCTCCGTGGCTCCCATCCAGGTGTCCATCAGCGTGCAGCTCTGGAGGTTACCAGGTTGTCATGAATTCCTCGCTGCGCTGGGTGAGTGGCTGGTGTTGAGCCACATATTTCTGTTGTCCCATCAGACACTGTGGTCTCTCTCAGCTCCTACCATCTTTCCATCCTCTCTGCTCCTGAACTACAGGAGGTTCTGGTGGGTAACGGGAGTCTCTGGCACTGAATTACAGTACAGAATGCCCAGTGCCACATAATTGTCTTTAATGCATTTTCAGAACATTAACCAAGTAATATATTTCATCGTCAATGGTGGGGAAAACTTTCAACGTTAAGAACGCAGAGCTTAGCATGTGGTTTGTCGAATCTATGGTGTTTTATCTATAAGGAGCTGACTATCTGGTGAGTCTGTAGAATCTATGAAGTTTCTATAAGGAACGACTCTCTGGTGAGTCTGTAGAATCTATGGAGTTTCTATAAGGAGCGACTATCTGGTGAGTCTGTAGACTCTAGTTTTGCTGGGGATCTCTTTAATGTTTGCATCATGTCTGAGCATTTGCATCTCCCTCTCTCTGCTTATTTGCGTAAATCACTCAAAATAATAATCAGAGGCTTTGCCTTGTGTGCACAAGTTACAAGTTAAATTATGTTAGATAAATCAGTGATCTGATAAATCCCTAGATTCCCTAGAAGGCACAAAAAGAGGGAAATGAGAGTGGAAAAGAAAGAATTAAAAATGAAGTTCTGGGCCTGTTTTCATAAAACCTCTCAGTTTTGCCTTTTAGCAAGGTCTTCTTTCCTTCAGTCACCACAGAGAGTTCTGTTGATTATGCAGATTCACCTTGTCATTTGACTGGCTTGGCTCTTCTGCTCTCTGCTCAGGGTTCGACCTGTGCGAGGTGGGCCAGGAGGAGGTGGTGCTGAAGACGGGCAAGCAGGCCAACCGCCGGACCATGCACTTCGCCCTGCAGTCCCTGCTGGCTCTCTTCGGTGAGCCCTCCAACCATAATTGAACCGTGCAACCAAGAGGACCCTGAGGGGGTTCGCTGGGGACCCCTCTCAGGTGCCGGGGAACCTGGCAGTATGCAGCATTTCACAGTGTTGCAACCTTCACAATGATGATCCCACCCCCCAAAATTTTAGATCCTCCCATGAAACTTGTATATCACAGGAGAAGTCCTCCCCAGCATGGCATAACAGTTTATGTCCTCATTTATGACCAGCATCCTCATACTGTTCCCTCCTGTCATTTGTACAGCTGGAGATTTTTACCTAATGCTCCCGATTGCATGGCAGGAAATTTAAGGTTCAAGATTAAAAATCCTCAGGTTATAGCAGTGCTGGGAAATCTTCTCTCGATTAGCATGCAGCAGTCTGAAGCAGTTGGGAACCATGGTGCCACCAGTCCTCCGAAATGCATTTCAGGTTCTCTAGTGGGCCTCGGGGAAACTTCCGCAGAAAGCATTATAGATTTGAACCCAAGACCCCAAGAACACAACTGAATGTTTCTTCCCCATGACTGATTTTAAACAGGCCCTGAACGACCATCAAGTTTTTTTTTTTGTTTCCTTTGGCTTTAAAGCGCTAGTTCACTGCGGCCTACACAACAGAATTACTGCAACCATCACATCCAGTTTAATGGCTAGTTTCAAATAAACATTTACATTGCTAAAACCATTGGTCTAAATGTTTGTCGAAGTTTTATACTTAGGAGCCAAAGTTTGGTTTTTTTGTTGTTGTTGGAAACATAGCTGTGATTGAATTTTCTTTCTGTACTTCTTCAGTTCAAAATTTGGAGGCAGCATGTTGCTTAAGTGCTTGGGACTCTGGAACTGGTGTGGAGCTTACTTTCTCCTTCCTTGGGCTGTAGAATTAGCCAGAATTAGGACACTTGCACAACAGTTTTTTTTCTAAACTGGTTGTGACCGGTTTTACTACAGCCAGTCAGCCTCTTTCAGGTGGCTCTAGTGTGATGACGGTACAAGAAACTCAAGTCAGCAGCTCCAGTGTGATGTTTCAAGAGTAAAAGCAAAGAATTGAAAACCTGCACCCTTCTGGTAAAGATCCAGGTTTTCTCTTCTGAATGCAGAGGGTCTCTCCCCTCTGTCTTTCCTTGTCTGTCTCCCTAATCCTCTTTCCTGATTTCTGGCCTTCTCCCAGACTCCACCGAGCTGCCCAAACGGCTCAGCCTTGACAGCTCCTCCTCTCTGGAGTCCCTGGCCTCGGCCCAGTCCGTGTCCAACCAGCTGCCCCTGGGCTACCCGGCGCCGCCCTTCTCCCCGCCCTGTCCCGACAGCTTGGCCTCGGACGCCATCTCCGTGTACAGCCTGAGCTCCGTGGCCTCGTCCATGAGCTTCGTGTCCAAGTCGGAGAGCGCCTGCGAGTACCTGGGCCAGCGAAGGCAGCAGGAGCTGGAGCGCCACCGGGGCGGGGCGGGCCTGTTCTCCCCGAACCGGCACCCGGGCGTCCCGCGGAGCCGCTCGTCCCCACACGGGGCAGTGGGTGGGCGGGACGAAGAGGAGTACGAGGGCTACTCCATCATCAGCAGCGAACCCCTGGGAGGCCACTGCGACACCTTGCCCCTGCCCGCCGGTCACCGCAGCAACCGCGGCCGAGGGGGTGGGCCCGGCGGTGGGCGGGGCCACAGCGGGGCATCGGTCTCCTCTCGGGGCAGCGTGAGCACGCCCACCTCGCCTGTCAAGGCCGCGCCCGTCCCCGCCCCCGGGAGCTCGACCCCGCCCTCCCAGAAGACGGGGAAGGTGAGCAGCTCGGACACGGGCGAGTCGGACCAGTCCAGCACGGAGACCGACAGCACCGTCAAGTCCCAGGAGGAGAGGACGACAGCGCCCCCGCTGGACCCCCAGGAGCTGGCCAAGAAGATCCTGGAGGAGACGCAGAGCCACCTACGGGCAGTGGAGTGCCTGCAGAGGGCCAGCGGCGAGGGTGGGGGGGCGGGGTCCGGGGGTGCCTGCACCCCCACTGGAGGCTCCGCCTTCCGCTCGTCGGAGACCAGCGCCTTCAGCCGGCCCCAGAGCAGCACCAGCATGAGGGGCCAGTCCTCCCCCCTCTCAGTCCGGCCCAAACCGCCGTCCCGCACCTCCTCCCTGCAGAAGGTCAGCTCGGGCTACAATAGCCCCGCCACCTCCGACACCTCCCTGAAAGAGGGGGGCCACCCCTCCCCCACCCCGACCCTGGACGGCCACGCCCACTTCAAGCTCAAGTACCCCAGCTCGCCCTACAGCGGCCACATCTCCCGGTCGCCTAGCAACGTCTCCCCCAGCTCGGGGCACCAGTCGCCCTCCGGCAGCACCCCCTCCCCCGCCCTGTCCTACTCCTCCACCGGCTCCGCCCGCTCCAGCCCGGCCGACGCCCCCGACATCGACCGCCTCAAGCGGGCGGCCATCGACGAGAAGGTGCAGGCCATCCACAACCTGAAGACCTTCTGGGCCAACGCGGCCGCCGCCCAGCAGCACCAGCAGCACTCGGGCCCCGTTCGGGCCCTCCGTCCCGGCCAGAGAGGCACGGGCACGGCCGGGAGGGACGTCCTCAACCTCCTGAACCTCTCCCCGCGCCACGGCAAGCCGGGCGGGCCGGGCGACGGGCTGGAGCTGCCGGAGCTGGGGCTGAGGTCGCTCGACCGCGGCGCCAGGAACCCCCCCAACGGCCACCGGAAGCACGACCCCCGGAAACTGCCCCCCTCGCCGGCCACCTCCACCAGCAGCAGCCCCGGGGCCCGGCCCATCCGGCTGCCCGCCGGGAACGGGTACAAGTTCCTCACGCCGGGGCGCTTTTTCCCCTCGTCCAAATGCTGAGGCGTCTGCCGTTTCACCCTCCCGCCCCCCTCCCCCCGATTGGTCTCTCGATTCCCCTTCATCGACGATTGACTATCCTCTCCTGATGGTGTCAAGGTGCTTTCTGAAGGACCTGATTGACTAGTTGCCCTGGAGACGTGCAAAAACGTGCAGCAGCTGGGACTGGATTGAGCGCACGAATACTTACACCTCCGCCTACACTGTAAAAAAAAAAACACAAAACAAAAACGACTTGGAGAAAAAGACTCTGAAAGACCTGACACTGTGCGTGCCAGGAGGGACTGTAGCTACCAAACGGTGTTTCCTCGGACGTGTTGACTGTTTGCGTTAGCCAAGACGATGCAGCTCAGACTGTTCCGTTTCCTTTTATTCTATTTTATTTTTAATATAATAATTATTATTGTTATTATTATTATTGTTGTTATTATTGATTGTTGTTATAATAGTTATTTTGTTTTGTAAATTAAATCCAGTGTTTCGCAATCAGTATTAAACGTTTTTATATGATGACGAAAAGCAAACAGGACTGTGTAAAAAAAAAAAAAAAAAAAAAAGAGAAGCGGGAAAAGATCTCATATTTTTATTGAAATGGCAAACAAGGCACTTTGCCTGATTTCTTTGTGATTAAGTGTTAATATTAAAGCATGGACTCTCTTCCTATTCAGTGTTTCAATGTCTTTTTAGCACATGACTTTTGAAAACAAATGGGCGATCATTTGGGAAATGCAAAAAAAGGCACCGCAACGTCATTTATCAGTAAAACGGTTTCAATAAAAATCAGGTTTTCTCTCTTGGAATGTGTTCTAATGATGTGTTTGTTGATGAAGATATAAAATTAGTACAGATGTCCTTTTTATTATTATTGGACTCAGAGAAAGATTCTAAAACAAGAGCCGTTTACATGAAAAAATAAACATCTGAGTTTATGCCCCATTTATTAGTGTTGAGAAGTGTTTGCCAAAAACATAATTAATATTTTCTGGATAAAGTATGCATTACTTGCATTCCAGTATGGTACGTTTTTTCAAATATAAAGTTAGATCCTGTGCTCTTATAATTTGTAACTACAAATCCAGTCCAAACGTGTTAGCATGTAAAGTATATGATCTGCAGTATGCAAATTCAGAGTGTATACCTCTGCATAGGAGCCTAGAAGCAGTGCTGATGATTTCATGCTGTTGGTTTTGCTGTGCTAACATGATTCCGTGCCCCACCCCCCAATTCTAACTACGTTCAAGTAGTTAATCCAATTTTGCTGTTTTGGCAACTATTCAAACGGACAGCTGCAAAAAAATGACATCTTGCTTAATTTCAGGTATCTTTCAGTTTTACCCATTTGACTTCATTCTCAATTTGACTTCAGCTTCATTTGTTTGCCACCCTTTATCTAACGATAACCAGGACCAGCCCAGGAACATTGACCAAGAAGAATTTTTCATGTGTTTTTTTTCCCCACATTAACTCCCATACATTGCATGCTATTATGTACTGAATAATATAAAGTCCCATTTCAAATCTGACTGGTTCACCACTGTAATGTGCATTCTCCAGGTGAGAGTATAACGCCACTGCAGTCCCAGCCTCCAGACATGTACCGTTCTCAGAGCCCCACGGTGAATGAAGTCTCAGAGGGTGAAGTAAAGTTGGGAGGCCGATTGGCTGACAGCAGTCCCTGTCCTCCAATCGGCTCGCTCTGCTATCGACTCGGGAGGGTGCAGACAAGCACGTGTTTTCCCCTGATGCAAAAGATGCCTCAGCTGCCTCTTTCTACGCACCTCAGTTTGCAAAGCCAGGCTCACGCAGGCATAATGCAACAGGCGGCCTTGTAGGTTCCCAACCAATCAGAGGAAGCCTCTGGTGTCACCCGAGCCAAAGTAAACCCTCCCATCCTTGGCCAGTGCTACAGCCAGGTATGTGTTCCGCAGCAAGGTTGCCGTCCACAGTCGGCACTTACACAGTCTGGATTTGATTCCAGCCACGAGAGGCCATCCATGCACTGGAACAGCCCCTAAAGATGATGAGCCTCCCAGTAGTCAGCTTCTAACTACAGCCTAGAATCTTCCACACAACCAGGCCTCAGCCAATTAGGCAGACTGGAAATGGGCTGAATCCACACCCTGAGCCAGCCAGAGGAGGAACGGCTTCCCTTATAGTGTCGGTTTACTCAGCCAGTTTTCTTTGTCTACACCAGGGCTGCTCAGTCCTGCTCCTGGAGACCTACCATCCTGTACATTTTCATTTCAACCCCAATTTTGTACAGCTGACTGTACTAATGACCAGCTCAACGAGATCTCTAGCAGTTGAATGAGTTGTGATCTGTTAAGTTTGGAGTGAAAACCTACGACAGTGAAAAATGGATGATCTCCAGGAACAGGGTTGAGCAGGCCTGTTCTACATCGGGGGTGTCCAGTCTTATCCAAAAAGGGCCGGTGTGGGTGCAGATTTTGGTTTTATCCCTGCACTAAGACACTTGATTCTACTTTTCAAGGTCTTGGTTGAAAACTATTATTAGCTAAATCAGGTGTTGTAGTGCTGGGCTAAAACAAAACTTGCATCGACACCTCAACGCCCTTTTCAAATAAAATTGGACACCCCTGGTCTACACCATAAAGGACAGAAGTGGCCAACCCAGCTGCTGGAAAGCTGCAAGATGGTTTTTGTTGTGATTCAGCACTTAACTGATCGATTAAAAGGTGGTTTCTTTGGTCTACATGGCTGTTGTATTTAAAGGTGAAAACAAAAACCAACAGACCCTGCGGCTCCCCAGGACCAGGGTTGGCCACCTCTGCCTTTTATAGTGTATGCTTCCTTGCCAGTGTTGCCTTTAGCTTATTTTTGTGTGGGGGCTAATTTTAGCCTGGGGTATGCTATGGAGTGTATTGTGACAAATTAATTGTACTATAAATAATGCTTTTTGATTGATTGGTTGGTTGATTGGATATTAGTCCAAAGCAAAGAGTCAAGGGGTTTGATTGTGAATTAGCTGCGGTACAAACCCACATCCTCCAGCTTTCCACCAGGCACTCCAACAGAATGCTGGTGGCCACTGTAACAGAGTGCATATAATTACTGTGTTTTTTGTCTTTGTAATTAAGTTGATAGGAAACTTAATCTGGAAGCATTTCACGAGGTGCAGGAAGGGACAAAGTGGGCGAGACTGAGAGAATTACATTGTGTGTGAGATAATAGACAAAGTCTTAAAACAGGCTTTAAAAAAACGAATCAACAAATGGCTATTAAGATCAGGGAACCTGATAATACAGCCATATTAGTCTGCATAATTGCAGCTTTAATCCAGTTAATTTGCTGCTGCTTGCATATGCCCTGGTAGAACTATGACTGATTATAATTAAATGTATGCGGTCAATGGGAAAATACCCCAGGTTTCCTGGCTACAGTCACACAGTGTTATATGGTATGGCCTAGGGTAAACTTAATCAGATAATTAAAAGGATTAGTTTGAGTACGCCCTGGATCAACTTTTTTGAATTAACATAATTCCTGGTGTAGAAGCCAGTCTACAGTACGACAGCTACAGCAGCTGAAGTGGAGCAAACGCTACAGATGAGCTAAACGGTTTTCTGATCCGGGCTCAAAGGCATCCAGGAATCCCCCCCCCCCCCTTACCCCCCCACCCCTCTGTATAGGTTTTAGCATGTAAGGCTATATATTTTGAAATATTTTCCCAAATCTAGATATAGTCAGTGCATATCAGGTCTGGCCAGGGGCCCGCTGCAGTACATTAAAGGATCCCCTGTTGGAAACCCAGGGGTCTGAATACTGTAGAACCCTCAGAAACAGAAAAGGCCCGATCTTTTGAATCATTTAACGGATAATCAGCTTGACTTCCGAAATCAATAATACATTGAGTCATTAAAACTTCCCGAACGGGATGAGGCAGGACCGTTTGAACACGCTCCCATTTCAGTTCCATGGGAATTATTAATGCTGTTGCTACATTACCGGATCTAACGTGACTTATTATTGTGTGCTGGAAGATGAAAGAGGCAGCTGTTGGTTTGGATGTCATTCAAAATGTAATCTGAGGCGTAACGTTTCACCCAGCTGGCAAGTGTAGTTTTTGAACAATAAATAAATTAACGGACTAGCCAAAAAAAGAGAAGCTACTGTGGGAAATCATTTCTAATAATAAGGAAGTGGAAAAACAACATCTTTGAGCAAAAAGTTAACAAACAAAACCTTTTCTGACCCAGGGATCCCCATCCAGACTCAAAGGCATCCAGGGGACCCCTATCATACTGTAGGTGAGAAATTGGTTATATTTCAAAAAAAGGTTTTATATTTTGAAATATTTTCCCTACTCTATTAATAAATGTAAAGGCCAGAGACCCCCTACATTACCTTCAAGGGCCCCCTGCTGAAAACCCTGGTTTTAAAACAATATATTTGTGGTGCCGAATTCAAATTCTTTTCATTTTTAATAACAAACATACGAGTGTCAGTACACATTCTGACAAACATGCTAATTTCCTGAGGCTAGTCTTTATGGGGTCTCGTATCATTTGATTAGAACATGTTAGGTCAGGTCACCTTCACACAGGCAGCATTGATTTGACTTGCCTTGAATGGAGAACGTCTGCTGGGTAACTTCCATCTTCTTTTCAGCCGTAATGATGCGCTTGACAAGACGTAGACCACAGGTGTCAAACTCCAGCCCTGGCGGGCCGCAGTGTCTGCTGGTTTTTGGAGTGTGCTCAGCACAAGTGTTTCATTTTAGTCATTGATTAGCTAAGGAAACCACACACCTTGTTCTGAAGGCCTTTATTGGCAGCTGATTGAAAGGAAACCACAAAAACTCGCAGACACTGTGGCCCGCTGATGTAAACAATATTTCAGTAGACTGGAGGCAGTATCAGTAAAAGATGAAAAAAGACATTATAAAAAATCACATTTGGCTTTGCTACCTGCATTTGCATTACTTTGATTAGCAAATATGTTGAAACCAGTATGCCCTCATTCAGATTATATAGCTGCTATCAAATTAGTCAAACGTTGAAATAAAACTTTTTTTTTTAATTCTGGATTTACTGCAAAATGGCTGTAGCATAAAAATACAAGATAATTGCATTTGAAATATAGAAATTCATGTGGCAAATGATTCACTGACCGCCATATCCTTTCTTATCACTATTAGCCTATTCTGTAGTATTTTGATTTTTTTCTATGCATCCCCTTTCATTTACTAAAATAATGATCTGTTAGCAAAGCCTTAAATAGAGATTTCAACTGATAATGTGTGTTTTGTAGTTGTTCATGTTGTCATAAAAGCACTTTTGTACGTCGCTTTGGATAAAAGCGTCTGCTAAATAAATGTGATGTAATGTATGTTGGGAATGTTGATGAGTATCTATACATTTAAAATAACAATAATCATGGAAGATGATAAAGTGAGATTTTGTTTGGCGCCATTTCATTATTATAGCACCATTTGAAATGAATGGGAAATCGCAACACACGATGTCGATGCGTTTCCCTTCGGCTGAACGACAAAGAATCTGACCAATCCGCATTTTAATGGTACCCTCTCCTCACTCGAGCCACAGACTGCTGGGCGTTTCTAATTTGACCAATCACTGATGACGGGAGGCGGAATTAAGTTGTTGTTGATAAATTCATGTGACGTCAGCATCTGCGCGCAGCCGCAGCCGGTGAAGAGAAGATGGTGCTTATCAAGGAATAGTGAGTCTAAATGTTTCGATCTTATTCCCGTGTCTTATCTAGGCTCTCAGATAAGTCGGTATAATATCAATATACTGTGGTCTCGGATAGCGATAGCATCCCGTGTCAGTTTTGTGTGGCTGAAGCACTTTTTGCCTTGATAGGTGTGGTGTTCGATTGCTCGGGTGGTGATCGGGATGTTGGTTGGGGCTGTATTTTACCGGCTCGCGTCAGGCCTGGCCTAGCGGTAGTAGCTAACGGTACAATACTAATTTCGCAGCGTCGTTAGTTTGCTAGCTATTTAAACCTGCAAAGGTGCACAGACGGTGTGACTGCTGTTCCGCTGGTGGAAAGATTAGCAAGATTCCAACCCCGGGGCAAATGCACTGACGTTGGCCCGGCTGGTTCTGAAACTGATGGAGTTTGCAATCTTGGTTACTGCTGGGCTTTTAAAACTTCAGCTACCACACTAAAACCAAGCGAAAGTCCTACTGACTTGTCTAACGATAAATCAACTTAATGCTGTTTGAGATCTGTCTCGCTAGCTCTCTCGTCCTGGAAAGAGATTGTAGAGGTAACGTTAGCTAATCGTATGTCGTTCAACAATACAATGTTTTATCGTTTGTTTACTATGGTTATAGATAGTTGACGTATCCAGAAAGGTGCCTTTTATATTTTGTTGTGGGGAGGCCAGGTTCGTAGGTAACGTCCGTTTACCAATTTTCTTGCTTGGTAAATTGCTAAACGGCTGGTGCCGCAAAGCCAGAAGACTAGTGTAGAGAAAAGGTAGGTTTACATCGGATACAGGGATTAAGTCACTGCTGGTAATCGTAGTTAGTTTGCTTTATTTTCCCTCTGATAAGAAAAGCTGTGGGATCATATTAATAGTAAAACGAGTTACAACGTGTCATGACACGTCTATTCACGGATATATCGATGCAAAATTACCTGCGGTTGAGTTTTGATTCTTCTTTGCAAGCACCTTGGCAAGCAAGGTGAAGCGTGCACTTTGACCAGCATCTAACGTTAGCTACAGGTAGCGTCCACTCAATCTCGGGTAATTTTGCTGGCTATCCATCTTGTGAGATTTTTCAAAACTTAATTTACATCTTTATTGTGCGCTCAACGAGAGCTTGCTTGCTTGTAAGTTGTGTTTGGATATAAGGTTATTTTGTCCGCGTTTTCATTTGCTAAGGATCTTATTGCTCTCAATAGCAAATGAAAATTGCCGTTGATCCTAGATTGTCAGTAATTATTTTCTGGTTTTGTTTTCTGATAATAAAAAAAAGTGTTACACTGAGTAATAAAATATTGTCACTTTGTCCTTTTTATTATTTAATGTACAAGAAGGCCATGTTTTCACCGTATGTGTGGCTTCAGTGCATATTTTGTTTGGAATGGTTTTAATTTGCCTCTATGTTAATTTACTAGTCCAGATTTGTTTTATAATGCATTAAACAGGTTGTACACGATGGGTGGTGGTAAGGAATGCCATAGCACAGTGCTTCTTAAATTCAGCCAATCTGATTTCACCTGGCAGTCTGTTATTAAATCAGTTAACCATGTAGTTTGTTACGACAGTATTAATTTATCACATCATTACAGAGAATGAAAGCATTTGGCCTAATTGTTCTGAGTTTCTGTACTGATGCATCAAAGTTGTTGCTTTCAATATGGGCACTGAATAATTTAGCTTTTCTAATTTCTCGCACCCCAATAAAGTGAATTGTCTCTCCATTTATCATGCTTTGGAAAAAAATGTCCCCCTCTCCCAGTTAAAGACCACTGAAGATGCATTGTGTTGCCCTCAACCTACACTGAAAACGATCCCCCCGTTTCCTAAAGCGGCCGTATCCTGTGCAGCAGCATATTCCGTGAACGACTGGACCGGTTCGGTTAGCTGCTTCCCGTTGTCACGGAAATGACGTCAGGGAATAGCTGTGTCTTCCTCTGACACTTCTTTCTGTATTGTGACAGCCCCAGATTATTGTATTGTGAAAACCTTATTTGACCCTCCTTAATGTTAGTGTGGCAGACGGGGGCAGTAGTCTATTTCAGTTTCGTGAAATTTAGTGCTATTACTGTGTTTGCTTTCATGCATCCATTAATACAATGAAGTTGTACTTTAAATGGATCTTCTCTGATTGGGTGATTACAGCATGAATGTTCTCACAAGTTTGTCTGACACAGGAAAGGAACAGAATGGGGGGAGGGAGGTCTGGATAAAAGCTTGGTGAAAAGGATGCATTAATATCCAGGTTTTGTATTTTTTGAAGAAAGATTGTTGTCAGAGAGGGATTTCCTTAGTTTAGTGCTTTGGGCCCTTACTTTGGTTGATTAATCTAAATCAGCCGATTTAACTTCCTGCCTTATCAGAAAGGTCAAACTTTGGAAGAGCAGCCTGTATCCAGTTCTTCACCTAGTTAGGTATGTCTGATACTTCAGGCCTATTTGTTTAGTGTGTTATAATGGATGGAATAATGAGGTATGTTCCAGAAGAGCCAATTCGACAGTCTGATTGGAGTGTTTTCCTGGGGTGTGTGATCTAACCTCAGTGGTGAATGCTTCCTTTGATATTTTTGCCTGGCAAATTCTGCTTTTCCTTAGGAAGGCTGCAGTTTCTTTGTCTGTTGTTGATTTTTTTCGAGAGCTTGTTTCGGTTGCTGCATGAGCCAAGGCGGCAATGCTGAAAGATAACAAGGCAGTTTTAAACTTTTTATTTTCATGAGTTATGGGGTGGGGTGTAGAATAGCAGGGTGTGAATAATTTATTATTATTATTATTATTATTATTATTGTTATTATTGTTGTTGTTATTATTATTATTATTAATAATAATAATAATAATAATAATAATAATAATAATAATAATAATAATAATAATACATTTTACTTATATAATGCATTTCCAGACCCCAGGGTCCCTTGACAAAGTTAAAAGGGTTTAATTGGTATCATGTTTGTATTTCGTTTGTAAAGTACAGTAGTCCTAGCACAGTGGTCTGCAATGCTGTGGCTCTACTGGACCAAGGTTGCAGACCCCTGAACCTGCAAGGCAGAACAAAGTTCAGGGATAAGTTAAGTAAGGTTAAGTAAGTCAAAGCATGCCGTGGAAAGGGAACGTGGGCTTATTTAAGCGCACTGCATTCTGGTGTTCTTTTGATGGTGCTGCTCGTGCGGTGGCTTTACTGGCTCAGGGTGAAGGGTGTTGCCCTGTGGAAAATAAAGAAGTGTTGTGTGTTTCAGGAAAAACAGGGTGTGGCATTTCCAGGCCTTTCCGGACAGTCTTGCGGTTTGTGGACGGGGGGCCACGGGGTGCTGTGAAAGGGCCTCTCTGTTGAGCGCGCGTGCGGAGGCGTGCGCCAGCACCGCCGTTACTTACCACTAGGCAACCGTGCTCGCCTCCCGCCGCGGGCCATCCCGCAGAGCGTGGGCATGCTCGCCCGGCGGCCTCCGTCAGCAGGTAGGCCGCGCCCTGGGGGTCCGGCCGGAGGGCGTACCGGAGGGTGGGCCGGAATAATGCGGTCTCTCATAGAGAGGGGTTCGAACAGCTCTGTGGAGAGGAGAAGCACGTGGAGAGGAGAACCCCCCCCCCCCTCTGTTGTCCCAAAATTTGTGAATGCTCCCCTCTGAAAGGTCAAAGGACTGTTCTGAGATCAGGACGTCCAGCGAATGTGTTCCCTGTGCACTGTTCTCGGAATTCTCCCTGAACTGCTCACGGATCAGTGCAGCTGAAGGCCTTGCTTTCTGTCCATTGGCTACTTATGACTGTCCCCTTCAGCAGTGCGGTGATTGGCTGAGAAGAGCAGTGCTATGGCCTGGGTTAGGCCTGCTGTCTCCCGACGAATATCCTTGTAACCATAAACGGTCAGGGCTTGTCAGAGTGCGGACAAATTTATGTTCTCCGTGACCAAGGTCAGCACTAAGACAGGCCTGGCTTATGTCAGTATTCATGGTCCTTACCCTGCGTAATTTCACTTCTTTTTTCCTTTTTTCTTGGTTTCTTGCACTGTATCTGGCTTCCTGTTTTCGAAATGAACAAATGTAACGGAAAAAAAGCACAGAAAAAGTGTGTAACAGGCTTTGAATTATGATTTATATGAACCAAGGTCGAAGGGCTCATGGCCAGTAATGAGAGTACTCTGCTATAGATTATATTTAGTGTATGCACCATGTTTTATCAATATGATACTGCTTCAAATAAGGGAGTTTTTTTTTTTTTAATTTTGAAAAATAATTTTGTGGTGAAATGTAGCCTGCACATGTGTCAGAGGCATTAAACCTTTATCTTAAAGGTCATTTTGGGATTGCTCTTTGAACCTCTCCCGGTAAATGTTTTAATAATATTATGTATTGTGTAGCTGGGTTTTGAGTTAGTTTGCAGGGCTATAACGGGAAAGGCATTAAATGCAGATATTAGACTGGTGGTTAAGAGCTAGCTACGTTCCAGCAGCACACTGTCTGTGGCTTTTTTCTCTTTGAGCCAAGTTGCCTTCAGTGGTTTAGTATTATCAAACCACATCCCTTCAGTTTTTTCCTGCACGCTTTTGGGTTTTCTTGAGAGAAAAACGCTTTCCTTTCAGTTCGATTACACAGCTGTGTTTGTACAGGGTCATAATTAGCTACCAGAACGCGCGCTTCCTTGGTCAGACTTTGTAAAAGTAAACTTGTCGATGGCTGTGTACTTGGTATGATCGAAACGCTGCTCTTCAGGGCCCGGGCCGAGTTAATCACAGCGCACTGCTTTTAGTTTCTGACGCCAAGTCTTAACTCACCACAGTGCCATCTCTATAAAACGACTAGCTTAAGTTCTTTAAATCTATGCTGGTCCGTCCACTTGAATCTTTTAATTTACGAAATCACTGGAAATGTCCGTTAGACATGGCCTCACTACTACACTGGAAATGTCCTAAATACCAGCTCCAATCAAGTAACGTGTTACTTTTTAAAGTGCTCAAACCTTCTACAGAAGTTTGGAAATTGCGCTGCACCCAAAAGCTGGTGTAATCTTTAGAACTAGGCTGGTTGTGTTAATACTAGGGGTGGGACATTTTAGGATTTATTTATTATTTTTTTGTTAATGCCTAAAGTAGCCTACATTTTACAGAAGCAGAGCCGCTTAAAGGCACAACGGAGCATTTTCTCTGGTTTAGGTTATCACACGCGAGTACACTTTGATAAGATAAAAGCTTGTTGGCTGGACCGCAACAGCGGGGCCAGCCCTACAAACACGAATGTCTGTGACTGAGTGAGTGAGTGATGAAGTTACACCATTGGTCGGCCGAGTTATGAAGTTTGACCATTGGTCGGCCGGATGCAGTGTGTTAGGTCCAGCCATATACTAGGTTTTGACCTGGTCTTGTTAACTGTTACCATGCATGGCTTTAGGCGAGATTGCAGCCTGTGGTGGGGGGGATTGGTATGCACACTGTGACCTGCTTCTATGTCAATAATTTATTGAATAAAAAATATTTATTGAATTGCATATAAATAGTTCTGATTTAATTTTAAATATTCTAATGTTTAAAAAATAAAAATTTAAAATATGTTTAAATATCTGCTCGCAAGTGCTCGTTTACTCGGTCCCTCCCTTAATTAATAGCACCCTGGGATTTTAAATGTCGTTCCGGATGTTACTGCTGAGGAGTGCGAAGGCCTGTCATTCATTTTATTTACTTATTGAACATGGCTGCGACTCTGTAAAATCTCACTGCCTGTTATTTGAGTTGTCATGGTTACTGTGTGTTAATATCAGGGCCCCCTTGAAAAGATGTCAGTACAGTGGCGCTTTCCGGTTAAATAACGGGAAAATGACCTGTTCATAATTCATCTGGCTCGTTGCTTTTCATCACTGCCGCTTGTGTGATTTCGACAGATTTAGTTGAGTCTGATTGCTAAACGCTAGTTTGGTTTGGTAGCTGTGAGAGACAGCCGAAATGTGACGGTAGCCTACGCGTCGCTGACATCCACCTTGTCTGCCCCCTCGGACCTGCCTGTGATCCACGGGCAGTGATTCGGAGACTGCTTTTTGCTGACGGCGAAAGAGAGCTCGAGTTTTAGAGACCGCGCCGCGTCTCCATGCTAGCGCCGTTAGCGTCCCGTGTCCGTCTTCCCCCTGTTCTCCAAACGCAAGCTGTAAGCCTGCGCAGAGATGCCTTTTGCAATTACTGGTTATGCGCTTTGGCGTTTTGGACAGGCCGGTGCTCGCGGTAAAAAAAATTCCTTCCCGCGGTGTAATACGAGGCTGCGTGATGTCATTCTGTTTCAGCCAGCCTGCTGCCGCATCACTGCTTGGTAAATGATCGCTGTTCTGCGCATTTACTTGACTGCGAGCCGTGGCTGCTTGTTCACGCTGCTGTATCGCATTACACTACATTACACTACATTACGCTACGCTCATTTAGCTGACGCTCCGCTCCCGAGGGACTTGCAGTGAGAGGGAGCGTAAGTGCATCCATCACAGTTACGCGAGCAGCAGTGCCAGACCGGCTAGCGGTATGCTCAGCCTGTCGAGCGCCAGCGCCACATCCAGGGACGCCACCAGGGGCTCTGGACCCCATGAAAAGAGCTCACATTGGGCCCCCTGTTTTCTGTGGGTCCCTTGGAATCATCCTAACTACCCCCCCCCCTTATGGTGCCCCTGGCCTCATCAATAAAGAGTAAAATGCAAGTGAGCATACCGCCAGCCTAGAACCTTAGAACTGATATTGCTTTGCAGAGCCTTTCCTGTGTGCTTACAAATGGGCCATTTCACCTCAAACCAGGCTGCGTGCGTGCGTTCGTATATATAAATATTTAGGGGCAATTCTTGCGTTACTCACATTATATTTCCTATGAGTGGGAGTTGTATTCAGATGCTGTACTATTCAGTGAATTTATGGAACTTGCTTATTTTTTTAGTACCTTGGCAACTTGTGACCATTGCCAAGGTCAGCATGTGAAAATGCAAGAACTTATTGTATCTGTCAACTGTTCCTGTGTATGAGCCTTCATGTGAATGAGGTTAGGGACTTTCTCTCTTTGGAAGGGGTAGAGTGGTTGCTGTTGCTCCGGTGAATCTGACTCAGAATGGCGGGGGCCCTGGTTGGCCTGAGAGGGAGCAGCCCGGGTTTTAGCGCGTGCAGACGTGTGTGTGTGTGGTAACTGAGCTCAGTGTTGCCCCTGCCCTGTGCGGCTGACTCATATTAGCTATGGCACATGGAATCGCACAGGCCGCAATGGCAAAATCGACAGAACTGCCACCGTTGTCGTTGTTGGAATCGGGTTTGCGGCCAGGTTTCCAGAGTCTTCCGGCAGTTTCTCCGGCACGCTGCCGTTTCTGGGAATGCTGTCGTGACGGAATCCAGACCCGCACCCCCCCACCCAGGCCTCCTTATCCTCCACTTCAACACCAGTTAAAATGGCAGCGGGCCGACTGATCTGGGGTCAGCTAGCGTGCCGCCGCGGTGGAATATGTGAGTCACTCTGCTCCGCCTGCTCCCGGCCTGGCTAGGCCCCGCGGGCGGGGTGCTGATGTAAAGCTCCAGATTTGGTCAAATTCTCTTTGCCTGTGCTCCCCCCTGTCCACGCCCAGTCCCCTGGGTTAGGCCCTGCCCTCTTTCTGGCCTGCCTGTTCCTGGCTCCGTCTCCAGAGTATTCACGCTCAGACGATACTCAGCTCCCGCGTTCCTTCTCTCATCTCTGCTGTGTAACGGCAGAAAGTTCCGCTTGTTTGAGTTTCCAGTGCCTCAGCGCTGCACTTGGACACACATCAGATGAACGTTCAAAAAGTTCTTCAGCTTCAACAGTTGGGTGACAGAACATTCAACGCAAAGAATGCTTAGCTGAGTATCTGGTGTGTCTGCAGTCCTTGTGCTTTGACCCCGCCCAGTCTTCACCATGTTTTTTGTTGCGCATTGTTGTTGTGCGTTAGTGGGTATGTCTACTGAATAATTGACAGGGGAGCTGCCATAGTGGGATCTGTGCTTTCCTGTTTTGCAGTAGAACTCCTCCGAGCTGAAGTGTCCAGTCCGGGGTTGTGCTAGGGATGCATGGGATGCATTTGGAAACTGAAACTGAACTTGCACATTTGAGCTCAAACTTGTGGTTGCGTTCATCAAGGACGTGGTTTTTCAAATACAGGCATTTGCAAATGTGTTCATTTCACATTTCACGCAGGTTGACGCTTCAGAGTAAGGAAGCCAAACCAGATGACTACATGCTCTTCACAGCGTAGTATGATTTCTTCCATAAATGTCAGAAAAAATCTAATTCTTCCATAAACTCCATCTCAGTCAGAGACAACAGGGGCTTTTGTTAAAAAAAGAGTGGTCTGGTTCAGCTCAACAAAAGGCATTTTGTCCTTTTTATTTCAGGACTGTGACTGTAAAGTAGGTTTAAAAAAAATAAATAAAACAGCTTAAAACCAGAATGGAATAGGCTAGTGGATTGAAATTCTGATAAGACAAATCTGATTTCCTGGCATCCAGACAAGGTTTTGAGTAATGAATGAAAAATGGGAGACCAGGGATTTGTTTATGGTCAGCGTAGTGTGGGTGGAGACTCCGTGCTGTGTATCCCTAACCTTGAGCCAGTCTGTGAATGAAAGGGGGTTTCAATAGGGGTCAGGGGTCAGGTGTGTGTACCTGCAGGTAACACTCCAGCCTTGCTGTGATTGGCCCCTCTGGGAAAGAGAGGAGGGGCTACCTCACCCAAACCTCCCCCCCCCCCCCCCCCTTAATCGAAGCACCCACAGGCCTGACAGGGACCCCCTCTCCGCTCCTAAAGAGCAGCCAGCGCGCGGCTCGCGTCCCAGGTGGATTGAGGGGATTGTGGGATTGACGGGGCTTTGCGCCGGAGCCAGGTGGTCAGGCCCGTGCTGAGGGGACGAACGGGGTCATCGGGCAGCTGACCCCGCGCCACGCTCCTCCCACTTCCCCCCCCCCCCCCCCCCAACGCCCGGCCCACCTACGATTGCGCTCCCTATGTGTGCACTGCCGGAGTGTAGCTGCTGCCATTTTCCATCCTAAGAAGCTTCCGGATGACTCTGTGGTACTTGGTGCCTCTGTTTGGGGCTTGTTGCTAGGCCACCGGTTACTGTGGTTATGCTGAATCTTTGGTCACATGGGAACAGGATGTACAGCTTAAGTAGTGCTACATTTAATGATGTTTGTGTGTAGCTTGTATTTGTGTGCAGACTACAGTGTTTTTCACAATAAATTGTGAAAGCCAAAATCGTGATCAGGATTAATTTCTGATTAGTTGTGCAGCCCTAGTTGACCCGACAGTATGTGTATGTTGAGAGTGTGTGTGTGTGTGTGTGTGAGTGTGTAACACATTTGTAATGTGTAAAATGCATATGGTTTTATTTTAAGTTGTGATTACTCTGACATGGTGTGTTGTGTTAGGATGCTGTATGCTTTGTGCTCTGTGACAGTGTGTTTAAAAAGTGACTCTCTCCCCTCTCCTCCTCTCTCCCCTCTCCCCTCTCCCCTCTGGTCCTCTCTCCTCTCTCCCCTCTCTTTTTTCTCCCCTCTCCTCTCTCTCCTCTCTTTTCTTTCAGCCGCGTGGTCTTGCCCTGCTCCGTGGAGGAGGTGAGTATCCTCGCCCGTGTTGTCATGGCAACAGCATCCAATCTGTAATGTAGCCGCGGTTCATCCCGTCGTCCCGGGCGCCGGGTCAGGCCGCCCTCTTCGGAGTGCTGTGGTCTGGGCGAATCGGCAGGGAGCCGCCAGACGCCCACGGCATCTCCTCCAGGCCAAACACCTCCAGGGCTGAGGGGAGGGACAGAGAAACGGCATACCTTCAGGAGCCCGCGTTCACAAAGCTCTAAGCTGTAAAAACTATTTAAATAGTTTTAAGACAACTTAAAGCAATGGGTTAAAGTATTTGATCTGGTTGTGCATATGCTTGCATCAGTAATTAGAGCTGCCCTTTGTTGTGTTTGTGTGTTCGTTTATGACTTTTACCAAGTAATTAATGTTGGTATTTGTAGCCTATTTCTTGTATGTTGTTTCTGGATCTATGAAGAATTGTAATACGTCTCGGTGTAAGTCCAGAAAGAGTATCTACTCTCCTTATCGTCGCAAATGGAGATTTAAATAGAAGTCAGTTGGAGTGCTGACCTACGGTCAGGATTACCAGTTCATTATCCTGACCCTCTCCATTGTGAGCCAGAAGACCAAACTGATCCTGGGTCAGCACTTGTATTCGTATAGTTTCTCAGAGTTAGAATGGCTGTTCAGTTATTGCAGAAAGGCAGAATTTAAAGAACTGAATCAAAGGGGGGGGGGGGGGGGGGCGATATAAAATGACTTGTGCGTTGTGTGACGTAACTTTTACCAGTCTGGAGTTCTCTGGGGGGAATATGGGTCTGTTCTGTCAGGAGACAGCCCTGCGCTTAGGCGAGGGAGGCGGTAAGCGTTCTCTAGGGCGTAGGTCCGCACTGTCCCGTAAACGCTTTGCCCGCGGTGAAATGTGACCGGGAAGGCCACGGCGTGAGCGTGGCTCCAGAGTCACGCTCTTCAGACCGCCGGGGGTCTGCGCCTGCTCTGCGGACTTTGGCACGGTCGCATGTTGAAAGACATGCCTCTCTGCAGGAGGTTAACGCTTTGACATGGAGCGAAGATAACTCTGTGCCCTTGTGTAATGATTGACGTCGGCCTTGTTTCCTAAGGGGACGAGTCTACCCAAACCGCGCTAGTCCAATACGTCCACAGCCGCACCACGTAAGGCACGTGCAGTTGCACATGACCCAGAACCCCCAGCGCACTGTCTCTTTACCCTTCTCCCCTCAGGTCACGGATACAGGAAGGGTTCGCTTCAGCAAAGTCTTTGTGCCCTCTGCCATGCAGAAACTTTACGACTGTCACCTACCACTGTGATTTCGGTTTAACCTCAGCTCAGTACCTCAGCTCGGTGCTCTGCTGTGTTGTTGTGTTGTTACGTCAGCGACGATGTCAGCGTTTGCTTTTAGCGTGTGATTCAGTACGTTCGTGTTTTTGGCACCGACTGGAAAATGATTTCCTCACCGAGGACAGAAAACTATCCCTCTCTGTCTGCGCTCCACCGTGTGCGTGTTTTTATGGCACTTGCTGCTCAAGCACGTTTGAGATGTGTGAGGTGTTAGGTCACGCCCTTTGATGTTCACACCAGGTCGTGAAAAGCTGACCTGTGCATGCGCGAATGGTAGCGGAGACCAGGTGACCCCTGCTGTGAGGTGAACCCCCCTTTCACCCAGTCAGAGACATTAGAAGCACTAAAGAACAGGGCTGTCACTCCTGCCCAAAAGTGCCTTTTGAATATTTTTTTGTTAGAAGTGCAACCGTTCAAAAATATATTATATTTACATGTAAACAGATGCCAGCGCCTTCAACCAGCTCTCCAGACCGCTAGCTGTTGTGTGGTGTCTGAGCTCCGTTTTCACTGGTCCTGCAAACAACTGCGCCCTCTTCTTTTTTGTGATACATTTTTTATTGACGTTATCATATATCTATAGCATTAGAGCAGTACACTACCAATATTGCAGGTTTGAGTCTCAGGGGGGCAGCATCAAAATCATTTTAAGCAAAGTAACCTGAACTTCTTCATTACATACCTAGTTGTTCAATGGGTGATAGTAGGTACTTTAAAGGTGCTTGTTTAAACTATGAAGTTTCTTGGTAACGATGCTAAGCAAATAGGAGCTTGGTTTTGCAACTCAGAGGTTACAGGTTTGAATCCCAGGAGAACAGTGTCCTCACCCCCTTGGGCATGGCAACCTGAACTTATTTACAAACCTAGTTGTTTAAATGGACGGTAGGTACTTTTAAAAATGCTCATTTAAACGATGTAGTTTCATAATAACGATGCTGAGCTAAGAATGTGTGTCTGGAGGGACCCTCCCTTCCTGCAGATGTTGTTTACACATCGCTGATGGTCTTGCAGGAAGGAGCGGAGAGGCACGGATGGACCTGTCCTGTCTGCAGTGCGGCTGCTGTTCTCTCCCTTTGTTCCCTGTGTGCACTGTTTCCTCAGACTGTTCCCAGCCGGCGTTCGTGTCCATATAAGGGCATTGAGCGGTCAGATGCTGAGAGCACAGATTTCTTTGGGGGGGGGGGGGACGCTTACGGCGGTCCAGAGGCATACAGTAGCGTGTGAGGGTTTTAGTGTAGAGCGCCTCATGATTGCAGTTAAACCATTGGGTTGTAATGACTGCAGTTAAACCATTGGGTTGTCATGACTGCAGTTAAACCATTGGGTTGTCATGACTGCAGTTAAACCGTTGGGTTGTCATGACAGCAGATAAACCGTTGGGGTTTTATTGTCGCTGTCAGGGTTGTGGAAGAACAGGTGCGTTCCTCTCTCGTGCCTGCACGGTCATCTCAACCTCTCGGTTTCAGGCTGGAGTGAACCAAACCAAACCAAACCAAACTGTGGGGGGGGGGGGGGGGGGTAAGAGAGACGCCTCCTGAGGCTGGCTAAACAGCCCTTCCATTCACCCCACCCCACCCCACCACAGCTGTTGGTTTTCCCCGTGATAACGACCATTTATCTCACAGCGTGACACTTTTCTAGAGCCTTCCTGCAGGTCCCTGAGCAGTTTCAGCAGAACACTGTTTTAATCACTACAAGGCGCCCAACGGTGCCGGAGAGAGCTAGCGCCTTCTGGAGGAGAGCCATATCTCTCTGGACTGTGGGGTGTGAAATCTTCACTTGGCTTGTAGGCTGCTTGAGGCACACATGCTTTCCAGTCACAGTGCTCCTGCTGCGTGGGTGTGGCACAGTGACTCCAGCACGACTGGATATGACTCCCTTGTGAAATTAACTGTGCCAGCTTTTGAAGTTGAGTGCTGTCCCTGCTTACCCCCCCCCCCCCAAAGCTGTGGGTTTCTGTGCGATCACCATAGTTTATCTAAGCTGCTTGGCCATAGAAAATGGGCCAAAGGTGAGAGGGAAAAATATGCTTTCTGCTCTGTTTAGCTTAACCAAATCCTTCCTGCTCTGCCCACAACCCCGGCCGTAGAGAGGCCCTGGGCTCACTAACCTTGTGACTCTAGTCTTCAAGGGTTGGGGGATTGTTGTTATTCAGCTCGGACAATTCAGGAAACTAATTGTAATTCAGTTCATGAATTTAAAAATTTTTAATACTTGATAGTACTATGTGGGCCTTTTCTAATAAATTAATTCAATTTAAATTCATTTAGTGCTATGCAGTGCTTTTTCATGCAGCCTTTGGAACTTGTCCAAGTTGAGCAGCAGGTTATTGTTTTGTTTTTCCTTGAGCAAGCACCTGCCCGTGTTGCACGCTGCCTGTGCATGCAGGCGTCGGAAGAGGTCTGTGCGGAGGAGATCGGATGGAAGGGGAGGGGTTTTTGTTGAGGAACGCTGGGAATTTGGGAGTGGACCTGATTGGCTGGCTGAGGAATGTTGTCTTGGCGAGCGGAAGGAGGGAGATGGAGGTGGAGGAGTTGGAGAAATACACAGCAGCAGCAGCAGGCTGTCAGGACTCGGGGGGGGGAGGCAGAGAGACCGGCAGGCTTCTCTTACAGGGAGCAGACACCTCAGAGTGGAGACGGATAAAATGTTGACCATTAGATCAAGCAGTTATGTGCCAGCATTGCTGAGAACCTGGATGTGCTAATCTGCTCTTTGAGGCCAGTAGTAGGTCTTCCCACTCTCCTGGTGATTCAGGGTGAAACCAGTCTCTGAGTCGAGGGGAAGAATGAAAATCAGCAGCACGACTGGCCTTCTACTAGCGTAGAAGTTCATGATCAGCTGAAATTCCAAGGGCACTGGGGATGAGGGTGGAGTTTTACATGTTACCTAATCAAATTTGTGTCCATTATTAAAATCAGTGGGGGGTGGAGCACCTTGAGCTGACCTACCTGGCCCACAGATATTCTACAGCCAGAAACTGAGTTCCTGTTCCTCTTGTTTTCTGCTTCTTAACTAGTTCCGGGAGGTTCCGTTGCTGCATTACAGTACCGAATGTTTGTTAACGGTATTGTCCTCTGTCACGCCCCTAAATGAATTTTTCTGAAGCTTTGTCGCCTTAAAAACGTTTCTGGCACAACTTTCAATGATAAAAACACAGAGCCGAGTATCAGCTGAGATTATACGGCCTGTGAAGCTACCTTCCAAAAGAGCATTTGATTGGCCTTTTTTCTGCTTGCCTTTCAGCATTACAGTGATTGATTGGCCCACAGCCGTAGGATTGGGATCAGGGCTCAGGATCGATATTCGGGTCTCGGCCCTCTGAAGGGACCTTGACTCCCTGTCCGATCTCGTTAGATCCGCTGCCGTCCGGCTCGGCTCTCTGGGGTTTTTTCGAGGTTCCCAGGCGTTGACATGCTTGTGTTTCGATGCAAGAAGAAGGCAAGGTCGATCTATAAACCTGGAGCTTCCACAAAGCTGGCCTGAGACCATGGAGCATTTGAAGGCGGTCCCAGGGCTCTCCACCCGGGTCGAAGTAGCCATGGAAACGGCTCCTAGCTTCCTCTGTCGTCTGCGGTGTGCCTCCCCCATTATGAGTCATTGTGTTAGAAGCTAACAAGGCAAACGCTTTTTCTCCCAAACTTGTGGACCCTGTTTGGACCCTGACTTTGGTGTGTGGTGCCATGTTGCTTTTGAAGACAAACAGGGGTGGCGCTTAGGAAAGGAAACGCCCTTCTGGAGCGTATCGTGGAGCCCTAAAGGATCGATTGGCTCAGACAGACATCCTGTGGAGGCCTGACAGTCAGCCCCCACAATGGTTTTAGCTTTTAGCTGTGTCTTACCTTCTGCAAATGGTCTTCTCCGAAAACCTCAACAAACCTTTGAGTCTTTCCCGTCTGACAGTGGTGCCCCCCCCCCCCCCCCCCCATCCTACGCACTGCTAATTTACTGAGTAATAATACCTCTGTTTCATGGCGGGTTGAGTCTGGCATAGTCTTGCTAGATGGAGGGAAGTGATTATGAGCTGCCAGGTAGCTTGCTGTGCTGCTTTAGGCGTCGGGGCGGGTTAGATCGTGCCTCGGGGGCAAACGTATCTGAGGGCCATGTGGGAAACCTCAGAGAGCTCATCAGAGTCCAGCGCCATCCCAGCCACAGTTGATTCATTAAGTAATTAGTCCATTGATTTATGCCCCGACGGATACTGAGCCGCTAATTACCTGAGCGGTGGCTCCGTCCAGGCGGAGTCCAATCCCAGGGCTCCGAGTCGGCCAATCAGACGAGCAGCTGTAGTGGAGTCTGCTGTGAGGCGAGTTTGATTTCCTGTTAAATCAGGCCAAAGGGGGAAGGGGGGCGGTGCGGGGGGGCATGTACCAGCCTATTAGATGCATTAGGTCAGGGGGGGATGGGAAGGGTGAGAGACAGAAGAAACAGAGGGGAGGGAGAATGAAAAGGGTGGAGAGACAAAGAGAGAGAGAGACAGAGAGAGAGCTTATCTGTGGCTCCAAAACAAGGAAGCACCCTGTGAGCTTATTGATTTTTCTCAGGGTTATTGACAGCAGCTTACACATCACCACTGTGCATAACTGGATGTTTACTGAAGCAAGTACAGTTAAATTTGTTACTCATTTGTGCCAGAGGGTGCTCCTGCAGAGGATTAGAACCTGCAGCCAGTTGCTGGTGAGCCCAGTTTCCTAACCACTATTGTACACTCCATACGTCTGCCTTTGTGTTTGTGCGTGAGTGTGAGTGCGTGAGTGTGCGTGTGTGCACGTGTGAGCGTACACGTGCGAGCGTACCTGAGAGTGCACGTGTGTGTGCTCGTGTGAGCGTGCATGAGTGTGTGTGTGTGTGTGTGTGTGTGTGTGAGCATGTGTGAGCGTGGGTTAGTGTGTGTGTGTGTTCACGTTTGAGTGTGCGTGAGAGTGCACGTGTGTGTGTGTGTGTGTGTGTGTGTGTGTGTGTGTGTGTGTGTGTGTGTGTGTTCACGTTTGAGCGTGCGTGAGAGTTCGTGTGTGTGTGTATGTGTGTGTGAGCATGTGTGTTCACGTTTGAGTGTGCGTGAGGGAGCACATGTTTATGTGTGTGTGTGTGTTCACGTTTGAGTGCGTGAGGGAGCACGTGTTTATGTGTGTGTTTATGTGTGTGTGTTCACGTTTGAGTGCGTGAGGGAGCACGTGTTTATGTGTGCGTGTGTGTGCGTGTGTGTGCGTGTGTGTGTGTTCACGTTTGAGTGCGTGAGGGAGCATGTGTGTATGCGTGCGTGTGTAACTCTCCCAGTGCAGCAGGGTCTCTGCGTCCCTGCTGGGTGCTCTCTCAGGGCATTGGGACAGACGCATTGCCTCTGAGACTCAGGATTAAGGAGGCTTTCAGCCACAATAGGTCACTTGTTAACATGGGAGCCATGGGGGTGGGTGGTGCCCCTGATCTGTACGGATCCTCTGTGGTACAGTCTGACACAATGCAGAGCCTTGTGGGCCTGCCCCGGCCCCCACAGGGCCATTTCACAAGGCCCCTAATCAGATTAGGCCCATTAAAGGGTCTAGTGCCAAACGATTCCCTTTCCCATATGTTTGCCCATCTCCCAGAGACTGCCCTCCTGATACAAGGACACATTCTTCTCATCCGCCTCCTCCAGTTAATACACAACCAACCATACTCAAACCATGCATGAGGTGCCTTGTGGTGGGTGACCATTCATGGTGGACTAGCTATGCTAAACGGTTAAATTATTAACTTTTACCATATTAGAAGTAAAAAAATTTTTTTTTTAAAACGCATATTTTTGGTGTTAGTGACAGCGTTCTTTTGATTTGCATTAAGGGCCGTTTTCTGAACTCATTTTAGAGGCTGTCCAGGCCTTGTGGAAATACTTATTTTAAACACTTTAATCATTGTCCCAACACTGCAAATATAAAAAATCTGGTAATTAGTAGAAGCAGGTGTGCCGAATTAGGTTGGAAATGAGGGAAGGTCTCCAGGAACAGGGCTGGGCAGCCCTGCACTAGGGTACCCAACTCTGCATCCAGCCTGGACTTGGTTTTAAACCAGGAACCAGTTAATTTGCTCCTCTTTGTACCTGTATCTATGTGTTTCTTACATAGTTAGGTGCTCAGAGCTGCACACAGTACTCTTTAAGTACTCTAAAAGCTGATGTGTAACATAAGCATAACCTCTTATAATTTTCATTACTTTTTGTTATATATCCCTGCATTATGTTGCCTTTTTTACTGCTAAACCTGTAATTGATGAACTACTGCTCAGAAAACTGTTTTTGAATAGAACAGTCTATTTTTATACCTGCCATAACATACTCTTGTTTGAAGTCCCACACGCCAAACTCTGTTTAGCTACGTTGAACGTCATTTGTCAGGTTTCTTACTTGTTCTTAATTTTGGAATTCATTTACACTGCACATAACCCTTGAAACCGCTCCTCAGTCTAGAAGTTGCACCTGGTCTAGTACAGTAATATTTCTCTCGCTGGTGGTTGAAAACTCCCTCCTCCCTGTCTGTATGTCTGTCTGTCCGGCCGCCGCAGTACCAAGTCGGGCAGCTGTACTCTGTGGCTGAGGCCAGCAAGAATGAGACGGGCGGCGGAGAGGGCATCGAGGTGCTGAAGAACGAACCCTACGAGAAGGAGGGGGAGAAAGGACAGTACACACACAAAATCTACCATCTAAAGAGGTGAGAGGGTATATAAGGACCGTACACACACACAATCTACCATATAAAGAGGTGAGAGGGTATATAAGGACAGTACACACACACAATCTACGATCTAAAGGGGTGAGAGGGTATATAATTCCTGATACTGTTGTGTTGATTCCTGTTACGTTCATCAAGACTTGAAAAACTCCAATTTTTCAAAATCAAACAAGCCAGCTTGATTAATATATTCAGGCAGGCAGCAACCACAGAGTTTCTGAGGGGAAAATTCAATGCTTTATGTTCACTGCTGCTTTTTACTGATTGGAGACTCAGAAGTTCAAAGGTCATATAAGGCTTGTCTGAGCTGTACTGGCAATCTCAGCCTTCAGTGGTGACAAGGTTAGCTGGTTCCAATCCCATGGATCTGGATTTAATTCATTTTAAGTATCAGTTTAAATAATAATAGGTCAGCTTATCAGGTTGGCCAAGGGTAATTGTTGCAGTGCTGAACCTCTGTGACCCTTGCCATCAGGAATGAAAATTAGACATCCTATGGTTTTAGTCTTTTGCTGAAGTATACAGAGATTTATGATAATCAGTCAGAAAGCCCAAAACAACAGCTGAATTTTTGAAAGCTTCATAGACTTTTTTTCTCTTGGTGACTGAGCACACACAGCATGATATTTCAGGTAATATTATACCTCCTTGCTCTAGTATATCCTTTTAAGAAGAATGGGAATTGTAATTTACCTGGGTCCAATATTGGCCAGTCCATCTTCAGCTTAATTTTAAGCTTCAAAAAAGATTTAATACATAAATGTATGTGTAAAAAAAAAAAATCTGATCAATCCAGGGCAAGTTCCTGTGCGTACCTGCTGTTACGTGACATTATTCAGTCAGACTGGTGTATTAAATGCTCGTTGGGTTGGAGCCAATTCCACTTCAATTTAATCATTTCAGGAAATAAGTTGAAATCCAGGTCATTAATAGGGAAAAAAATATTTTCAGAAAGCATTATAGCTGTTTTTCAATTCGGGAATTCCATTTCAGTAAATTTACTAAAGACCCAGCTCCACCGTTGCTCCTGCTTTAACATTTTGAAGGCTGCGAAGTGTAGATAAGTTCAGCAGCCAAGATAACGCTGACAGTGCAAAATGTCCACATTCTCAAACCGAACGCTTGGATTAGTGGTGGGGAACTCGTCCCAGATCATTTGTGGAGGATAAAAAGTACCTGGAGTTTCCTAAATCGGTCTTTGATAAACAGCTGACATCTTTAAATGGTTAAAAGCGTGCAAATGGGATGCAGGGTGTTTTCCCACAAAGTGGTTGACCTTACCAGAGTTCTGTTCATAAGGGATTTTTCCATGCAAATGCTGGACTTGCACTGGCACGCAGAATTAGCATCCGGAGTGGTTCCCATGGAAACAATGACAAAACACACACAGGTCTGGGTACATTGCTTTGCATTTGTGTAGAGGTTTTGTATTGCTAAACATAGCTGCAGATAGACGTACGGGGGGGAGTGCTATGTTTCTGATCCCACACTACATGGCCAAAAGTATGTAGACACCTGGTATTCAACATAGTGCCTATTTAACTTGCACTACACGCTAAAGGTATTAGGCCACTCCCCCCCCCCCCCCCCCTTGTAAAACCACTGGGTTACAGGGTAGGTTTAGCATCGGCAGTGCTCAAAATCTTTGACTTCCCCATGACCCTCTGTTGGATTTTAATTTCTCGCACCCCCCCCCTCTTGTCCCGTGCAGTAAAGTTCCCACGTTCGTGAAGATGATCGCGCCTGAAGGAGCCCTGGTTTTCCACGAAAAGGCCTGGAACGCCTACCCCTACTGCCGAACCAGTGAGTCACATGATAATGATAACACAAGTGCTTTCAATTAACCGGGCGTATCACATCTTTCAGAGTGCAATTGCATTGGGACTGGAAAAAATATATGAAATATTAAATTCCTGAGTCAGAAATGACTCATTTGTTCAGCTGAGTAATAATGAAACTGAACGTGCAGTTTTAAACCGCTGCGTCTCATTGGATTAAGTGTGTTGTACCCCAGTACTGGAGGGCGTCTGCTGGGTTTTTGGTGCGTTTCTGCAGTTAAGTGATTAAGTCGTTGATTGGCTGAAGAGTCCACAAAACTTAATTGACGGCTGATTGAGATGAAACACTGACACCATTGCCCTCCTGGACTGGAGTCTGGAACCTTCTGGCTTAGCTGGTCTGTCCTGCCTTCTAGTGGTGAAATGTGATTACTGCACGAGCTCCGACACAGTCATCGACAAGCGCTTTCATATACATATACCAATGACCAAAAAATACCAGCCTGAGCGTTTTAGGGTCTTGACTGAGTTCCATTTTCTTTTTCTCTTGTTCAGTTATGTTTTTGTCAGTAACATCCAAAATTAAAATTGGGAACAGCCAAAGCTTTTTAGGGTTAGTCATGTTGCCTTTTGCTTTCAGTAAATAATTTAACTAACTGAGGGGGAGTCCAAGTTTTCTCGGTTTATCTCCGGTGTGAGACGGGGGTGTTGGGGGGGTAGACGTTGCTCTTGACCTGATTCCGTTACCTTATGAAATGTTTAGTCTGGCCGAGCCTGGAGCCCTGATTGGTTATGTCTTGCGGGCTCTGGCTTGTGATACAGGCTCCCTTTGATGAATCTTAATTGTTTTGGTTTTTCTCTTCTCTGTGTTTTGTCACGCACGCTGGCTGCACTGGCTTCAGTTGTGACGGTGAGTAATCTAAACGCGAAACATGACCCCTTTGTTTTCTCCCACACCGTGAGATTAGCCATATGGCTTGCTGGGTGGTGCTAGCCAATTGTGAGCGACTGCGAAAGTGTATACCTGTCGTTGTGCTAGGGTTACTATCCAGTGGGTGTGTTATGGAGAGGCGCTGGCACTGAATTAAACCCACCCCACCTATGACAGACTGAGAGCCAGGCTTAAACATTTTATATTCCTGAGGCTAACACTGATGCTCTCCACTTTTGTGGATGGTTCTGGATAAGAGCACCTCCTGAGTGGCTAATGTACTGAAATGATTCTGTACCAAAGGGCTAAGCCTGCATTTGCTTTTACAAGCTAAGCCACTGGAAGCTTTTATAATGGAGAGTGTTATAATGTAGGCTACACTAATATAAAAAAAGAATATTTTAATTGTTAAGGGAATTGTAGTATGACTGGTGTGGCATATGCATATTTCTGCAGATAAAAAAATAATTCAAACAGAAATGAATCCTTTTTGCTGTTGCTTTTCTCCTGTTTGTGTTACTGAATGTACAGTCGCTCATAATTGCTTTCTCTCTCGCCCCCACAAACATGCTAAAGCTTGCAGTGCATGCTGGAGCAAATAAGGCATTAATACAAGGGGTGTGGGTGTGTGTGTGTGTGTGTGTGTGCGCGTGCATACGTGCGTGTGTGTCAGAGTACTGCCTCGCCTCTTCTCTTGGTCTAGGCCACACCCTCCCCCATATCCCTGGATCAAGTTTGCGCTTTTAATTAGTCATTATCATTCCTGTAGTGTGAAGACAGCGCACAGGGGTGCAGAAACACAGCCTGACAGAGGGAGAGGATGACCCTGTCACTGTTCCCTGCTCTCCGTTTAATTTCTTCTTTAGATCCCTTAAATACTAAATGGGATTAATGTTCAGGTTTCCTCAGGCCAGGTGGCAACGTCGCTGGGATTACGTGCTACATTTAGCACTTTTGTGAAGTTTAAGTTTAGATTTGCTTAGAAGAAGCTGAGCAGTGTAGCTTTCCAGGAACAGGTTTACTTACTGGTCAGGAGACCCTGGTGGTCATTGCTGGTAGTGCTGGTGTGAATTCCCTGACTGTTTTTGTGCTGGGGGCGTGGAATTATGTCCTTACAAAATTCATGACCACAGATGCTGTGATCCAGAGCAGACCTGGGTCAAATGCCTATTTGTTTTGGATTCAAATACTTTTCTGTGCTCTATTGATCTTGCCTGCTGTAAATGAGCCTGCCAGTATGACCAGAAGGCGGGGTTTGCACTTTTTGAGAGTATTTCATTGGTTCCAATACATCAGACAAGATCAGTCAATCGGAGAAAAGTATTTGAATCCAAAACAAATACATATTTGACCCAGGTCTGGTCCAGAGTGACTTACAGTAAAAGCACAAGGCCTTTGCTCAGGGATTGGAGTGTAGTCGTACTAGTCCTTGTTCGAAGAGACAGACCGCAAAGTGCAAAAAATTGAATGGGATAAATGGAAAGTAGTTTTTGTGTTTTTTTTAATGAACATTCACCCCCCCTTTCAGAATGAGTACATGAAAGATGACTTCTTTATTAAGATCGAGACATGGCACAAACCTGACACGGGAACACTAGAAAACGTGAGTGATGCTCTGCTTTTTCCCCATATTGTGCCCTGTACAATGCCTTAGTCATTGCACGGGATATATATGTATGCATATACTTGCATGTATATGTACTTTTATTTCTTTTTTGCATTAAGCACTTCCAACTCCAATGTTTAAATGGTGCTAATCATCTAAAGTTATTTTATAATGATATTATATGATACTGTTTTATAATATTATTCTTCCTGTTATTAATGCTCTACCTTTCAATATTCCAGTCAGTCATGCTCTGACCCCGCCTCCCTCTCCTCTGATTGGCAGGTCCACGAGCTCGACGCGGCCACGTGGAAGACGGTAATGGTGGTGCCGATCGACATCGCAGACAAAGAACAAGTTTCTCCCAGCGTGAGTGGCCCCTAGAAGCTACACATTGTGCAGTTTGTTTCATGCAATCGGATTGGTCCTCGTTCGTATAAGCCAATGTTGTTATGGTATAGGTCTATGGCTGAGAGAGCCTGTGTGAGAGCCAGGCCTGTGTGATAGAAAGCTGTGCAGTAGAGTATTTGACGACACCTTGTGGTGACTCAGAGTACTGGTGAGCTCAGGCAGATTTAAATAATTACAATCCATGTTTCAGTTGGTGCCAGGCTCTCTTCAGCTGGACAAAAAATTCAGGCGCAGTGCGACCGCTTTTGAGTTTTACGTTTTTGTTCTGGATGCTGCCTTGGTCGTGTGTGTCTGGCCAGGACCAGGGCTACTGCCCAGACTGTTTAATCCGGGTCAAGGCTGCGGGTTCAAATGGAGTTTGTTCAGTAGCGTTCCGGTCCACTCTGTCGGTTCTGTCTGCCGTAGTAATGCCAGTAGGTCTGAGTTACCACAGTGTAGCGCAACACTAAAGACTGTGCAAAGCCACCTTGCTTTTACTATGCTTGGCCTTGGTCTACTTTTACAGCACAAATCATATCTGGCAAAAGTGTGAATGCTTAGATGAGGCATTAGTACAGAAGCACTGAGGGATTTTCAGTATGGCTGAGGGCAGGGATTCTCTGACTCCATCCTGGCACACTCCCTCTGTGTCTTCTGACTTTCTTTACAGCCGCAGTTGTAGCCCCAGAACTGTAACAAGCTGTTAATTTTTCTCAGCTTGACTGTTCTTTTGTGTATAATTATGTCTGCGGAAGGATTATTTACCTCAGGGTTTGGCCTATTTATTTTATGCCAGACATAGCAGTACATGCAGAGAATAAATGTCCCTTATTCACAGTCCAGAGAGATCAACTAGTGATTTAATGATGTGCTACACGGAAAATAATACCTTTAGGAAGATGTGCAGTTTTTTAAAGATTTAATTAGTGTGGTTCTAACTGCTGAAATTTTTGACACCTGGTCACTGAAACTAAACTATTCGAGGAATATGAGAAGTTCAGAGCAAAACCTAAGCAAATTGCAATGTACTACATCTCAGTTATTCTGACAAACTCCTCAAAATTTTTTTGGAAATTTGTGTTTGTTCGATCATATCTCTGTTGTCACTGTATTATTAGCAAAATCGATTTCTCTTTGAATATATCATTTTGATCAGCTTTCATTGTGAGCATTTACCAGAGGCCCCAGAGCGTGTTTGTCAGCCCCTGGTAAAGGGTGGCAATTCTTCATTAGACAAGTAAAACATAATTTTTGAAAAGAAGTGGCGATGACTCTGTATCCATTTGGGACAAGTTTAATGTGTCTCATATAATCACAGTTTTCACTGTTGTAATGGTACATGCATGCGTGAAACTGCGGCACCACCAGTCATGGCGTGTCTCCTCCCATCTCCCATCATGCCTTGGGATTAAGGCAGCAGGCAGTTCCTTATGCTCGGATGAAGGGAGCCCCTCAGGTCACCGCTAATCCTGCCGCTAAGCGTGAGCTCGCGGGATTGAGCAGGGGGTGGGGGGGGGGGTGATTCCTCAGTCCTTTCCCGTCTGCCAACCGCAGGTCAAAGGTCATTGCACCAGAGGCTCACTAGGGTTTGATGTTTGAGTGGGAAAATAAAAGGTGAAATCAAGCTGTTCTGTCTCGACCTCCTGGAAGCCCGGCCGGGTCTCACGTCGTCAGGGATACCAGGGAGACTTAAGGCCAGGGGGTGTTCCAACCTGGGTCCTCTGGTTTCCAAGGCAGCGACAGGAGGCTGTCTGTACCGTGCCCGTCTGTAAATACGTCAGACGGACTGCAGGGGGCGTGCTTTCACGGTACCGCCAGTGAAAGGCGGAATGAAAGACCTAAAAAACGGAGGATTAGCGACGTCACGGACGACCTCGCCCGGAGCTGCAGTTCTGTGGCTTGGCGTGCTGTGCCCCCCCCCCCCAGAAATCCTCAGCAGTAACACGCCAGTCTTCCTCTGCTGTCAACGTAAAACATTCCAAATCACTAGAAGTAATATTAGAATAATATCAGAAAGGATTCATTTGGGCTGCAGTTAATCTGTCATTTTAAAATGTACTAAAATAATAATGTCAAATTAAAGGGGTAGCACTCAGGAATAGATTCATTACATTAAGCTGGCTGCCTGGCTAAGTATACGTGTCTGTTCAGTTGTTATAATAAAAAAAATCAATGTTCATATTTTCAATGTTCAGGCCCAGTCCAACCTGGCAAGTTCACCCCCTGAGTCTCACATGCGAAATTGCCCCTGTTCGGGGGGGGGGGGGGGGCCTGACGTGCAAAGCACAGGCCGGTGCACACCACCAAATCTCCACGGGGCAGTTTGGGAGGGGTCGATCCAGGGGCTGGGGGAACACTGATCAGTAAAGGCAGGTCAGCAATAGCATGCAGACCTCACTGGGGGGGTGGTGGGAGGGGCAATCAGGCTACTCCTCTTTGATTTAGTCTGTGGCCTGCTCCTCCTCCCCACCCATGTGGGCGTTCTCCTGGGGAAGCTCAGACTGACTTTTGGCCCTGTTGCGTGCGATGTCGACGCCCAGCTGAAGCTCAGAACGCTGCATCCTTGCAGCATTGAAACAACGTTGCAGCAACGTTGTCTTTTAGTTGAACAACCTCGTGCCCAAGCGCTAAACTCCCGCTTCTGTGTTAAAGGGGTGAGGAGGTGTCCCGGTGTTTTGGGGTTGGCTAGCACTTCTCTGGTTCTGCCTTTTTACCTTTAAATGTGTAATTGGATCAATTTGGAGGGCCGGTTAATCCAAATGACCACCTGGCAAGCCACGCTGCATGCAGACACGCAGCACAGGTAAAAAAATTCTCTCAGGGAGTTCTTTTCTGGCTCTCCAGGAGCAGTGTTGTGTACAGCTGCAGTATTGTGTGTGTGTGTGTGTTTGTGTGCGTGTGTGTGTGTGCAGTCATGACCATGTACATTCAAGAAGGAGGAGGCTGGTATGAACCCCCCCCCCCCCCCCGTTGTTTAAATGGAACATTCCTGCAGCTGTGTCATAGCACAACAGAACTAGTGTGAGGACCATCCAAAGCGAGACTTCAGGGGTGTTCCGCGGGGAGACATCAAGCACTGCCTCACCGTGGTGCGACCCGGGCTGCAGACGGCCTTCCCTGACTGTCGCTTCATGGAGTCCGTGTGACAGTGTGGCCGTGCTATTTAAATCTCTCATCTAAATCTGAGTCTCTGTTTGAGTCTCTCTTAGTTCAGCGTGTACGCCGCTCTTCCTGTGCTGTTTAACCTGTGGTTGTTGGGGTGTCTATGTGTGTCTCTGAGTCTCCCTTAGCTCAGTACTGTGTGCGCCTCTGGTCAGCGCAGTTTAACCTCGCCGTGCCTGTGCGAGTGCTTCCCAGGCTGCGCTGGGGGTCAGTGCTCTGGTTTCTCTCTCTCTCTCCGCACGGCATGGAGCTGCAGCCCGGGATCGGGTTGCCAGATAATCGGGACGAATCCCCCGTGACTCTTTGGTCAGGCGGGTCTAACAGTACACACAAGCAAGCTCCTCCTGGAGGCCCTCAGGGTGGCAGTGTGAGGGTTTGAAAAACGGCGGGTAAATTAGTACCCAATCAGACGAGTGCGCTGTCTGAAGTGGCCATCGCTCGAGCTTCTGGAAAGCGAATCTCATTCTCCTGCCACTGCATAGCAGTGCGAGGTCATGACCTTGACCTGGGTCTGTACCCTACTCCTAAAACCTTATAAGCATTTTTTCTTTCGCTTGACCTATGGAATAAGAGGAACACTGCACCCTGTGTCTGGGAGACAGTATGGGAGCTCAGGTCTGGCCAATCCACAGCCAGAACTGTTTATTTTTCATCTAGTCACGTTTAACCATGGCAACCTAAGTGTAACTCCACCTTTTTCTCCCTCTCTCTGTGTTTATTTTTCCTGCAGGACTACAAGGAGGAAGAGGACCCCGCGTTGTTCAAGTCAGAGAAGACCGGCCGGGGGCCCCTGGGGCCCAACTGGAAGGTAAAGACCGGGCCCCCGTCCAGAAACAACAAACTGCCCGAAAATGGGGCGGAGCCAAGCTGAAGGCGCCGTCTAATGAAGACAAATCCCCGCTTTGCTTCTGCGAATTTGCTTTTGGGGGAAGAAAATAACCCCTCCTGCCAAAAAAAGGGTGTACAGGATCTGCTATTTTAGAGAGGCTCGTACGTGATCTCTGTGTTCCCCTCTTTCACTTCATCACTCCAGGCCAGTGGTGGGAGGGTGAGGTGTCATGAACCCTGTAATGGGTGGAGCTACAACGAGCTGTCAATCACTATGTAAACTAATCAAAAGGATGACAGCCCCGTCCCCTCATTGGGTCTCTTCTACCCACTCTGATATCCGGACGTCCACTCGGACCGGAGTAAACAGTCTTGCAGTGTTCTTTGGCCCTGTGACTGCCTTCTGTGGCCTTTGGTTAATACGGCTTGAGCTCAGCTGGTGAATGCATCGTAAACTACACCCAGTGAAGTATTGGCAGGTTTTTCTCTCCGGGTTTTCACCGTTGGTCCCGCCCCCCACAGCGACACCTCCCACCTGCACAGAACCCCCCCCCCCCGGCCAGGGCAGTCTACGGCATTCCGACATTCCCTCATCCCAGCCCCTCATATCTCCGAGTTACAGGAACGGCTTGTTATTGTAGAAACATGCAGCCAGCCGCCAGCCGCCAGCAGCGCTGTGTTGCCAGGTTTTTTTTTTCCCAGAACCCTGTTTTTCTCAGACAACTTGGTGGTGGGGAAAACACCTGAAAAGTGTGATGGAAAAAAGTAACTTCAGGTTAACTGAGAATGGGAAAGGTTCCCATCAAGCCGCACAGAAAGTGCAGTTTACCCCCCCCGCCCCGCACCCCTATCTCTCTCTTGCTTGTAGGCAGGTCCTTGTCTATCTTAACAAGCACACCTAGACTGCCAGCCCACAGAAGATGTCCTCTTTTGTCTGGGAGAAAAATTCCAAGCTCTACTACGGTTGTTGCTTCTCTTCTTTTTTTTTAAATGCAGCTAATCCTGCTAATCCGAATTCTCCAGGCCTGCAACAGAAGGTTTTCTGGGTAGCATTATTTGGAGGTGGGGTGGGGGAAAGCTTGTCGAAAGCTTGCATCATGAAACGATTGGTTAACTGGGAGGGGTGGTGGGAGAGAGGTGTCATGGACGTTAGTAAGTTGCGGTAGCTCCGGATAAATTGCATTGTCATCGCACTGCTTCAGTTAGGACCGCAGACATGGGATTGCTATGGAGACGGTGTGACGGACAGGCCACCCCTTCTGATGTGGAGTGTATACTTCTCGCGTTCTTCACGCTGTAGGTCGATTTCTTGGGCCGATTGACTGATCCTGGATCAGAATGAAAGTGTTTCAGTAAGTGGTGGGAGGTCAGGGCAGACTGATACTAGATCTTTTGTCTGAGGGATTGGGGGTGGGTGAATCCTGCAGGGAAAAACTTAGTGATTTTTCATAAATGAGCTTTTCCAGGAAATTGTCCATTTCAGACCCTGTCCCAGCCGTGGCTGTGTCCTCAGTACACACACACACACACACACACACACACATTTTAAGAGCTTCTGCATGAGTGTTCAGCTGCAAAATCAAATTTCAGCGTCTGCAAAATCAGTATTTCTTGAATAATCTAACAAAAATGACATCTCTGATCTTCAAAGAAATCTCTTTGTCAAAACAGCCAGGTCCCTTTACTTCATTGAGTGCCAGTTGAATGGAAACCAGAGAAGTTGGAAGCAGGTTGGCTCACTTAGTTCAGGTTCTTGGTGTTTTTTTTTTTTTTTTTTAATGTATTTTTTATTTGGACATGGGTCTGAGCATGTCCAAATCCCACCCTAATTTGGAATGGCCAGCTGTCTGCAACCGCAGCCATGTTCATGTGCAAACCGCACTGCTGGTTCAGGAGAGTGTAGATATCCACAGTTCTTCTACGAAACACGTGGAGTTGCCAGCTGCTTCTTTTCACACTGCAGACCACAGCTAAGTTTTCACAGAGTGGAGTCAGAGGAAGACCTTTCATATGTGGCTTTAGCATGCAGCCCACAGGCACCCGATCGACCTGTGGGGGTCACTAGATAGCGATGAAACGTGGACCCTTTACCAACTAAACCCTCCCACAATTTGGGCGATGCAGGTGATGGTAGCACATTATTCAAAAGGAGCTGCTGCCCACAGTTGGGCCTGGCACGGTCCGCATTCAGTCTGAGACCATGGAGCTCGTTCATTAACCGCAGTCTGCATGGATGAGCAGCATGGCTGTCATCTCTTCCATCAAACACCAAACCGCAGCGATATTAGAGAATGTCCTTCAGCTGATCACTTAAGCAGTCTTAAGTTCACAGTTCTCAAGCGGTTCCTTGGAAAATGATAAAAGGTGAAGGGAATGGAGAAATGTAGTGTAGAGGGAATGTCCTGGTTCTTTACAGGGCAGACTCGGTCTGGGCTGTGGTTCTGCCTGACAGAGACAGCGGTCACAGTTCATCTGCAGATGGGAGCAGTGCCTCATTGCAAGGAGCTTATGGCTACTGTGTGAATCACACAAGAAAAAAATGTGTGTGTGCACTTTTGTGCCTTTGTGTGTGTGCCCATGTGTGTTTGCCTCTTAAAGAGTGTCTTTCTTATTTCTCATCTTTATGTGTGTGTGTGTGTGTGTGTGTGTCTTTATAACAGGAAGAGCTGCAGAATACGCCTGAATGCCCTCACATGTGCGCGTACAAACTTGTCACTGTCAAGTTCAAGTGGTGGGGCCTGCAGAGCAAAATAGAGAATTTCATCCATCAGGTACGTCTTCCTGTCTCTCTACCTGTGTGCGGGGATCCCCTCCATCCCATCACAGCACGTCGTGATGTCATGGATGTAACTGCAACTTATAATCGTGATCACTAGTCTAGAAGAATGGAGCCGATCGCGGTTTTAACCTGCCCCCCCCCCCCCCCCCCCCCCACAGCAAGAGAAGAGAATCTTCACCAACTTCCATCGGCAGCTGTTCTGCTGGATCGACGGCTGGGTGGAGCTCACCATGGAGGACATCAGGCGTATGGAGGACGAGACGCAAAAGGAGCTGGAGGAGGTATGCCCCCCACACACACTCTGTCACCACACCTCCGACCATCCACGCCAAACCAACCAGCTGGCTCCCATCAGAATCGCTTTGACAGCGCCTGGCCTCAGTCAGTATTCAGACTAATAATCAGCCTTTCATTTGTGTTAGGGGTAGGAGCTTACTTTACCTTTCCGGAAACTTGTTGATAATTGTTAATGATGTTCAAAGTACACCGCTGGAGAACCCAAACGCTGGTCATGCAGAAGGACCCTGGTCAGGCCGAACACTCTGCGCTCGGTCCGACGCGTTCCCGCTCGCTCCCCTCCACATCCCGCCAGGCGTCACATGGGCGACCCGCTGAGGTCTTTGACCGCACGCTGTGCGGAACGCTTCCCCAAACCGCCCCCTGTTTCCACCCTCACGTAAAGCGCGGTGCAGACGAGGCAGTAATCGCTTCCGTACTGCAGCTCCGGCTGCTCTGGCTGCTCCGGCTGCACCGGGGCCAGGGCTGGCAGCTCCGCCGCGCCGTGCCCCCTCTGTTTATGCGCTCGCACGCTATTTGTGTTGAACGCGTGCCCGGGGCGATCCATTTCAGCCGAACTGGGGATGAGCTTTCTGGCCCAAATTTTTTCCTCCTCCACCCCCCCACCCCCCCCCCTCCCCGAACGCTGGTTCCTTCAGCGCTGAAAGACGATACGGACGCACTCAGTCGACTTTACGAAATCCCTGGGCCCTCCGGGAGCTCGGTGGTCCTCGCGGCCAAGCAGACGTCGCTTCTTGTCGGGGAACTGCAATAAAAAATGTTTTTTCTCCTTCCCCCAGACGCTGAGTAAAGTTTATGTAAGAGTTTTTGAGCGCTGCTCGCTTTAGGTCAGCCAAACACCCCCACGCCCCTGGTGTAAATGAGTACATCTCTGCAGTGTGTTATATGCATCATTGCAGCGCAGTGGCTGGCTTTTGTGCTGCGAGGCTTCCTCATATGCTCACACTAATGTACTCCTAACCTTTGTTATATTTAGTTCATTCTGCTTATTTTTAAGCCCCTCCACTGAGTTTCCCCACCCGTTTTTTTTTTTGTTTTTTATTTGTGCTAATTTTGAAATTTGCGTGGATTTCCGGTATTTTCCACAGTCGTGTGTGGAGTACAGTGCACCCTAGACCCCAGTTATGTCACAGTTATAAGTGGCCTCAGTTACGACGCGGCCCATTAGAAAAACACTCTTGCTTTACGGTGCTGGGCCTTTGCCTCGTATCTGTCCATTTCGCTATCAGAATAACGAGGGAACACTGTGCATTCATTGGGTGCTGAGCACCATGGGTTATATATATGTTTTTATTACACCACATTTAGGTGTTGAGCAGACGCTTTTATACAGAGCTCACATTCTTCAGATACGGTCTGTTTACACAGCTGTGTATTTCGCTGAAGCAGTTTGGGTTGTGCACCTCGCTCCAGGGCAGGACCACAGCGACCCAAACGGGAATGGAACACACGTCTCTGCAGTTCCCTAATCGCCATACTGCACTTCCCTTTTCTTTACATTTTCCTGAACAGTCTTTGGTTTGCTATGAGCTCCACACCCCTGTAGTTGAAAGAAGTGGTTTGTTCCTTGTTCCCATCCCCCTCCCCTCTCTGTTTAAAGTAGCTGCTGTGTGCATGTTGTGCCCCCAAACTGATCCATTCAGTAGGGGTGTAGGAGGTGTGGCCTGCAGAACTTGTGAAGCTAAAAAAATTCAGGAGCTCATGTTTAAAGATGGACTTCCTCCTGAATAAACGCCTGCCATGTTTGGTGGTGTAGGAGGAGTGGTGCAGCCCCTGACCCAGCCCACTCAGTTCTGTAGGCCCCTCCCCCCCCCCCCCCCCCCACCCCCCCCAGTCTTCCACTTGTCCTTCCTGGTTTGTTGTGCTCTTTCTGTGATGATGTGTACTAACGCCCGGCCAACCAGGAATCCCGGATTCGGGGCCCTACTCCGCCAACCCCCCGCCCCCTCACACCGAGGGGCTCTGCGGGTTGGTTTCCCGGGCCCTTACTAACCCCTCCCCCCCCTCCTCCCTCCGGGTGGGGGTGGCCTCTGATTGGCCCGCTGACGGTCTCGTTTTGCGTCTAGATGCGTAAGAAGGGCTCCGTGCGGGGCACGACGGCCGCCGAGGAGTAGCCCCGCCCACTGTAGGTCAGGGGCACACCGAGTAAGTCTGGGGAGGGGAGGGGCTAGTGACGGGCGTCTCCCTCCACCCGTCTCCCTCCCACCTTCGCCTGTCCGTCTCGTTCTTCACTCCGGGTCCACCGCCGTGCTTCCACTGCAGCCTCTGGGGAACGGCAGCGGGGGTTATATATCTATTCACGTTCAGCGCTGGCAGTGAAACACATAGGGTGGGGTTTACTGCAGTTCCTGAGACATGCGTGCAGATTTGTGTGTGTCCGCAATACGAACGGTAATCCAGACTTTATCAGTCTCACGTTACGCCCCCCTAGCCGTTGGACTTAACGGTTTCCTGATGCTGAGAAATAGATGACCGTGCACACTGCCAAGGAAGTGAACCGAAATGCATATCCTGTATATGTCCTGATAATATATTGTACTTAAATGTTTACACGTTCCTGAATGAGGAAAATAAATAATGTCGTTCTAAAAAAAGCTTTTTTGAAAAGACGCTTGCACATTTTGGGCCCAGTGAAGGAAGACCTCACCTCTCTCCCCCATATGGGACTAAAAATAATAATAATAAAAAGGTTTCTGCCTTGTTGGAGCCAGCTGAAGACTCGTTCAGAGCACCATTCAGCGCACAACATGTCGCTTAAATGATCTGTAGCCCCAGTGAGGTCAGCAGCAGGGTACCTATAAATGTGCTTTTCCTGCAGCTGGACAACAGCAAAACTAGAAACAAAAATCTGTAATGATATAATCATTTCAAATGTTCAGCATGATAAATATACTAATAGCTATTCTATTTCCGCGATTGGTTCGACTGTATTCATGTATAAAGTGTAGAATTCCAAAATTCAACACTCAACCTGTGCAGAGGTATTTAGACACAGGAAATATGCTAAATGTGAGTTCCTGCTAGAAGGTCTCATCTGTTTGCTTTTGGCTGGATGGGAAGCGAATGACACACAGGTCGCTAAAGTGCGTTCAGGTAAAACAGTCGGGGCCCATACTACATTACACATGTGGACCGGGGGTCCCCCAACCCTGCTCCACTGAAACCCTGCCAGTCCTTCTCGGCTCAGTGGAAGCATTGTGTGTGTGTGTGTGTGTGTGTGTGTATGCTGCTCACGGTCTCTGTTTGTCTCTCACCAGCTGTACACCTCTATCCTGAGGCCACGTTCATCTGCCTTGAGCCGATCCTCGGCATTTGGTGTATCTGTCATCATTGTGTGCGTGCGCGTGTACGTGCATGTGTACATGTGCGCGCATGCATGCGTACGCGTGCGCGCACATCTGCACGTGTGCATTTCTTGCATTTCCATCTCTCGCATGGGTTTGTGTGTGTCGGTGTTGAGAAGGGTGAAGTGTACTCTGTGGAAAATGGCAAAGGGGGCTTCTTCGAGCAGTGAGACATTCTGCACTGAGCACAAAGCACACACAAAGCACTGAGCACAAAGCTGCTCAAAGTTTAACTTCAAAATCCCCAGACTTTGAAAACTTTGAGCACATTTTTTTAAAATCACTTTCTGTTCCAAGATACTTGGGCATGGGGGGGGGAAGAAGTCCCTTTATAGCCGCATACATACGTGTACCAGCTGAGTAACAGGGAAGAATCTTCCAGAAGGGTCCCTTTTACGGTCAGTCTGCGTCCGCTGCTCTGAAGAGACCCCGCTGCCGCCACCGCAGGGCCCACCACAGCTCCTCCCACTGTCGCCAGCAGGTGGCAGCATCACAGAACTGAACAGTGCAA
Source organism: Anguilla pacifica (assembly GCA_039654925.1). Classification (NCBI taxonomy): domain Eukaryota; kingdom Metazoa; phylum Chordata; class Actinopteri; order Anguilliformes; family Anguillidae; genus Anguilla; species Anguilla pacifica. The sequence continues at coordinate 25,414,150 of CM077297.1, forward strand.
TCCCGGACTGCTGCGTTTGCATGACGTGTTTTGGGGGGTTTTTTGTCTGTGAAACTTTGATTTTGTCTCAAGTTACTGTGAAAGGTATTCCTTGTAAAATGACTTTTAATGGGAGATGGGGTGGGGGGGGGGGTTGGTGGTGGGGTACTAGGGGATGGGGGGTGAGGGTGCCTGCTGTACTAACTACACAAGTTTCTCGCCTGACCTTTGTGTTTCGTGGCATGTGTACTAACACCTCAGCGGGGGAGCTGCAGCGCCCCGGAATGTCCCGAGAGACTCAGAGGGTTAACTGAATTCTGCTCTTGAAAAAAGCCTGCCCCACGATAGAGGAGTGGAGGGAGGGAGGGAGGGAGGGAGGGAGAAAGAAAGGAAGGAAGGAAAGGAGGGGGGAGGGAAAGTCCTGAATGTGAGGAATAAAGGGATAAGAGGAGAGAGAGAGAGAGGGAGAGGGACTGGACGTGTGGGGTGGTAACCTGGCGGTGCGGTTCAGGAGCCTGTAAGATGGGCCCTGTGACAGGGTCGGGCAGTTCAGCTCGGGCCCCACAGAGACCTGTGGCAGATTTCGGGGGAGGGAAGGTCCTGCAGTTTTACAGCGACCTGCCCGACCTCCACATAATGGGCAGAGCTGATAATGCAGGCATGGCCAGGGTAAGTGTCTGGGTAAGTTAGTGGTAGGGCAGGTTTAGTGTCTGCAGCTATGCCTCTGGCAGGCTTAGTTCAGTGCTCAGTCCCAAGCCTCTTACAGATGGTGGTGGTCCCTGTTCCAGTCTTTCCCATTAACCCTGATTTTAATTGCTTTTGTCTCTTCCCCCCCCCCCCCCCCCCACTCTCTCTCCCTCTGGCTTTCTCCATTTCACTCTCACATTCTCTTTATGTTCTCACTCTCTCAATCCCCCTTCTTCCCTCTCTCCTCTCTCTTGGCTCTCTCTCTCTCCCCCATTCTTTTTCTGTCTCTTTCATTTCTCTTGGTCTCCCTTCTCACTCTCTCCCTTTCTGTGACCCTCTCTTTCCTTCTCTCCCACCCTCTCCCTCAACCCCCTCCCCCCTCTCTCCCTGTCTCCCTCCATCTCTCTTTCTTTCTCTCTCTCTCTCCCTGTCTCTCTCCCTCTCTCCCCCCTCTCCCCCTGTCCCCCCCCCTCTCTCTCTCTCTCTCTCAGCTTCGTAAATCAGGTCAGGTTCGAGGCACCAGTGCTGCGAACGAGCAGTGAGGCAAAAAAAAGCGCAAACAACCCCAAACCCTGACACCACGACGACGACGACAAACCCGACGACGACGACGACAAACCCGACGACGACAACGACAAACCCGACGACGACGGCAACAGAAAAGAAAGAAAGAAGGGCCGAGTTTTTTTTGGCGGTTTCCCTTTCCTCGGCGATTCTGGGAGCTACGTTTGATCAACAGTACTGTACCCCATCTCTATGGAATGTCCCATTGACAGAGAAATGCATTGTATAAAATAAAGTATTTTTAGAGTATATGCGCACATAATGCAGGTAGTGTAAATAGCCTGGGCTACAGGAACTTCTGGCTACAACCACCCGTTTAGAAAAGCGTTTATTCATGGCTGTGATACAAAACCATTTACCAAAACCAACCTTAATTGGCACGATATCACCTTGACAGGTATTGGACCAATTTCTTTTTCAGTTTTGTTGTCCAATAAGATCATTTTAATTGTTGAGTCTGTGTGTTCATGGCTGTTTTTTTTTTTTCTTTATTATTTGCTCATTGCCCCTCAGGATGAAGTGTGACCGGTTTCCCTCAGGTGAATGTTAGTCCTGTGTTAGTGGGTTTTGCTGCCTCAGTGTCATCTTACGGTGACTTGCAGGTGGATAGAATTGCTTGAAAGCTGTTTCAGGCTGGATTTTATTTTCCTTAATGCCGTCCTTTACTGTCTTAACATTAGAAGATTTCGATTGTTGTGTGTTATAATTAGGCTATATCCCCCTCCCCTACACGCGCGGGTCTGGATTGGTTTGTAATGGTTAGCATTCTGACACATCGGTCCTTGCGTATCGGAAGGTTGGATGAGACTTGCTCTGACGTGGCCCTCCTCTGGTTGTTGAGGTCGGTTCCAGCCCCCCAGCCCCTCCCCCCATCCTCTCTCGATTACAGGGGGCGGTACCCTAGCAACTGTTCTGCAGACCCAGTGCGGGGGGGTCGTACCGCAGGCTAACGGTTCTGCATGTTTACAGGTGAAGATTCAACAACCCCCCACCCACACCCCCACACCCAGCACTACCCCCTCTCCACAGGCCACAGCCACTCACCCCCCCCCCCCCCACCCCCACTTGTTGAAATGAAAATAAATCCTGGTCTGCTTAACCCCCCCCCCCCATCCTTCCCATCATGATGTCTGGTGGAGCACGGCCATTTTAGCAGCTTTACAGAGAGTATTTATTATTTTTATTTTTTGCGTAAAGAAAGGCCCAGTATGTTGGGTTGCACTGTGGGTCAGCCCAGCTGTGCTCCGGTATGTTTCACGTTCTACTCTGCTAGCTTCTCTCTTCCTCAAATCACGGAGGACGTTTCCCGCCTTCGGACTGACGAGGTGTCGGTTTGTGGGGATTGCAGGATAGTACTGTTTGGACTACACGCACGTCTTTTCGTCTTTTCCTTTGGCTAGGCGTCGATCGATCATGCAGTGGTCAGAGTGCACATGGTAAATGTCTTGTTTGTTTTTGTTCGTTTTTATTTTATTTTATTTTTTAAATTTTTCCCGTTTCCTTTTTTGACGATTTCTCAAAGCGCGTTGTCCGCGGACTGAGAAAGCGTGCACACTACGCCTTTCGCTCTCGAGCCAGCGAGGAAGAGCGTCGGTGTTTTCCGAGTTGGTTTAGCCGCAGCCGCAGTCTCGATTGTCATGGTAGCGCACAAAACTGTGAGGTAAACAAATAGGTTAAACCAAGTTCTGATTCGCTGGTTTGCATTCTCAGTCGAGTGTGGCGTTTTCTCATTCCTGCTCAAATTTGTCGCTTAAAATACAACAGAATACCGGCCAGTCCAAAAAATATATATATAGGTAGGCCTACAATGCAAAAAAATGTATTCAACAGAAGCCAAAAGGGCTATCTTTGTGGTTACTCCACCCTCCTACCCCCGCCCCTCCCTCGCAGAGTTGCTCTCTGTTTCGCCAGCAGGGCGGCGACAGCAGCATGTACTCTACATGCATTTCAGAAGCCTCTGCTCTTTCAGGACTTAATCTTTTGATACCTGGCCGTCTGACACAGGTATCAGTGTAAGAGCATGGTATTCTGTTTGAATAATTTCTAATGTTTTTGTTTCCTTTTAAAAGTTAAAAGCTTGTCTTTTTTTAACTTTAGCTTGATCGATGAATGAGGTCTGTTTGGTTTAAAATAAACAAACAAAAAAAAAACCCTCACAAGGCGCTATAAACGAATGCTATTTTATCCTCACTGTATAGTTAACTGTCTTTTACTTGCAAGAGTTCTGTTGAGTGTACAAGGGGGTGGGTTTTTTTGGGGGGTTGGGGGGGGTGCGGAGGGGTGGAGGGGCTTGGAAATTTGAGAAGAATAATTCAAAGAATGACAACTGTACAGCATATTCACGACTGAACTCTTTACTTGGAAAATCAACTACTGTTAATTTTCTTTAAAAGGATGCATTTAAATATTTTGATCATAAGTTGAGATTCAGGGGAAACTGTAGTGAATGTATGATGTTATATTTTTGTTTTGTTTTTTTGTTTTGTTTTTTTGTTTGTTTCAGCCAATGCGCTGTGACAAAAAAAAAAAAAAAGGTCTAGACAATGGAACAGATTATCCAATAAATTTCAAAATGAAGCTGCTGTGTGTTTTTGACTGCTGACGTCCCGGTAGTGTGATGCAACCCTCAGTCCTTTTCAACTGATGAGAAAATCAAGAGCTTTGCCTTTGATGGCTTTTTTGACTCTTCATTTCCATGACTCTTCATTTCCAGAAACATAAGCCAATGCAAATTAGTCTTCAAAATCTGCCCATAATCAAAATTTGATGTCCATGATGCTTGTGAATGTGCTACATCAACTTTATATTATTATTTATGTGAATAATTATATCATTTGTCATAAAATATCAATAATTGATAGTTATCAGTTATGTATTCTGTTGGCTTCCTGTATTGATTATGCTTTGTATTAAATGCAGCTTCCTGTTAATGCAGTATTCCTGGAGGAGTGATGTCATTTATGGCATTTCCTCTCTCAATATTCCCTGCTTGTCGCATGTTGCAGTATTTAATGCAACGGTCCAGCATGCGACGTCCCTGTGGGCCACTAGACTTTGAATTTTGGAAGTTGAAACGACATGAATGATGGTCACTAACGGTGGCGTCGCCAGCGACTCTGTCCCGGAACCTGCGGGGTATCCATGGGAACTACGGCGAGCTACTAAGAGCGTGCTTTTCATTGAGGCTTGAAAATGAGCTTGGGCGCTAAATGCGACTAGCATTGGATCGGACATAAAAACTGAAATTGTAAATGCAGTACGCTTCCTAATCCTCAAATCTTTGTATCATCGTCTTGATGTTGTAGCTTTTCATGCCTCCTAGTTTGACTTAGCGACGGTTAGGTCAGAGTAATGTCCACTGGGGGAACTGAACTTTAATGTGTTCATAGCTATGAATAATTTTACAAAATGACCAGTACCTAATCAGACCTGTGTTTTGTAGTTGTTCTAATGACCTTTGGTACGCACATAGCGTACGTCGCTTTGGATAAAAGCCAAATAAATGCTATGTAATATAGATCTGCTGAAGATCTGAGGAGTAAGTGAGGTGCTTCAGGCGGTGAAATGCAACTGCAGGTAGGTCACCTGGGAACTTCTGCTTTCCGAAAGGAAGGTGTGGAGCATCGCAATGGGTGGGGAATCTGAAGGGCTGAGTGGCCAATCTTGACTTAACTCCTCTCCCACCCACAGCACAGTGTCCCCATCGAGGCCAGGACATCGAGCTTAGTGTGGTCGTGAAAGAAGACTGCCCCCTGCTTGCGCAGTCATGGTGCAGCAACACGCAGGTTTTCCCAGCTCTTCTCCCATACAATAGAAACTCTAACCTGCTTAACCTGAGCAGGACATGATGCATGCAGGTATGGCTACTGGCAGACGGATAGAGCTCTCTTTAGATTAGCAGGTAAATGGTGAGCCTAGATGAGCTGATTGACCTGTTTTTATTAGTGACAGGTTTTAAGTTGAAAACTAACAGATAAGGAATTTATGTGCTGTGGTAAGAGTATGCGACTGGTGCATGAAAACAAAACCGACTCTACCCGGCAGCTATTCCACACGGTAAACTGGAAGCAGGGTCGCACTTTCAGAACGCAGAGCTGGCTTCAGCTGATAAAGTTACCCCACCGTCCTGCTTCTGAAAACCATTACATTCTTCTGACACTGTTTTGCACTGCACTCAAAATCACCGGGGATATGAAGGGTAACTGGTGGTTTTGTGGGAGTATAAAATGGGTATGTTAGTTATGTGTTTAGAGATGTGATAACTCACCCTGTTTTTGGAAATCTACCATCCTGTAGGTTTTCACTCCAACCCTAACAAAGCACAGATCATTCAACAGCTAGAGATCGCGTTGAGCTGCTAATTAGTAGAATGAGGCGTGCCAAATTAGGGTAGAACTAAAAACCTACAGGATGGCAGATCTCCAGGAACAGGGTTGGGGGGCACTGGTTTGGAGACTCGACATGCTCTGATTGAATTCATAACTCTCAGTGTTTGTGAAGTCTGCAAAAATGTACTCACGGTGGTAAAGGACATTGCATTTCCAAAGGATTTTCATCTTAATGTTGAGAAATATGTGGCCAAAGTAACAAGTTTTCTTATAAGATGTGACATCTGAGGCTGCTGGGTAGCTCATTCTGGTAAGGCAAACTTCTGCTGTGGTTGGGCCCCACAGTCTGGTGTTTGTTAAGGCTCTGTTCCAGTGTGTGATTGGGCCCCACACTCTGGTATCTGTTAAGGCTCTGTTCCAGTGTGTGGATGAGCCCCACAGTCTGGTGTCTGTTAATGCACTGTTCCAGCGTAGATTGGCCCCACAGTCTGGTAACTGTTAAAGCACTGTTCCAGTGTGTGGATGAGCCCCACGGGCAGGGGGTTAGCTTCAGCCCAGGCGTGGGAGGGTTTTAGCCTGCTCAGATGACAGCATCTCATCGCGCACTGGCGACCCCCGCTGGTCAAGTGGGTGCCCACAGGTCCGCTAGTTTACCTCCCGCTTGTGCCCGAACGATCCCACCCTGCACCCTGCGCCCTGCACCCTGCACCCTGCACCCTGCACCCTGCACCCTGCACCCTGCACTCTGCACCCTGCACCATGATAAGGAGCGCTGCCTGCCGTTACTGCACAGGAGCGCGTGTGTCTGTTTACACCGTCCCGAGATGATAGCAGCAGCCGCTGAGGGAACTTGTGAGAAAAAAAAAGGGGGGGGGGCATTAAAAAAAGACGTGACACTCTCTCTAAAGGAATGTTCCCTTTTAAGGAATGCCGTTTTGGAGCCAACTGGGCGGCCGTCCCGTTCCCCCCTGCTCGAGGCCCCTGGTAATTCTCCCTCTTGGGCTCTCCCTCGTTCCCAGGACACCTGTGCTTTTCCCCTCCCTTCATCCTCCCTCGTTCCCTCATTCCTCCACTTACCCTTTGCTCCCTCACTCCCCAATTCTGGAGGTCAGGGGCCGGCTGCGATCCCAGCCCCGCCTCGGCCAGTCAGTTAGGGGTGGCGGTGTGTTTTTTTTTGTCACACCCTTTCGTAACCGTTGGCCCGTCCCGTTGCGATGCGTTGACTCAGGAGGGGCGCGCGCCAGCCCCGCCTTCCTTCATGGAAGGGGTGCAGTCGGTCGCTCAGCTTCTCTCCTCTTGGCTGTCGGCCAGAGGACTGAGCTGCGCTTTTCTCACCGTCCGGCAACTCCAAGCGCCTTACAGTGACGAGGTGGAAACTCACCTCAATATCCACCAATTAGGCCATTTACCGATTAGGCCATTAACCAATAACCACACCTTATAGACTCGTTAGTATACTTCTGTTACAATGCATCATTCAACGCTTCAAAGAATAATGAGGTGTGATGCAATCAACATTTCTCCTTATTTTTTGAATAATGACTAATGAATACCGTATTCTTTTTTCTTCACAAAGGCAGTTTTGGCGAGTTCAGCCATTGCTAGAACTAAAACTGGCTGAACCGAATTTGTGAAGGAAAAGCATAATGCCTGCGTTTGCTTGTAAAGTCAAAGTCTTGGAAAATGTTGATTGAAAACAGGCCAGCATGCATCTCATTGTATACCATTTTTGAGTGTGGTACTTAACCCTGATAACCATGAATGTACTGCGCAAATGCAGTAAAAGCATCTCTTACCACCTTACTTCCCCAAGTGCCGTTATTACGAAAAAGATTGATTTCTCACTTGTCCTATCTGCTTAAATAGCCTAGTCGATTAAATAGCCGATTAAAATGCAATTCACACATTGTTATTTACATTTAGATGTTGGCATCTAAAATTGACTTAAATAAACGTGCATAAAAAGGTTTGGGCAGAGACGAGCTAATGGAAGTCCACTGGCTCCCACAGTGGATGTGGGACCCAGTGGATATAGCCTACTGTTTACTGAGTTAAAGAAAGAAAGTGCTGAAGTTTTCCTTCGCGGGATTCTGGGGTCAAGTGCAATTGGTTCTTGTGAGAACTACGCATGTGGGATTTACCAGGGGGTGAGATTGGGGGTAACACCTTCAGGAGCCAACTGCTGTAATCAAAGCCTTGTACATTTACTCATTAAATCACTTAAGTGTTTTAACGACTCGAACCCCAGCGGTTTTGGTGTTGACTGTGGGTAATTAATTTTCTTTTGACGAATGTGGCCTTTGTGCAGGAGAGCAGCTCTTCTGAAATGAGCTGGGAACCCGATCAGCCACCTTGGAGAATGAGGAGGCTTGCACCCCCTTCTACTTCTCGCTCTCTCTCACACACACATACGGACCACCACTTCAGAGATCAGCCATTTTTTCCATTTTATGGCATCTCACCTTTCTCTTCCCCAGTCAGCCGTTTTTTTTCCTCTCTTCTTGCTTCTCTTCCGTCATCCAGGTCCCTATCTTTCCCCCTCTTACACATTCCTTTCCTGTCTCTGTTTCGCTATCAAATTCAAAAGGAGCATTATGGACAGGAAAAAGTTGTGCGCTCATACAGTCATGGTTCAGAGTTCAATAAAATAATATAAACACCCTTTCTAACAATGGACCAAATCCTTACTGATAGTGTTGGGCGTTGTTCATCCTGTTAAAAAAAAAAAAACCCAAATGCACAATTCTCTGTTCAGACAAAGAAGTGGATTCACAAAGTAGCAATAGGCTGCACAGAGGTAATCTAGACAGATTTCCTGTTATATTGCGACTGCAATTCCAAGTTCCCCCCCCCCCCCCGTCCCCTTCCCCAATGGGCGAGTTGTTTTTTTCTGGGAGAAAGTAGGTAGCAATTAAGGAAGTTCGTAACTTTATGTATCTCATAAACACGCTTTAGATCAAACCGTTTGACGATGTATACCTGCATTAGATTAATGTATATTTTCATAGCCATATTTAATTGTAATTAGCAACAGTCGCAAATGGATTCGATTATTATTACTCTCTCCTCTGTTCATTACTCAAGGTAGTAAAGGATAGGCCAAATGCCTCGTCTCCTGATTGCCTCACTGAACGGAGCATGTTTAGTTAACCCCAGGCTCCACTCGCCTTTAAAAATATTTTACCACTAGATGGCACTGTGTCTATTTAATAGACCCTTCGCGCAAACGCCTTTTTTCGGCATAATCACTGAAATAACTCCGTAACAGTGGGACTGCAGAGTTTACTTTTTCAAAGCAGTAAAGCTAATTCAAATATATTCGTACCGCATCGCATATCAAGCAAATCTGTTTTTACACAACTAATGGCTAGTGTGGTAACAATTTAATTAAGCATTTAATAAACCAATCAAATATTAAATTATCTCAGATGGCGGATTAGATTTTTTTATTTCCCATTTGAACGACCATCATTACTTAAATTGTAAAGGAAATCGAGCATCTTTACTATTAGGCAAACAATGCAATCAATACGTTTTTAATCTCTCTCTCTCTCTCTCTCTCTCTCTCTCTCTCACTCTCCCACTCTCCCTATCTTTCTCTGTCTCACTCCCTTCCTATCTTTCTCTCTCTTGCTCTTTATGTGTGTGCGTGAGTGAGCACCCACGCTCGTTCAGTAAGGCAATCCATATAGTACCTGAAGGAGAACTCGCGGCAGAAAGTCACAACCTTGTCACTTTAACAATTTTCATGTCCGTTTCCATTCCTTCTGTATGCCGAAATCTACTTGCCGTCAACGAAGAGTAGCTATAGCCCACTTGAAAACTAATTAAACAAAATCAATATTTAATCACCAGCTTTCTGAGTTTGCAGGCAAAGGACCTCAACATCGACAAATAAATAACCCATTATGGCTGGAGTCGAAGCTCCGAATTCCGTCCTTTACTTGCTGAAGAAATACAAACCAACTTAATTTGTTTACCCGGAACCTATGCAGAGCTATTATGATGTAAAATTTACTTTAATGTGAACGGGTAAACACTGTGTTTTTGGTAGCCCAGTTGAATTCTGGATATAGATGGATAACAGGGATTAAACAATAGCCTATCAGTCATTTAACCACAAAATCGAAAAATAAGAGGTGCAGACGTAGCCTATGCGCATGTTGCATTTTAAACACATTTTTGTATACACGTCTTAGATTAACTGTTTTGTCGGACACTTTCCTTTCCACCTGCGAATAGGTAACTAAGGTTATTTAGGGCAGAATTTTGTTGTGCCAGAAGCAGGTAGGCTTTGAATTTACTGCCGTTGATTTTGATATCACAACACAGATTTGTTGTGGTCTAATTGATATTTTAAGGAGGATATTGTGAGTAGAGCAATTCACCAACGCTTTTTTGGTTTGATACTTTCCCCCTAGACTCATTGCTTCTAAACAAAACATCTGCATTGGAAATCCAAACTGAGCAATATAATCAATTAAATGACAACATAAACGTTAAATGGAATTAAAGGGAGGGATTTTTATAACTGAATATAAAATATCTGTAATCTTTCTAAGCCATATTTAATTTTTTTACTATTTCCCTTTACACACACACACACACACAACAACAAATCCCATCACGAATTCGCCTACGCGCTTGTAACATAGCCTATTTATTCATAGTTTTTAATATTTTTTTATTTTATTTTTTTAATTCAAGCCTTTGAGCTTTTTTCATTGTTCGTCGTGCCTTCCCGGCAGCAAGTAAGCAATCGCACAAATAGCGCGGTAAATGATTCATTTACAAAATAAACAGAATTATGTTAATAGATTAATTAATATGAAAAGAAATGTTAATTTGCTGTTTAACGTGCATTAACAGTACAAACGACTGCTATTGAAAGCTTCTCCGTATTTTAAGGCAACGCCATTATACTCCCGGTCTTTGTCAATTTATAAATTAATAGGCTACATTTTGGTCAATAAGCACAAATACGAACGGCTTGATATTGAGTACAGTTGTTTTGTCAATATCGTAGCCTTGTCGATTGGTCCAAGAAGTATTAACAAAAAGTTCATTTTTAGAGTAAAATATGAGATATATGGGAGTCGTTGTAAGGCCATGTAACAACACATTGCTGGTTCAATGTTATGATCTTTACCCACAAAATACAATTTAGCCGTGTTCTAATAAGAAACGGAGCATGCGATGTCTCTTAAAATAAGATTGGAGGATTCTTGGTTTCTCTCCATTCCTTATGTGCGGAGTATCGGACTACCTTAAGAGCTAGTCCCTCCCCCGGCGCTGTGTCTCGGGCGCCTGCTATTGGTGCGGGCCTAATGGGTGAAATTGATGGCATAAATGCAAAACTTGTTGCTAGTTCTCCGAACGCGGTGATCTCACAGTGCAAAGCGCGAGACTGACTGCTTCCAGCAGAAAGAGGAGTAGGCTACACCGGAGACGCGAGCCGGAGAAGTAAGTGGCTGAAAGACAGCGAGGGCAAGGGAAAACGAGAGGAGCTCGGTGCTTTTGCACGTAGCTATTCTCAGAGCAAATGTCCAGGACCGGGAGAACACACTTGTCAAGCCGCGCCGTGGTGGTGGAGTATGGATAAATTTCGCTCTGCATGACTCATCCGCGAACACGAACGATAAAGGGACCTTTTCTCTGCTGGATTGCACGAACAAAAACGTGGACGTCTAATTCATTTTTATTTTTAATACAATTCGTTCGAGAAACCAAGGGAATTTCTAAATTAACGAATAACTTTTTGAATTTTAAAAATATAAATGGTGTCTATTTCATCTTAATTCATATTTGTACCCTTGCACGTTTGGGACTGGGGTCAGGATGGGGTCTTTAACCCGGACCCTAGATTGCTTGTACCGGGACATTTGATAACAACCTGGAATATTTTCAGGGACAATAATAGGCAGCCGAACCCTCACATAACGCGCTCATTCCAGCGCTGCCGTGGTCTGGACTACCTGTCACCACAAGTCTCGGGAAGATAATTTTAACTTCTGTTTTAAAGAAGGAATGCTTGCAGCAATACGCGAGCAAACATAATTAGTTCAGGAACATTTAGTTTGCGAATGACAATTGCAAGTGCTCGATGTGCAACGTGCATCTGAAAGTAGGCGCTTTAATTTACAGCGAACGGTCAAGGAATTCTATCGCTTCTGAACTTCATGATACAGGGCGCGAGAAAGGATGTATTTTTTTCTTTTTTGAGCACGCATAGCCGGCGGGTGGACGTGCCTTTTCCCTGTTTTGTGGCTTGCAGTTTGGTTAGTTTTGTTTGAAGAAGAGAGTGAACAACTCGTTTAATTCTTTTTCTTAGCGAAGCAAAATGTGAAGTTCGGTGCGAGTTTTCCCCCACCGGTTTTATTCGTAGGATTTGTTTTAAGACTAATGCTGTTTGGATTGTTTTTGTGCGCCTCAATTCTTTGTGATTACTTCAAATTAATCTGTTTTGGGTGGAGAAAAACATCCGTTTTCTCCTCATTTTTTGTCTTTATAAACGGGGGAAGGAGATTTACAAAAAGGAGACCGTGCCAACGACAGCCGGGCACCGGGCTGTCATGCGGGATTGATCCCGGGGAGATATGTTTGGGCTGAAGCAGTTTGGGTCTCAGATTGACGGCAGAATCTGTGTCCAAGGAGAGCGAAGATTAAACCAGCCGAGACTGAACATGAATTCCCACTTCAAGAGCGCGGGGTTTCATGCCGGAGGGCCGCCCGTGTCTGCGGAGCCAGGCATGGGTCCCCTGAACGAGCCTCCGATGCTGGGACTCGGCATGAACGTGAGCGCGGAGCAATACGGCTTCCACCAGCGGGGCCAGGCGGACATGCACGCGGGGTCTCTGCAGCAGCAGCAGCAGCAGCAGCCGCAGTCCCAGATGCACACGTTCTTCAACAGTAACAACAGCCAGCAACCCCACCACCACGGGCACCCCCACCAACATCAGCACCATCCCCACTTTGGAAGCACTTTCGCGGGGCCCGACCCCGCTGCATCCTGCCTGCACGGGGGGAGGCTTGTGGGCTACGGCGGGGCAGGCGGGGGCATGGGGCCCCAGCAGGGATTCGGGGAGGGTTTTGATCCTCTCGCCGAGGGCCAGGCGGGGGAGGGGTTCCCCCAGCAGCAGCAGGCCGGCAGCCTGCCCGACTTCCAGCACCACGGCCCCCCCGGAAATGGCCACGCGGTGCCCGCCCCCTGCCTCCCGCTGGACCAGTCGCCCAACCGCGCCTCCTCCTTCCACGGCCTCCCCTCCTCGTCCGAGGCCCATGGCCTGGAGCCCCGCAGGCTGCCCCCCCAGGGCAGGGTGGAGGGGCTGGACTACGGCTACCCCACCGAACCGCCCCCGGGGCAGTTTGACATGCCCGTGTTCTCCCCCGCCGAGTCGGACTCCCACCTCCCGCACTACGGTGGGCGCCAGGCGGTCAACGGCAACTTCCCCGGCAACCCCGGGATTTCCCGAGGAGGGGGAGTGCTGGGCCCCTCCAAGGTGCAGCAGCAGCAGCAGCAGCAGCATGGCGCGTACTTCGAAAGGCTGGGGAATGGGGGCCGGAAGCGGGCCGTGGGGGTGGATTTGGGGGCGGGCGCCAGGCACCCCCTCATGCAGCAGCAGCAGGCGGAGATGCTGGCCAGACAGGGCTCCTGCCCCGGGGGGTTGCCCCGGCCGTCCCACGCCGAGCCCGGCCCCGGGAACCCCGGCATGCAGGTGGGCGGAGTCATGATGTCTAACCAGCACAACCAGTTTGAGTACCCCGTCCACAGGCTGGAGAGCCGAAATATGCACCCCTACGGGGACCATATGTTCAGCATGCAGCAGCAGCAGCAGCAGCCTCCTCCCCAGCAGCCCCCGAACCAGAGACTGCAACACTTCGACACCCCCTACATGAACGTGGGGAAGAGGCCCAGGTTCGACTTCCCCGGCGGCCACGGCGGGGACGGCTGCGGGGCCTGGAACGGCGGGGGCATGGAGAGCCACCTCTCCCCTTCCGCGTACCCCGGGCTTCCCGGGGAGTTCACCCCGCCCGTCACGGACGGGTTCCCGCCCCTGCAGCACGCGGGGCCAGAGCAGCACGCCCTGCAGCAGCAGCAGCAGCAGCAGAACGCGGCCATGATGATCAAGCAAATGGCCTCCAGGAACCAGCAGCAGCAGCAGCAGCAGAGGATGAGGCAGCCCAGCCTTCAGCAGCTGGGTCACCATGGCGACGTCCCTCAGAACGGCATGGCGCACGGTGGGAGCATGCCGCAGCCTCACTTCGAGAGGGACGGCGGGGGGAGGATGGGGAACTTCGAGCCCCAGAACCCCCACCTGCCCCCGGAGGGCTGGTTCCCCGGCCCCCACCAGCCCGGGGAGATGCTCTCGCGGAGGATGAGCGGCTCCTCTGTGCCCGGGGAGGCCAGCCCCCACGACATGGGGGGCCTCCAGAACGGCCAGGGCCTGCTCTTCCGGCCGGGGGTGAACGGGGTGGGCTTGGGGGACCCGGTCCGGATGCCGGCGGACGGGCACGTCCAGGCCCTGCACTCCCCCGGCCTGCACTCGCAGTTCGGCGGTACCGGCGCCATGGCGGGCCTCCAGCAGATGCAGTCCCCCGGAGCGGGCGTGATGCACCCCAACGCGCCCGTGGACAGGCGGCCCGCCGATTTCGCCGCACCCCCCATGGGCGCTCAGCCCGCCTTCCCCTTCGGCGGGGGGAGCCGGCAGGGCCCGTCCCACGGCAGCCCCCCGGGGATGACCACCTCGCCCCGGAGCTACCCGCCCCTGCCGGAGTTCCCGCCGGGCCAGCGGCCCTCGGTCAGCAAGCTGGGGGCGCTGTCGCTGGGCAGCTTCAGCAAGGCCGGCGCCAAGGACAACGTCTTCGGCCAGAGCTGCCTGGCGGCGCTCTCCACCGCCTGCCAGAACATGATCGCCAGCCTGGGGGCGCCCAACCTCAACGTGACCTTCAACAAGAAGAGCCAGGGCGAGGGCAAGAGGAAGCCCAGCCAGGCGGAGCAGGAAGTGAGCGGCGGCGGCGCGGGCGGGGCTAGCGGCGCGGGGGCGGAGTACTTCCAGAGCGCCGCTTCTCAGAACGGCCCGATGGCGGGAACCGGGAGCGGCGGCGGTAAGCCCGCCGGTCAGACTGCACAGGGGGAAGCCAGCGCCCTCTCCCCAAACTACAGCATGGACGCGGCCCCGGGGGGCGAGGGGAAGCTGGGAGGGGGGGGCGGGCGAGGGAGGGGGAGGAGAAGACGGGACAGCGAGCACGCGAGTCCCGGGATTTTTTTTCCCTCTGAGGGGTGCCACTCTGTGGTGAGCCCGACCCAGCAGGGGCCCCCGGCGGGACTCGGGGAAAGGGGGGGCGGGGGCGGGGGCACGCCCCACGAGAAGCCCCTCACGTCCCCGTCCTGGGGCAAGGGGGCTGGCGAGCTGCTCCTGGGGGACCAGCCGGACCTCATGTCCTCGCTGGACAGCGGCATCCAGAGCACCGCCAAGTCGGACGCCAGCTCCCCGCGCGTGGACTTCCCGGACGACGTGGGCGCCGCCCCCGTCGGCTACGGCAACAACAACGACGACGACGCCGTCTCCTCCAGCTCCGACACCAACGCCAAGCCCACCCGCAGCCCCTTGGTCACCAGCTCCCCGAAAATGCAGAGGTGCGAGCACGGGCCGGTGCACGGACAGAAGCAGCAGCAGCAGCTGGGCGTGGGCGTCGCCAATCACTCTACCTCCGCGCCCGACGGCTACGGCTGCGGCGGCCACCCCGCCACCCCCGGCGTGGAGCAGGTGCGCACGCCCTCCAGCACCTCGGGCCAGGACGACATCCACCCGCTGGAGATCCTGCAGGCGCAGATCCAGCTGCAGCGGCAGCAGTTCAGCATCTCCGAGGACCAGCCGCTGGGCGCCAAGGGCGCCAAGAAGGCGGCGGACTGCCCTGGCGGACAGAGCGGGGACGGCGAGCTGGCGCACTGCAGCCCGGACCCCGGGAAGGGCGCCATGGGCAGCATCGACCTGGACACCCTGATGGCGGAGCAGCACGCCACCTGGTACGTGCCCAGCGACAAGGCCCTGATGGAGGGGCTGGAGGACAGCAAGTCCCTGGCGCTCTGGGACAAGACAAAGACGCAGAGCGGCAGCAAAGAAGGTAAAGCTCGCCTGCGCTCCTGGTAGCGAAAGCGTGATGCATCGCGGGGGTTTGATGGCTTCATGTGTTTCCCATGGTGGTTAAATGGTGTTTTGGGAGTTGAAGGTTGAAGCTGATTTTTTGTTTTTTTACTTAGCAACCCCAAGCCCTCCCCCCCCTTTAAGTAAAAAATGACACAAGATCTCTGGCCTTGTATTCCATACACACAACTTGGTTGTGTGAAGTACAGGCACACAGCTTTTTAATTGAAGTATTTGATAGGCTACAGTTAAAATTGTGTTTATACAATTGGGGAATTAATATAAGTCCTTATATTGTGTCCTTTGTATGCGCTGTCTGTTTTTTAAATGCCATAATGTATAGAGATGTCCAAAGCATTTGTTTTAAGGAAAAAATATTGACACTTCTGTGCCCCCCTTATCTTATAATACCAATAAGAAATGTTTGCAAAAGTAAACATACTTGTAGGTTCTGTTTGTAACAGCACAGATTGACTTCTGAAACCCAGTGTCACATGTATAGTCAACTATCTCCAATTAGTCAGCAAAGTGCTTCCGACTTGGACGTCTTAAAGCATCGAATAATAATACCATACATTATATTGTGTTTTAATCATTGTATAATTTAACAAAATAATTAGTAAAGGTGAAAGTGACTAAGTTGTTAGTGTGTGTGCAATAGTCTAATTACACTGAGACGGGTTTAAAGTCTACAAACGCAAAATTACTATTCCAGTGCGAAATGTGTTCGTAATGTCGTGTATCAGCATGGCTCGGTGGATCAATTAAGTATAAAACTAATTAGGGGAGTTTACCGCAAGACTGCGGGAAATCCACGATGTCATTCGGCGCAGTTCGTGTACTGGGTTCTCCGGCTGAAAAAACAACACCGAGCAGCTAATCAGCTTTTGAGGAGAGACGCAAGTTTCACAGTGGGGTTCTCCAGTCTTTTTGCACTGCTTGTTTTTGTTATTACGGGGGGATAATCTGGTTTGAGAAAGTGGATTGATTTTAGATTTGTAAAGGAGAACGGATAAATTGGGTGGTGGGGGTTGCGGTTAATGGCAGACCTTAGCATTGTAACTGGAGCGTTTCCCATTTAACTGATCCTAATTGTTGCTATTTAGGATGGTATTACATTCGTTGCGTTGCCCCCTCCTCTGTAATCTTATTTAAAATGTTCCCCCAGCTTGTCCTCGTGCCGATACTAATGTGATTTGCTCATCAAACAGTGGATTATGCCCCAGAACATTTACACTGTTTGGGTAGGCGACTAGATGCTTTATTTGCTTAATGTACGTGCGCGGGGAAGCGTGCTTACACACTTGGTGTTGTGACCTGATAAGACTAGATATTTCAGTTTACTCATTCTTATTCTCATGGATTTCTTGATGTTTTTAAGCTAATACAATTATGTATTATTTACGTACCATATTTTCCATTAGGAAGCGTAACTTGGAGTCATTTTTTTGTGATTATTATTATTATTATTATTATTATTATTATTATTATGTGGATTATTATGTGGATTTTCCTATGAAGGCCTATTTTGACGCGACGTTAGCTCGTGTCATTTCGATTTCTTAGTCATAAAAAGTGTAACCAGAAATGGCCCTTTAATTTACGACATAATGGCCCGCTCGTTTAAACAAGTAGTGTGCGGTTGACAGCAATTAATGCACGTAACGAATGACTGATGGATCTCGGTTTAGTTATGGGTGACTTTATGTAGTCGAACCCCTACCGATTAACCGTTCTGTTCGATTGAAAGGGTGCATGAAAAAATATTTCAGCTAATACACAAACGTGTTGGCAATTCGATTAACACAAATTTGCACAGACTAGTTTAGTTAGATTAAAGTACCATGTGTGTATATCTCTGTCACAATTTGTTTAGAAAATAAACAAAAATAGGCTAAAGGGTAACGCGGATTTTGTCTGTGGTGAACCCCAGTGGCACACACATTTGTACTTATCTTTATCGATGCTGAAGCTAGAAACACCCATCGGTGTTATTTTCACTAGGGCTATGCTTCACTTAAGAAGACCGAGGAAGATTTAGAATTAAGCCCGCGGGTGAATTAGGAGTAGCCCATGAATTCTTATTTTAACTAAATTATGATGTAGCCTGTTCCACCGATAAAGTTATCAAAAGTGATGCAGCAGCAACAAAAACAAAACGAAAATAGTTTATGCTCAATATAGAAAGTTAATTGTTTGTTTAAAGTTCTCAGAAGGTTTTCCAAATAATTGCATTATTAAGGCTATATGTTGTTTTTTCTGTCTCTGACGCTGGAAATGTACAACAAAAGCCAGTGCCTGCATACGCTTTGGAAGCAGCAGCGGGACAGAATGAGATGCGCATAATGTGACGGGCAAGTAGCCTACCAAAGAAGAGCTACCGATTCGCTCTCCCGCTTGTGAATGGGGGATACCCTTCTCTTCGTTCACTATTCCTTTGTTCTGGTTAATCGCGGGTGCATGGAGTAGGCTACGGTTCTCGGAGACCGAATGGAACCGGTAGGCTATTGTTAAAACGGAGAGTAGACGCGCAGTGCATCAACATTCTCACTAGCGTTTCTCCAGCTTGGAAATGACTTTGTTTCGCTGCGACCCACAAACTCATTAAAAAACGTAGAGTCGTGCATGGCAGACCCCTTCCTCTTTTGTTTCCATATCTTCTTTATCCTCTCCCAAGCTTCGGTCTTTTCATGAAAAAAGAAATCACAGTCCGTGATAGGTTCGCCATTAAATGCTGCAGTCATCGAAGAAGAAAAACGTTTGCGATTTTTTTGTGTGAATTGCACTCTATGCCTCTACTGTGTGTGTATGTCTATAAATATTATGCAGAGTAGGATACACAGAATAAGGTAACTGTAATTCCGCAATTTATGTATAGGCTATCAGTGGCCCCATCCACGCTCACCTTATTAATCTCCAAATTCTTAACACGACGGGAAGTAAACACGTCTCTGCGCGTTGTAGTGTTATTAACTTTCGCAATATGTTGTTTTTTTCCGGTTCACGACCAGCTAATGAAAGATATCACGTGTGGGAATAAAATTATTTCCATGCTAGTGAGCAAATCACACTGTTCTTACGCATGATTCCTTTTTGCTGCAGAAGATTCCATAAATCAATTAATTACGAACGTCTAATGAAGTAAACTGAGAAGTTGCAGTTATAATTAAGTGAAGGCCATAGCAGTTATGGAATAGGCTCATAAAATCTGACATTAAAACAAGAATAACACGTTAATTGAATGCACAACGTGATAAATAGGTTTACGATTGTATTGTGAGTCAATGATTTCGATGGTGGTAAACTTAATTGATTCATAATTAATTGTCTAAAGAGCAGTCTAATTTTAAAAGAGCAAATTCTAAAGATTGTGGCTTAAGTCCTGGTAGAAAAGTAGTGTAGGCCTATTTATTTTTTGGATTATGAAAGCAACACAATCATCATAATATAGCCCGATAACATGAAACTGTAAAAATTACGACCACAGTATATATACCAGGCGTATATGTTTACTAGGCTATATTCCACATTCAGTTAATTTTTTACTGTTTACATTTAAATTCGTTTATTTAGCAGAGTAGCCTACAGGCAATCGATGGGTATAATTTAGAAGTCCCCATAGTACAACAACATGCGCATTATCCGTTTTGGAGGCAAGAGTTTAAGCAAATTACTTTTTTGTACTTTTGCGCAGTGGTCTCTGGAATGTTATTTTTAAATTAAAGTTAAACAAATGTGCAACATGGGCTTAAATTCGTTGCTTAAAAATATGCCATTTTTCCGTTAGATTGTATCTGCGAACGAACACGGTTGATATCCAGAGTATCAGTACAGTAGTGCCAATGTCCTTACGCAGGTCTGCATACTTTATGGGTATCAGGCATTCATTTGTCGCGAGGGTTTTTTTATTTTTTGTCAACGCGTTTAAAGACGTAACTGAGAGTTAAAGGACAGGCGGACTTGACACCAGCTTACTCGGAAGTGAATGCATTATTGTCGTGGAAGACATCCTTCCGGCTGTGCTGCCAGCATTTTTGTGTATTTTGTATTTGCTTAATTTGATGACGTGTAGGCCTACTTTAGAAAGCTTCTGACAATATGTAATGACTAGGCATGATTTAATGAAGCATGGCGAATTAGTAAAGGATTATAAAACATTTAGATAGTATTATTGTTCACATGGGCCAGTGCAGCCTTCCAACTTTTGAATAATGAACTGTAATATTATAGATGTTGTTGTTATTATTATTGTTATAGTTGTTGTTGATGTTGTAGTTTTAAATTGTTTTTAATTATTATTTAAAATAAAAATAAAAAAATTTAAGTGTTATTTTATAAACATGTCAGGGATTACTGACCTAATTCAGTTACAGGTAATAATAACTCCTAACTTTGTTTATACAGTGCTTTTCATAGTTTGCTCAAAGCGCTTTCCAGAAAAGGACAGAGAGCGAGTTGGTACAATGCAAAGGCACTAGAAGGCTAATAATATTCAGGGAAAAGTCTGATGATATGCTGTTTGGAATCTCATGACCATTTTAAACATGAAGCATATTTCCAAATAAAATGCTCCTGGAAGTGTTCGTTACATCACCATGCATCTTCAAACTGACTACCAGGTTCACCCGATGATCTTCCTGTTTGTAAGAATGCGTGTTCATGTGGTGAGAAATCACAATGAATTGTTTTCTTGCGAGAGGACTGTCTACTTCCTTTAACAGCAGTAAGAGGATTAAATCTTTTAATGTGCTTACCCTACTTTCTATGTTTGTCCCTGGTCATGCACAATTCTGCATCTTTGTTGCATCAAAAGAACACAACAAAATGCACACTTATTACAGTCAGAACGAAAAAAATCTCAACAGTATTTTATATGTATTATATAAACCATTAATATGATCAACATAATAATATAGATAGATTTGCATTAAGTAATTACATTGATTATATTCCAAATTCTGTAGAGCTGATACTATTATGCTAGGTATTACTAAAGCTGCAATATTAGAGGTGTTTTTTAAGGAACGAAATGCACACAGTGCTTGTTGCTCAACACACCTGTAAAACCAGCAATTTCTTTGACATGCCGGAACGTGTGAGATTTATGCTCTACACTTAATCCCCATGTGAAAGAAGGCCGGCTTTTTAAAGGGCTCCTATACAGGAAAAGAAGACAGGCACCTTGTAGGACACCTATACATGAAATGGAGGGACAGGCACCTATATATAGAGAAAATGGAAGATAGGGCCTTGTCCGAAACAGCTTGCTTGCATACTGTTGAGTATAACTTGTATACTCAATAGTGGGCCAGCAAGCGGGTTTTGGACACGGACAGGGTTGGTAGGGTACCTGTAGAGGAAAACACGATGAGCACCTTGTTGGGTCCTTGTCGAGGAAAAGAAGGCTAGCACCTTGTAAGCTGGGATAGTAAAATAGGTATGGGACTGGAACACACCTGAGAGGCGCTCTACCAATCACAGAACAAACCGAACAACCCTCAACTGATTGGTGGATACCATGTGTCTATATATCCCTTTTTTTCGCTGTCCTCTTATTGTTCTATTTGTTTGATAAAATATACTCTGTGATTGCTGGAGCTCCGCTCTGGTGTACAGTGAGCAGTGGTGATACCAAAATCCTATCTGTGTTTAATTATCCCTGCTTGTATGGCTGCAGTTGTGGAAAAGAAAGCAGGCACCTTTTAGGCCACCTAAAGAGGAGAAAGAAGGACCTAGTTCAGTAGGCGGAGATGTAATGTAATATCTATATTGGCCATACTGAAAAAATTCAATAGATGAAGGCTTTTGGACCTAGTTTGGGTCCTTAGACTGGGTCCAGTGGTCTATCAATGGCAGCATTTGGTCATGACATGAGTCCTAAATGACAAATGGTTCTTCGCTGATGTATATGTATGTCAGTTTGGTTATTTTTGCATGTAATGCATGGCGAGAGGCACAGTAGGCCTATACACAGAGGTACACGCGTCCTGTAGAAAGTCAGGAACAGTCGCTCGTTAGTGAAACGTCAGGCGGAAGGTTGTTGAAACGTTCCGCGGATGTCAGAAAGCCGTCCCCTCCCGCACTTTTACGACCATGTCATGGAATCTCTGAGCCCAGCGAGAAGGCGTAGAGCGTGTTGCCGTGTCAACAGGCGAGGCGCTCACAGTGTTCCATTATTTTCCCTGGAAAATCGGACGCTGTGTGAGGGGCGGGGGGGGGGGGGTGCAGCCATTGGAAAGGGTTATGAAAATGTTATTACTGTATGTTCTGCGCATACGTTAGTCGGTGTTAAAGTACGAAAAGCTCTGCGTCTCGGAAAGACTTGCCAACGACTGGCTCAAGGCGGAGATATTTTTATGAAATCCCTCCACCCCCCCCCCCCGCTCCACTCCTCCCTCCGCCAGCCCAAATCTACCCTTTGCTCCACCTTGACGATCCCTGCTGAAGTTTGGAAGAGAACTTGACTTGCTTTCTGGTGAGAATAAAAGACAGAATTCAAACCCCCCCATGGGACAGTTAAGAGCAGGATGTCAGCGTGGGGGGGGGGGGGTCGTGATGCTGGGCGAGGTGTGACATGGCGGGACTGTGAGACGAGGAGAGAGAACTTTCCGGATGCTCTGCCAAAGTTGTGCCCTGGCACCAGCTGACCGTGTATCTGCACCTTTGGGTGGAGACAGGGGCAGGGGGGTGGAGATTACACCTCTCCTGTGCTAAGTACCCGTCCCTGTTGGATCACTCTCTGACACACACCAGTCACCACACAGAAAGTCACACGAAGGAGCAATGCTAGCAAATCATTTGATAGTTTAAAAAAATACAAATTCCCTTTACCCTCTGGGTTTTACAGGGTGTGTTTACATTCCCCTTTTTCAGACTGTCTGTTTTTTGGGCTTTTGATAGCAGTTTTTGTTGTGCCGTTACCTCTTGTCCCTCGCCTGTGTGGTTTGCGGTGGTTTAGCGATGTCGGTCTCCTCAGTAAATCCGTCCTTCCCAGCTGCGGGACGGGGTGAGCTTGAATGAGGTCCCCCTCATTGTTGGGGCGCTGCTGGATCTCACTGTCAGGGGGGCGGTGCACTTTGACCCCCCCGATTAAGGAGCAGTTCGGTCTCAGTCAAACGGGCTCACAGACTGGGGTGTGTGTGTGTGTGTTTGTATGTACATGTACGTGTATGTGTGTATGTGTGTGTACCTGTGTGTGTGTGCGTGTGCGTGTGTGTGTGTGTATGTGTACGTGTTTGTGTGTGTGTGTATACGTGTGTACGTGTGTGTGTGTATGGGTGTGTGTGCGTGTGTACGTGTATATGTCTGTGCGAGTGCGTGTGTGTGTTTGTGTGTGTGTTACCAGGCAGATATGACTGGCATTCTGAGGAATCTGAAGCAGCCCAGGGCGGTCTGTGTTCCTGGGGCTGTCTGTACAAGGTGCAAGGCTTCAGCTTCCGAGACGGCAGGTCACCCCTGTGATCTCACACGCTCCCTAGCAACGGTAATGGCGACAGTCTCCACGGTGAGCGCTGATAATGATGGCGGTGGTCACGCAAAAAACGCCGCCCCCCCCACCCCGAAAGTTACGGGTGAGAAATGTTGCTCTGTCTGGCGTTGGTACCCAGACGCACAGGGGGAGCTCTGACTGAGCTGCACTTGTTCTGCGGGACGACCCCCCCCCCCCCCCCCCCCCCCCCCCCCCGATTTAATGAAAGTTTCCTTATCCAGGCTGCCTCTAATGGGCCTCTGTTGGTCCATGCGAGAGAGCGTTGGGGGTGGGGGTGGGGGTGGGGGGGGGGCACATGAGGTAATGGGGGCTGGGGCTGGGGCAGCCAGGCATATTGTGGGCGTGAAACTCGATAGGGCAACGTTTGTCAGCTGTTTCAGGCATGTCTTGTGAGTCATTAAGGATCGTCTTGTTTGTGTGTGTTTGCGTCTGTGTGTGTGTGTGTATTTGTGTGCATATATGCACGTTGCACATTCTGTGTTTGTATTTGTGTGTGTGTGGTGAATGTGTGTGTGTGTGTGTGTGTGTGTGTATATATATATATATGCATGTTGCACATTGTGTGTATGTATTTGTGTATGGTGTATATGTGTGTGTGTGTAGTGAATATGTGTGTATGTATTTATGTGTGTGTGGTGAATATGCGTGTGTGGTGAATATGCGTGTGTGTGTGTGTGTATATATATATATATATATGCATGTTGCGCATTGTGTGTATGTATTTGTGTATGGTGTGTATGTGTGTGTGTGTGTGTAGTGAATATGTGTGTATGTATTTATGTGTGTGTGGTGAATATGCGTGTGTGTGGTGAATATGTGTGTGTGCGCGCGTGCTTTGCACATACATTTGTGCGAGTGTGTTGTTTAGTGAGCAGCCGACAGGGCTGCAGTGTGTTTAGCTGGTTTAATGTGGCGGCTCCACTGCGGGCTCCACAGTTTTGCCTCCTGAAAACAACCCTCACCCCCCCCCCCCCGCCCCCATCCCCCCCGAGAAAAATCCCCCAAAAAAACAAAACAAACTGGTGTGGCACGTGTGGAGTCTCCCCCTCTGACTGTGGCGTGCGGGAGAGAGGCGCGGCGGGGAGTCTCCACGGCCGCTGCGCTGATGTGTGCGACGCTGGCGCTCAAAGCCCTCGCCCCTTTGTGCAGGCCTGCGTACGGAGCGGCTCAGCCATGGCGTGTGGGATTAACGTCTTAATGTCTCCAGAGCGAGCGTTTCCCCCGCGCCGAATGGAGACTTCCCATTGGCTCCCAGGATAGCGGCGGAACCCTGAGCGCGCGGCGTTCCGGTTCTTCTCGTCCTGCCTGCGGATTGATCCCGTGATGTAATTAGGCGCTGGGTCGGAGTGGAAGGCGGAAGAGTCCGGCGTTTGGCGCACGTTTACCGCTGGGCTGGAAGGTGGCGGCGCGGCGCAGCTCTGTGTGACTTGCCACGTGCGCAGCCTGGCCGTTTTTTTGGCTAATTAGTTCCTGGCTGGGCAGTCGTTGCGCTCACAGGTGAGCGGGGGGCGGGGCGTATTTATTCGTGAGCGGCTGACCTGGTTTCTGCGTTTGAGGCGTTCCCCAGCGGATGAAGGCGGTTCTGGAGGACAGGACCTGTCGTCGGTTTCTTGAGCTGTGGGGTGGGCTCGTGGGTGGACCCTAGTGGCTGTCCTATGCTCTCCGGTGCCAAATAAGGCATTCTGCTTTATAAGTTTCTAATCTCCTTCTTTGTTCATATAGGCCAGGGACACCAACGCCTTGTCCAAGGTCTTTAGGCAGTTAGGCCTGTGAAACGGGAGGTTTAAAAAAAAAAAAAAAAAAAAAAAACTTATGTGAACTCATTTTAAAGTTTTTGCCTTTAAAATGAGTTCATAGCTGGGATTATGATTTGGCCCCCTAAACTCTAAACTTTGGGTGCACTCTATATGTACTCTGTATATCGTTTTTCTGTGATTTGTGTTAATAGTGACCATCTATGAAGTGCTTACTCGCATTTTTTTTGGGATAGTGTAATGCCACCAACAAAGGGAGGATGGATATTTTACATTCATCACATCCAGAAAGATCCCCGCCCCCTTCCCCCCACTCCACCCACCCAAACGTTCACAGAGTGACTGGTGCGACAACATTTCAGATAATGAGCAACATGAATATCTGAATTGAATTTAAAAAACAAACAAAATAAAACATCTGTGCTTCAGCAAAAGGAAGGACAGCTCACTCTGTCGAGTTGTTTGCTGAAATGAAATCAATCACCAATCCTATTCCTGTGGGATGGTTTCCTCGCAGCTTCTGATACCCCACCTTCTACTCTGGGTTTTCCCATTTCTCAATAGAAAACAGGCAGAACATTCAAAATTAAAGTCGGAAAAATGTGATGATTTTTCTTTGGCTTGGTGTAGGTAGCCCTCCCTTTGAATATTGGATTTTGATGCATTCAGTGTCTGCATTATAAGATGATAGCAATTTTTCATTTGTTTGTTTTTTTTGTGTGTTACATTACAGGCATTTAGCTGACGCTCTTATGCAGAGCAACTTACACAGCTTTTACATAGCAAATGTAAATGGCATATACTGGTGTATACTATGTATGTGTACAGAGTGTGTGGTAGGGCCTGGAGGCGGGAGCTGCGCTGGTTTGGTTGGTAGGGCTCTCAGCGTTGCCTAATAAAGTGAATGGCGTTCCGGCTGGGCTGGGGTCTGGCCAGCGGTTTCGCCCTCTCCAGGAACGTTCCGGAGCCGTTTATTACTCCCCCGTGTCCCAGCATGGCCGGACGCTTCCGGAGCGAGTGAGAGAGGGACGGAGGCGATGACAGAGAGAAAGAGTGAGGGAGAGAGTTAGAGTGAGAGAGAGGGAGCAAGAGAGAGAGAGAACTCTTTGATTTAAAAGCGCCTGGTTTGGTTTGCCTTGTAAGACCC
Source organism: Anguilla pacifica (assembly GCA_039654925.1). NCBI lineage: Eukaryota > Metazoa > Chordata > Actinopteri > Anguilliformes > Anguillidae > Anguilla > Anguilla pacifica. Next base: position 25,440,243 of record CM077297.1, read on the forward strand.
TGATTGGGTCCGGTACCGAGAGGTGTTTGGACCAGGACTTTTTGGGTCACAGGAAAGCAGCCGGGTCACACAAGCTTGGTTCACGTGACCGGATCTAACCCTCCCAACCAGGGGCAGGCTTGAATACCACTTCGCCAGGAAGAGAAAACAAAACAAGGCCAGAGGCCTCTCTGAAAGACCCTTCAGGATCTGAAAGGCTCATTATGTCAGTTTAACCCTGTGAAGAGCAGGTTTTTTTCCACAACATTCTAAGTTAGTGTTCTAGAACTCCATTGCTTTCAGTTGCCAGTAGCGATTGTTTCATCTGCGTTAGAATGTTCGGTTTGGAACATTCTAATCACATGTTTGTGATCTCACACCTTAAAGGGTTAAGGTTGCTTTGTTTCTCTGTCTTTGACAGACAGGCTGAAAGCATTGTGGGGAAGAAGGGGTTAATGCCTTTGGCCACCGAGGGTGGGGGCTCGATGCAGTGGGCTGGGACAAGCATTGCCCTGGGCCTGGGGAGTGTGGGAAGTGGGGGGGGGGGCTTCTGTCAGACCAATTCTTCCAATCACATGGGCCAAAGCTTCAGTGGGGCTGTCACAGTACACTGTCAACATAGCTCTCTATCTCTCGGTCAAACACACACATGTGCGCACACACACACACACACACACACACACACACACACACGTACACATACACATGCACACTGCACACATGCACACACGTAACCTTACACAAGCAACATATGCACACTTGCACACATACACACGGGCACAAGTACCCACATGCATCACACACAAATTATTTTATACATTTTCACACACATGCAGACACAGCCGTACACCTGCCCATGTACTGTACACATATGCACACACACACATACATGTATGAATACGTGCGCACGCACTGCTGAATGTACGGTATGACTGTAATTGTTATTTGCTCAGCAAGTGTGACTTACTGATATGTACGTACGTGTGTGTGTGTGTGTGTGTGTGTTTATGTGTGTATATCTATGTGTGTCTTACAGGTTCTGTATATCATGTACTAGTCTACGGCTGCAATGGCAAGCTGAGCTTTAATGGACCTCAGAGTTGTTTGGAGCTACTCTGTGTCATCAGTTACTCTTTGGAGTAAGTGTATGCAGTGTAGTCCTTTCACCCACATCAAACTCGCCAGAGAACGGCTGTCCCAGCCATTTTGGGGTTCATGAAACCAAATCAAAATAGTCAGTAAAAACCCCAAGGTTTTTAAAGAGCTTTATTAATCAATTTTCATTTTACAAGCATTATTTAAAAAAATTAACAAGCATTAACAAAACAACAATTCAGATCACAATTACAAATCAGTTGCTCAGCAATTCCAGTCCATTTTAATGCTGGATGTGTTCTTTTAAGATCAAGAGCCTTTGAGTCAGCCTGCTCCTTACCCATTATACCTCACTGCCGCCACGGATTTGTTTAAGACCTTAAACAAATCTATGATGCGCTGCAGATTTGTTTAAGGTCTTGCACTCTGCTTACTCCCTCACCCCCTTCTCACTGTCACACGCAGTTTCAACGGCACGAGTCTGAAACGAAAGGACCTAAAAATCCAGAAAAAATAAAATAGGAACAGCCAAAAATTTAAATTTTTTAGTTACATATTCATGACCTGTTGCCAGATATTTCTCCTCGGTGCCTGAAGCATAGAGCCATAATTGAGATTAAAATGGGGAAACGGCACACGACGAGGCGGTAGGTGAGGCTATTAAATGACTCCCCTGCTGCAGTTTGGGCTCGGGCGATGATGTGCGTTGAATGAAACGGTACTTCCGCGCGTCGTGCCGTATTAAAACACCATCTGCACCCGACGTCTGCCGCGCGTCGCCCGCCCGCCTCTTCATTTCCTCAGCGGACAGCGGGACAGGGTGTTTTTAACAGGGCGCGCGCTTGTGGAAGAGGGGGACGAGGGGCTTGCATTTCCCAAACCTTCGCCTCACTGGATTTCATGGTGGCTCTCTTGCGGGTACTTCCTCGCGCAGTGGTTTGTGCTGGCCGATCGCAGATCTTTACTGCGCCAGTGTTTGTCTGCAGCTTACGTTGTGGACTGGTCTGTGTGTACTGCGCAAAAGCTCCTTAGCTCCTTAAAAAAAAGCTTTGGCTGTATATATGAACTTCAGGCTCCCTCCAATTCAAATCTAAAAATAGTCGTCCAAGTAAGTGTGTGCTTACATCTGCTCTCAGTGTTGATTTAAATGAAAAATATTGTGATGGAATTACTGTCAGCTTGTACACATGGTTTGAGGTGTGAAGATTATTTTTCACTCTCTCTCTCTCTCTCTTTCCCTTGCTCCCCCTTTGAGTTTTTTTTCCCCCTCTGTCCAGTTATTTTTGCCGAATCCCGCAGTCGAGAACAAATTCCAGTCATTCCGCACGGATATGGAGGAATAACAAATTGGGAATGATGGAATACTGATAGCGAAGCGGTCGGAGAGGAGAACAGACCGGAACGTCACTGTGCGGAGATAACGGTGAAAAATACGTCTGGCCGGACGAATCAATCTTCAGCGCGGAGCGTTGGTCTGACTGAGGCGAAACGCAGGACAAGGGCCTCCCTTTGCGCTCTGTGCAGCAGCGCATTGGATGTTAGTAACGCACGCCTTTGATATTTGCGCATGACGTGGAGGTCTGCGCTTCGGGTTTGGTGCGCAGTTCGGTTTCGGGCGCTGAGATTAAGCTGTAAGTGAGAGAGAGAGAGTGCATGTGCTCGCGATGGGCGGTAGAGACAGGCCGCAGCCCGAGGTTCAAGTGGACAAAGAGAAGATTTAAGCTGGTTTTTATCTCTGAGTGTGCCGGCTGGACTCAGAGAGGAGAGAGGAGTCGATCATGCAACTGTTGAGTTGCCGAGAGGGAGGAAGAGAGAGAGCCTTTATGGACTTTTAAACTCTTTATTTAACCCTTTGAAAGAACAGGTTTTTTCGGAATGTGTTTTCAAAATTCTAAGTCAATTTTCTAGAACTCCATTGCTTTGAATTACCAGTAGTGATTGTGACATCAGCATTACAATGTTCAGTTAAGAACATTCTAGTCACGTTTGTGATCTTTCGCCACAAAGTTGGAGCAAGAGAACGATAAAGACAGTTGGTGCCCGGAAGTCTTTTCTGTGATGTCTTCATTTATTGGCCTGGTCTTTAACAGGACCCCATTAACAGACACTCCCGGTGTTGTTCCCATGAAGTCAGATACGCTGCACTGTTCTCGTTTAATCTACACGCACTTATTATAAAAACATATTTTTTATGTTTAAAGTCAGTGAGTGGTGTTCAGCGAGTGTTTTCTAAACTTAAGCGCTTGGGAGAAGCTCTCTGGTGGAGGAGTCTGCCGTGTTGACTCTGTTGTGGAATTGCTCAGTGTTAACATGTGATCTAAATGTGGACTGGGCTTGGCTGGGTTTGAAGACGTGCTGTTCCGTCACATGACCGCGAGCGGACGTTGAAGGCCGCGAGGGACACAAACAACAAACAGTTATGGCCAAGTCTGCGCAGCCACAGCACGCAGAGGGCACTGACTTTGTATTCATCTGGCAGCGCGCGCACAGAGGGAAGATAAATTCCCATGTCTGGGGGCTGCGTTTGTGTAGATTAATATTAAGATTTGTACAATTATATATCTCTTTCCTCCCAGATAGTTTATTGAAGACAGGACTGTCAAAACACTGTTTGGCAGGAAAAACCCTGGACGTTTTAAATGTTATCTTCTAGTAGAATATAATTACAATACTGAATTATTTATCTGGCTGAAAGTGGTGCTGAGAGTGTGGTACTTTTGGATTCAGGGAAGGCCTTGTTGTTTATAAGGCTGGTCACATCATGAATTTTTGCTGGAACTTACTTTCTACTGGTGAGAGTTTAATCAAAGAGCACTGTTTATCTCTCTCTTTCTCTATCTATATCTCTGTCTACATTGTTCTCTATTTATTCTGCACTGTAGTTCTGGTATGTCTCCAGTTTTCTAGTATGCTTTTTGTGTACACGTAGGCCCATTTTGTAACTGCAGTGCCTCAGTATGGGATGATGAAGACGAAGTGATTGGTTAATTGAAAGTTGTGGGTGGGGCAAGGCGTAAGCATTTCTGTAACAGACAAACCAGGGCGGACCATTCCAACCCCCATGGGACAGGGGCTCTCAAACTCCAGTCCTCTAGGGCTGCAGTTTCTGCAGGTTTTTTGTGGTTTAACTTCAGTCAGCAGCTTAGTTAGGCCTTGAAAACGAGGTGTGTGGACCCTTAGCCGGTCTGTGTTAGTAACTAAGTGCTTACGTGTGGGCGCACGCCAAAACCCAGCAGGCCCTGAGGGATCGGCGGGATTCCTGTTTGAGATCCCTGTGGCAGAAGGTTCACCCGAACCCAGTCGGGTCACGGAGAAACGCACGCGCTCATTCTGTAACATACCAGAGCCAGAAAGCAGTGTGAACAGTGCTGACTCCTAGCTCTGTCCGCAGCTTCAGTCCTTGTCACGTATTGTGCTCAGGTCACGTAAAGGACAGGTCGTGCTGTACAGATGCATGTACAATAAATAGCATTCCCTTCCATATTTGCGTTGTGGTCTCAACAGAACTCAATGGTGCAATGGTTTCTCTCCCTGTCGCATTGGTCCCTCAGCCCTGGTGCTGAAGAGCCGCAAAGCCTGATGGGTTTTCATTGCTGCTCAGCACATAATTGGTCAGTTTAAGTCTGTTTCCACTGTTGCATCATCTCACCTAGTTTCTTGGGTCTGAACTGGTTCCTGATTATTGGAACAGGGTTGGGAGGACCAGTTCGCCATTGTAAGTTAATGAGCTAAGCAAATGATGAAATTGCTGAATCAAGCCTTGTTAGAACCTGGTGTGTGTGTGTTTATGCTTGTGTGTCTGTTTCTTTGTGTGTGTGTGTGTGTGTGTGTGTGTGTGTTTATGCTTGTATGTGTGTGTGTGTGTGTGTGTGTGTGTGTGCGTGCGCGTGCATACATGTGTCAGCACAGTGCCCCGGGGCGCACAGTGTGTGTGTGTGTGTTTATGCTTGTATGTGTGTGTGTATGTGTATGTGTGTGTGTGTGTGTGTGTGCGTGTTTATGCTTGTCTGTGTGTGTGTGTGTGTGTGTGTGTGTGTGTGTGTGCGCGTGCATACATGTGTCAGCACAGTGCCCCGGGGCGCACAGTGTGTGTGTGGGCAGCAGTGTGCTGGGCGGGGGCTCTCGCCCTGTTGTCAGTGTGCGGGCGTGTCAGGCTGGCAGGGCAGGGAGACGCTTGGCTGGGCATCCAGGCTGGGAAGGAGCCTGCTGTGTCCAGCCAGCGTGGACTGGGGGGGTGTGGTTGGGGCGGGGGGGGTGATGTACTGAGAGGTGTGAGGGAAGCCCCCTTTGGCAAACACCCCCCCCCCCATCACCCTCTCTCCTCTCCCTTTGTCTCCTCGGCCCCCGGGCTCAGTCGGAGGAGCGGGGCAGCGGCCCGTTCGCTGACCTTTCTTCCACACCTCGCTGATTTTCCGTTCCGCCAGGCCCCGCCCAGACAGGCCGGGAGGGGGGGGGATTCTCCCGCCCGTCTGCTCTGGCCCCGCCCACTCTCCCGCCAGTAGGTCGCCGTTTCCGCCTCTCCACGGCGCTGGGTACGGAATCCGCCGGTTGGTGGAGATTTTAAAGGTGGGGACAGGCGCATGAGGGCCCCGGACCCCTCTGAGAAGCCCCAAGGTCTGTTTACGGGGGGGGGGGGGGGCGCTCAAGCTGCCCGTCCTCTCCCTGTCACACACTCTTCTTGTCCGCGCTGCTTCGTAAAATGTGTGATGTGTGTGTGCGTTTGTGTGCGTTTGTGTGTTTGTGTTTGGGATTTGTATGTGTGCAAGAGTGTGTGTGTTTGTGCTTGCATGCATGTGTTTGTGTGCGAGTGTATGTGTGTTTTCATTTGTGTTTTTGTATAAGAGTTTGTGTGTAAAAGTATATGCATGCATGTGTGTGTGTATTTATGCTTGTGTGTGTGTGTGTGTGTGTGTGTGTGTGTACAGTGGTAGTGCAGAAAATGCGCCATGTTATCTGTCAGTCCTGTTCAGTTCCTTTGTCTGCTTTCAGACAAACTGGAATGTATGACTATTATTCAGAAGAAAAAAAACTTAATGACTTTTTTGATTTATGCTTGTGCTTCTAGCTTGTAGAACTACAAAATGGGAAACCGCTTGACTGTTCAGTTCTGCACTGATGGTCATAAATAATTTTTTGGAGCATGTATTTGCAGATGTTTCCACAGGAGCAAATCATGTCTATACTGGTTATGATATTCAGATATGGTCTTTGCTCTGCAAACCATTGCGGTGTCATATTTTGGCCTAATACTTTGTTGTATAAAATATTATTATTATTTTGGAAGACACTTTTTATGGTGTCATTATGTTCCGATATTTTTGTTTTTCTCATTGGTATTATCCAGGGATCACTGATATTATCAAATCTTAGTCCGAATTTGTTGGGAGTTTCTGTAATATTACCTAGATATGCATGTATTTAATATGTATAGATGTCCATAGTGAGATTCAGTATATTTTCAGTTTAAATGGTCAAATGTCAAAATAGGGCTGGTGTTGATTTTCATCTGACGAAAGCAATGACAAAACATTACATCACAGTCTGCGAAATATTTAAAAATCAAACGTTAATAATGAGGTATTTTAGAATGTGCATAGGCATAACAGCCGAGTTCCTTTGTGATTAGGAGCTGGAACTGGTGCTGTCCTCCGCAGAGAATCATGGGAATTCCTTAGGCTGATCCAAGAACTGCAGTTTAATGCACGGGTTAGCGCTTCGTCCTCATCAATCTTCTGGCTTCAGTGAAGATGGAGCAGGTGCTAATTTTCACATGACAACAGCAATTTTACTCAAAGGAGAGAGTTTGTTCCCCAGAATCCATCTCCGTTATTTTCGAAGCCCCACTCCCCCGTTTTTTAAACGACTTTGTATGACATCGCGAGGTCTGATTTTGGCTCTCCGTGCGTTTACCGATGCGGATCGGACACGGTGATGTGGGGCGCCGAGGCAGTTGAGGTTCCGCGCTGGCGAACACGCCAGAGATGTAGTAACCCACTCATGTTTATCCGGAGTGTATTTGCAGCTGACGTGCTCGTGTTTTTTTATCTATTTTTTTTTTTTACGTTTGTCAGCGTTTTTGTGTCAATGTTCGTGTGCGTGTGGAATTTTCCCTGCCGTATTTAAAGCGCACGTGGGCGTGTTTGTGCGTTTGTCTGCGTGCGTGTGCGTGCGGTGCGTGTACTGCGTAAACAGTTCCTGTATGTGCTATATATGTAACCGTCCATCCTCGGTGTAATGGCAGCTGTCGTAGAAACACAGCTTTGGTTGTGTTTATTTTATGTGTGAGTATAAAAGTGGCAATGCAAACCCGCTTTTATGCAAGTAATTAAAGAGTGTTGTCACTTGCCACAGTGCTGTGTTCTGTATTAGATCTGTTTTTCACGCGCGTCATTGCTCGCAACAGCCAGTAGAAGATAAAATTGTTGATATTTCTGCTGGTGCCCATAGCCAAAAATCTCAGTGATTAGATGAGGTGCTGTTTGCACTCAGATGTCTAGCAAAAAATGTATTTAAATTATAAATTTCATAGTGAATGAAGTAAAGATGAAGTAAACAAAAGAAATATACAGAGCTATGTCTAGCTTTTTTTTTTCATCTGCACTAGCAACAGCAAGAAAACACACACACACAGAGACACACACAGAGACACACACAGAGGCACACGGTTAAACTCGGAGCTTTGTGTGTTGTAAATGCATGTGTTTTCGTGTATATATGAATGTGTACGTGTGTGTGTTAGTGCATGCCTGAGTGTGTGTGTGTTAGTGCATGCCTGAGTGTGTGAGTGTGTGTGTGTGTTAGTGTATGCCTGAGTGTGTAAGTGTGTGTGTGTGTTAGTGTATGCCTGAGTGTGTGTGTGTGCGTGTGTGAAAGTGTATGCCTGAGTATGTGTGTGCGTGTGTGTTAGTGTATGCCTGAGTGTATGTGTGTGTGACTGTACGTGTTGCTGTCTATATCACTGGCTATATTAGAGGCATTGTTACAGTGTAGCCTCCCTACCTAGCACTACAGCAGATATAGCACACCTGTCCAGACCCATTAAAGAGGGTGAGAGGGAGAGGTCAGTACCAGCTCGGCCAGTCAGATGGGGTCTTCAGTCGCAGCCTGAGCCCCGCCCCCAGGGGACTCAGCCAATCAGTGCAGTAATGAGGTGGCGCCCGGGCTGGGCTGAGCCGGGACCCCTGGCTGGTCAAGAGGTCCGCGGGGGCCACTGGCGTTTTACCATCGCTCTTTCTCTCCAACCTCCAGAGCAAAGCAGTGGGGAATGAACACGCCAGGGTCGTATTTGTGGAAGGGCTTTTTTCCTCATAGGAACTCGACTCATTCTGAAGCGGGGCAGGCGTTCTGGGGGCCGGGGGTGGCTGGGTTTGCTTCCCACATTTACTTCAGAATTTTCCAGAGTCTGTACCTTTTTTTTATTTTATTTTTTTTAAAGGAATATAAGGCAGTTCTTATAAATCGTCATGAGAAAAAGCAATGAAAATATTTTCTTGTGATTATTTTCAGAAGGTGTAAAGGTTAGGGTGCTGAATGGTGCTGGGGGGTTCTGGAACATATGTGTTATTCTGCTTCTCCTCCTGATGGAGATGGCACCCCGTTTTAGATACAATGATCTGATGGATTTCCTCTTGCTCAAGGATGTGGCTTTTTCAGACCCTAAATGACTCCAGAGGCCGCTAGTGTTTGGCTTTACTGTTGAAAGTGTTCTCCTGTTGTCAGACATGCAAAGCCTTTTAATGAGTGTGTGCTTATGACACACCTACGTCCTCTGTCTCTGGATTGAAAATCTGAATTTCCTCATTAATGGGGGCGGGGACATCACATTCCTGGTTATTGCTTGTGTTGGTGGGGTAGTTTCTGCACTCAGTGCACCCCTCCCTGTCTAACGTGGTCCCCTTTGTGTCCTCTCAGGTGCTGAGTCTCCCCAGGTGAAGGGCATGGCCGGGGCGGGGCCTGGAGCGGGCGTGGGGGGCGGGGGCCACCTGCAGTGCCTGTCGGTCCACTGTACGGACGAACTGGGGGAGGGAAAGGCGCGGGGGGGCCCCGTCCCGTCCTGGCGCTCCCTGCACTCAGACATCTCCAACCGGTTCGGCACCTTCGTCGCCGCCCTCACCTGACCCCGCCCACCCATGGACATCGTCGTCAGGGGCGACCGTGTCGACGAGGGGCGGGGCCGCTTGGGAAAGACGCAGATCGGCCAATCAGGCCTGCAGAAGCGGCCTCACCTGGAGACCTCAGACTGATTTTTTTTTTTTTTTTTTTTTTTTTTTTAAGAAAATCAACAAAATATTACAAAAAAAAAAAATATATATATAAGGGACTGGAGAGGGGTGGAGGAACCATATAAGATGGAAATGGCTGTGGCAGTATGATACCAGTGTTGTTTATTACTGTTTTTTCCCCCTTTGCTGTATTATTATTATTTTTATTTAAATTCCAAGCGAGTATCTCTGTTAACACGCTCCTTTTCATAATTTCCCTAACATTTATCCTGAACCGGCAGACAGGAGGAAGCGTTGATATCCACGGTGATGTTCTCTCTGTCTGTGTCCCCTGAGCAACCTCACGTCTGGAGTTCTGACGTCTGTTCCCCTGGACTACAGCAGGCTAACGCAGGCTCGCGCCCAAACCTTCTCAGCTGCTGCCGCTTGCTTTCCAGCGCCTCTCTCGAGCCAGAGTTCGGCCCCTCCCACGGCTTGCTGCCAGTGGTCATTGCCGCTGATCGGCTTGCGGTCTAAGAGGACAGAAATCATGAAGTGGGGCAGGGCGGAGGAGGGGGGGCTGCTTGTGTGGACATGGCAACCACTGTGGAGGCATTGAACAGTACCACTTACAGCGAGTGCGACTCCATAGCAACGGGCCTAGCGCACGCCCTGTGTTGGTGTTGAAGGTGTGTTACGTCTGACCCCTCCCACTTTGGGCTTCTTCATTACACAGGGGTAGGAGGTTCCGCTCTTCCAAGCCCTCGGTTAAGAAACTGAGCGAAAGTTTCATCCCTGATATGGGTTGTGCCACACTTACAGGGGCCTGGATAATGCGAGTGTGTGTGTGAGACACTCCAGAGTGGAGCCCGAGTGGGCCCCATCATTACAAGCAGCAAGTGCCTGGCATTGCACTGAGGGAAACGGCACTTCTGCGGGTCCCCACCCCCGCCCTCACCCCCACCCCCGCTTTTTTTCTGGCTGTAAAAGGCAAACGGAGGTCCTCTCCGTTCACTGCTCCTTTATTTGGAATCCGATATTCTTTCACTTTTTGCCAAGATCTCCCATTGTGCGCCTGCTGGGCTCTCTCTCTCCCTGCCCCCCCCCCCTCCCCAAAGGGAATCCCATTGTCCCTGTGAGACGCCGGGACTGGGTTTAGCTGCGCTGTTTAAAAGGGCTTTAATTGACAAACAGAGCTGGTCTTTTCAGGCTTTTTGGAATGGCAGTGCCTCAGCGTGCCAGCCTGAGATACAAAGGGCAGCCATCACAGAACACAAAGACCACAACCCACAAGCCCAAGATACTCAACTCCAGGCCGTGAAGCCAGTAGTTGCTGCTGGTTTTTATTTGCTACCTGATTAATTGAGTCTTGAATTGATTGATTAATGTCACTGATTGACCAGAGATAGCGCTGGTGGCCCAGGTCCAGATCAGTCTCTGGTTGGAGGGGAAGAATGGAAGACCAGCGGTACCACTGGTACCAGGCCCAGATTTGAGGATCTCTGCCACAAGCAGTTATTTTATTATGGGAACAGAAAACCTCCTTTATGACTGGCATTCTGAAAAATGATTTAAGGGTTGATGTCTTTCAGCACAAAGGTTTCTTTCCAACATGTCTCCTGTTTTTACATTTTCCTGGTCTTCGCTGCTTTCTTTATGGATGTACGTATTTGCCAAAAGCTGGAGGTACATTATTTGTAACTGCCCCTATTTTTCTTAATATTTGTGCATAATTCCTTAAATTTGAGGGAATTTAATGTTTGTTTGTTTTAGTTTTTTTTTTTTTTTTTCTTCATTTTTGGTCTTGTCATCCCAACACTGGTATAGGACTGCCTGGGAGACTTTGAGAGAGGGATCACTTTTCAAGGTTTTAAGGAAATGAAATAAGGCATTGGTATTGCACATGTAAGATAAGAAGACATATGCTGTGTGTTAGGCAATCTTGTAATCTTTAAAGAAATCAGTTCAGATGATCTTGGGAAATGATAGACTGAGGACTGTAAGGGCAACTCACAATCTGAGTTTATTCTTTTTTTTTAGAAAAGATGTGTTAAGTGCAGTCTTCTGTTTTCCTGCATATTGTATATATCTGTATATGTTTTATTGAGCAACTAAATAACAATAAATATGATGTTAATGGTGAGCTTTTGTCACTTGTGTTTTTCTACAGCCGGGATAGTTTAATCTGACCCTCAGTACCAGTAGAACTGCCGTCGCTCGTTTCTACATGAAAGTAGATTGCTTAATGATCCGATTGGACAGAGGTCCCACTTACCTGCTTTCCTGGAGTTAAAATTAGTCCCTAGTTATGCAGAAAAATGTTCTGCATTTAATAAACTCTTACGGAGTCCATGTGGTCCCTATTGAACGATGTACACTGTTGGAGTTAAATTAATACTGGGCATTTTACTGTTTAGCGGGGAAAGAGTGAAAACCAGCAGTCATGTCTGTGCTCGAGAGCATCGGTCATTGTGCTCTCATTTACCATTCCTCACTCAAAAATCAAATGCCCAGACTTCAATTTTACCATGTTGAAAACTTGTATTTTGCTTTGAGCACACTAATTAATGTGAGTGGTGCTTTCCCTTCTCTTAGTGTTCTTAGTATTGATAGATACTCAAATCTGTGGCCAATGTTGCGCAAATAAAATGTGCAGTTATGCAACAAAAATAAATTACTTAAATCCAGCCCAGTTGTGCCAAATTTAATTATCAAATTCCAAAATACATTCAAGCTTGTAAAATCTTTGTAATGGAATATATCCACAGCTGACGTATATCAAGCATGTATGTTATTATGAAATGCTATTCCTTTGTGAACAGTCTACATTTTAGCAGAGATGGAACAGTAAGATTTCAAGAGACCAGAATAGGTTGTGAGGGGTTCACCAGTTTGAACCAATCACTCCATTTTATTTACTGCAGTGACCGAAATCTGATTGATTCAAAATGATTGACAGCTCATTGTCGTGCCACCCACGGCAGCATTAGAGAGTGAAACCTCACTCTTTCATCTAGAGTATGTGTCAATTCCTCAGCAGGGATGTATGTACTTGGAACTTCCATTTATGACGAAAGTAGTCCTTGGTTGTGTCAGTAACAGGTGCAAGGTATATTCGTGCTGAAGAAACAGACTTGACTACCACAGTTATTGGTCATTGGCACATTCAGATGTTCAGCTGTTGTGTGTAGGCATGGTTTTGGACTCTGAAAGATCTATTGGGATAATTTTGGCATACTGTTCAACTGTTTACTTTTCAAAGCATTTTTCATTGTTTGAAAACTAATTGTTGGTCTTTTAGAGTATTGATATCAAAAGAATATCTGAATGTGTTTATCTATGGCTGTATTTGGAATTTTATGATTATTTACTGAAAGGTGGTTCTGCAGGTCAAGAACTTTGCAGATATTTGAACCTGCAACGCTTTGTCTACAGCTTCAGGTCCCTGACTGTGTTGTCGCATTTCTACATTGTGGAACTCAGTTTTTTTTTTCTTGGCAAGGAAACACGTAAAGACTCCTGTAGATTCAAATCTGATGCGCGCTTGACCAACGTCAACACTGGAGTCACGCAATTGTGTCCCACATCTCTTCAGCCCGGAGACATGCAGAGGTATCATTTTCCTGGGGCTTGGAGTGCCGCCTAAGAATGACACTTGGCTGAATGCGTTTGTACGCCCTGCAGAGGTCACTGCCCTAAAAAAAGGGAAGCGGAGGAATCTGGATCAGACCGGCTGTGAAGGTGTTAAAAAGAGAACGGGGCGTGTGGCGGCGGGGGGGGGGGGGGGTGAGATTTATGGCCGCCATGTGTCCCCCCTTGACACGCATCGCGTTCGAGTGCGTAGAGACAGCGCCAGGGAGAGAAAGCCTCTATGCCCTGGGACGGCGGGGCGGGGCGGGGCTACGATTTACGGCGGGGCTGAGAATTTAGCGCGCGCGCTCACTCACCCACCCGCCCGGGCCCCTGCTGCATGCAGCCTCATACGCTAATGGGGTCGCGTTCAGCCGAGACGCGCCGTGCCGCGTCGAGGAAAAAATCCTGGACAGAAATGTGCGCGTACGCTGCGCGGCTGCATTCCGGGCCAGACGTCTGAGGCGAAGGGTCTGACTGCCGGCGTGTCAATAAGCTTTAAAAGCACTCATTTATCCGTTCAAACCGCAAGACAGCACAACCATCGATAGAATGGGACGTGGCCTTGTGTGGGGTCTTCTGTAATGCAGGCAATAATTCACCGTCTGGCTGGATTTTCCGAGCGTATCCATGCAGCAGTTTCTCTGACTACAGGGTAGATGATTCTCCTTAAGTTCCAAGCATATATCTGTTTACAGATTGCGCTGCCAAGTTCACCAATGTAGTGATTTAAAAATGATGTCCTTCCATCCAAACTTTGATACCGATTCCGAATCCCCATCATCTCTGGGGTAACCCCTGCATGTGTCGTTTGATCATACCGCATACCTACCTTTCTTCTCACCTGTCAAATCCAGGGCCTCCCCACGCTCACCATGACAAGCACCCCACCAGCAGGACCTCAGAATGTTCAGTCTGCCTGATTTTGGGGGGTGCACAGTTCATGTTGCAATGCGTTAAACTGAAAGAACACTAATGTTCATGTGAAATTATGTCAACAATAAGGAGACATGCAAACTAACTTTAAATTACAAGTGATACTTTTCCCCTGGCAATGAATGATTTGTACCAAGGAAAGAGCCCCAATGGTATGGGGTCTACTGCAGAAATAGGCAATCCTGGTCCTGGAGTACCACAGACATTTCTAGATTGTGCTCCATCTGAACCCCAAATTACTGGACTGGATTCATTATTGGTCTTAGTGAAAACAGGTGACGATATGCTGGGATGCTCATGAATTTCACCATACGAACTCGGAATCAATAATCAATATTAAGGCTCACATTTTGGATACCTGCTGAAACTGTTCAATCGGGTTCAAATGAAGCACAAACCCAGAAGCAGACACGGCAGTCCAGCGCCAAGGTTGCCTACCCCCTGGTCCAGCGCGGGCTGAGTAAAATATGGTCTTGTGGGAAGGCGCCCCAAGGTCCTCTGGGATAGCGGGGAGTGGGAGGAGACGTCTGAAAGAGCTGTTATTTCTAACCTGTCCCAGCATTCTCAGGCTCTCTGCTCCTTGCACTGTCTGATGTTTTTTTTCCCCTCCCTCTCTCTCTCTCTCTCTCTTTCCCAGAGTGCAGGCACTAACCCTGATAAAACCCGATCGCTCAGCTGCAGGTTCCGCGCGGTCAGGAGAGAGCCGGCCCACCGAGTCTGGGAAACATTCCCCTGTCAGACGCTCGGCCCCTAACGCTGGTCCCCAGTCCTGACAGCGAAACCCTATAAATAAATCTCCTATTTGTTTATAGGCGATATACATCTTTGGGAAAATACCACAGTGTTGATTTAAGTATTTTCCTCCCCTTTTAACGTTGGGGTAGAAGTGAACTCAGAGGATCAGGCAGCGCGAGGGGGAGTGCATGCAGTCATTCAGGAATCTGGGGGGAACTGAAAGAGTTCCCATCCTTTTTAGTCACCCTGGAATCCGCCCATGCACTCAAGTACCTTTTTAATTGCGACCGTTTATCATTGATAAAGGACACGGCAGGCCATTGTTTTCGCGGTACCGCTGATTTTCTTAACGAGAGCAGGAGACAAATTGACTAACTGGGGCGTGAGAGTCATCCCTTTGAAGTGCAGGTTTTTTTGAAAAACTTTTTTTTTTCCTTCAAAATACTAAGTCAGTGTTCTAGAACTCCATTGCTTTCGGTTCCCAGTAGTGATTGTTACGTCAGCATTAGAATGTTCAGCCAGGAACATTCTGATCACATGTTTGTGATCTTACACCTTAAAGGGTTAAAAAAGCATGCCTTTGACATTCAGTAGAACTGTCTTGTCCTGCCCATAGTCAGACATAAACTGGGTCTCGGCATTGGCTGGCTCATCATTCCCCAATCATCTCATTGGCTGCAAATCTTTCGCATTTCCTACCTATTGTAATTCCTAAGGTTGTCACTGATACAGAATCAGCTCCTCAATCGACCAAACTCATTGTGTAAAGTTTAAAATAAACATTTTGAAAAAGAGACGTTCTTGCTACGTGCCATTGCTTGGGCAGCACTGTGTCACTGCTGTAGGGGGGTGAGCTGGGGCTCTGCAGCGGCTGGGGGGGGGGGGGGGGGGTGTCAGGGGGAAAGAATCTTTCTGAAAGATTGTCCTGAACAGATCTGCAGGGTGGTGTAATACATGTAAGAATAGATCGACACCCCCCCACCCTTCCTCGTCCTCAGACAGTCTATCTGCACAGTCATGCTGACACATACACACACACTCTACTCTCTCACACACACACACACACACACACACACACTTCTCTCTCACATGCACACACACACAAACACACTTTCACACACTCAGTCACACTCAAACACACATTCACTCACACACACACACACACACACACTGTCATGGAAAAGCAACCCATGTGCCCACCCCCTCCGATTAGGCCATAGTAACACTTTTTATTCAAGTTGAAATGACAACAAATGCTTTCACTTCCCAAGGATTTCAGCTAGATACTGTGACTCAACCGTTAGCGAAAACCAAAAGGTCTCATATTTTTGCAATCCGAACCCCTCCACCCACAAAGTGATTTAGAATACATTTTAAGATTTGTTCATTACTTTTAAAAAGAGATGAGAGGCCGCGATGTGAAGAGATCAAAAACATTGAGATTACGAACACAATGCCCTGTTGTGATTGGGCGACAGTTGCTCCACCTCCCGTGTGGATGGACAGGTGTCCCACCCAGAGAGGCCTTTAGAGCCGTCCCACAGCCCCGCTCTCCTTTCAGACCCTGGAGGGGAAGTGCCTTCTCCTCCTGGGTTCCTCAAAGCCTGTGGGGCTAACCCATTCTCTGGGGCCAATGCAGGACGGCAAAGGGGCAGGGGTTTGGGGAAGAAGGGTGGATATTGTGGTGAAAGAGAAGCATGGGGGGAGGGGTAACGCCTCTGTCTTTGTGAAAAGCCCCCCGAGGCTGCTCAGGTGCTGGGGTCAGCCGACAGGCCCCTTCATATTCGTTGGCAGAAAGAGCCTCCCTCCATACCTCCCTCCCCCTTTTCCTTTCACTCACTCTCCCTCCCTCCTTTTTTCTCTCTCTTAGTCTCTGCCTGTCTCCCCCTCTCTCTCTCCCTCCCTCCCCCTCTCTGACACTCTACCCCCTCTCTTTCTCTTACACATTCCCCTCCCTCAGTGTCTTTCTGTTTTCCTTTCTCTCTCACGCCGTGTCTCTCCCTCTCTCTATTCTAAATCTTCCCGGGTAAAAGAAGACTAAACTGCTGCAGCTGGCAGTGCTGGATTCCTGTGTGATCAACAGTCTCCACTAAGCCTGAGGACTGGAGAAACATACCGTCCAAACGATGTATCTGATATTCTCTAACTGCCAGACCCACTGGATTTCCCCAACCCGCTACGCAGGGCCCCAATCCACAACCCAGGGCCCGGCAAGTCCCTCCCCCTTTTCTCCTCTGCTCCAATGCCAGCGGATTCCAGCGTGGCCCCTCCCCCCTGGCTCCTGCTCATCTCCGGGTATGGAACACAGAACACGGAATGCGGAATGTAGAACACATAGAACAGGGGGGGTTTGCTCAGTGGAACTCCACCCACAGAGATGACGTGCTGTGTGACAGCCTATTTGTAGACATCCCCGAACGAAATAAGGATTGATTGGCTGTTTGATTGATTGACCGATTGATTGATTGATTGATTGATTGATTGAGATGGAGAGAGAGAGACAAATGAAGACGTCAATGTCTGTGCTGATTTGTTGTCTCACAAAGTTAGAGCCTTCATCTTGTAAACAGTTACTATTTAAACGCGTGCTTTACATCTTTAAATATTAGCGCTTGGCCTATGTGATTTGTACTGTATTGTTTGGTAGTCTGAGTTGTCATTAGAAACGGTTTCAGTTTGCTGTGCACTTTCTCCTGACTTGTGTGGTCAAGTTTCTGCACATTCTGCACTTTTCTGTGCAAGTGCAACAGCATAATGATTTAAAGTAAAAAATATATTTTTTTTAAACTCAATTTTTGGTTTGGTATTCCTTCTTAAACAAGTGTTCTGCAGTTTGAGTGACAGTGTGCTTACAACTGTTCGTCCAAGTTTGTAACTGTAGAAACCTTATTTTGCTAATTTACTTTTTTTAAGAGAATGTGTGTATATACAGTATGCATGTGCACATATGTACATGTCTGTATAAGTGCGTGTGTGTTTGCGTGTGGTTGTTTTTGTGAGTCTATGATGTTTTGTGTCAGCATGCATGTGTGTGTGTTTGTTTGTGGTTTGTGTATTTAATGTGTGTGTGTGTGGTTTGTATATTTGCGTGTGTGTGGTTTTTGTGTGTGTGTGTGGTTTGTGTATTTGCGTGCATGTGTGTGGTTTGTGTGTGGTTTGTGTGTGTGTATGTGTGTGTGTGTGGTTTGTGCACGTGTCTGCGTGTGACTGTGTGGTTTGTATATGTTTGTGTGTGGTTTGTGTATTTGCATGCGTGTGTGTGTGTGTGTGTGTGCGGTTTTTGTGTGTGTGTGTGTGTGTGTGTGTGTGTGTGGTTTGTGTGTGTGTGTGTGTGTGTGTGTGTATGGTTTGTGTGTGTGTGTGTGTGTGTGTGTGTGTGTGTGTGTATGGTTTGTGTGTGTGTATGTGTGTGTGTGGTTTGTGTGTGTATGGTTTGTGTATGTGTGTGTGTGTGTGTGTGTGGTTTGTGTGTGTGTGTGTGTGTGTGTGTGTGTGTATGGTTTGTGTGTGTGTGTGTGTGTGGTTTGTGTGTGTGTGTGTGTGTGGCTTCTTGTCTGTCAAAAGAGCAGTAAAGGCTGTTGTAGTGTAACCCGGCCCTCCTCCCTGGGTGACAGATAGCCTGAGGGGAAAGGGAATGGTGTTAATTAAGTTGTTTTATCTTAATTTGAGCTGTTGAAGGGGAGCCTTTGAGGTGACTTATTAGCCAGTGGACAGTGGACAGCCTCAGCCCCTCACTCTCCTCTCCCTGCCCCCCACCCCCCTCCCCCCCCCTCACAGCCCTGGGCCTGGGAGGAGAGAAGGAGCAGTGTGGCCGAGCAACAGGCTGTTATCAGATACTGTCACCTTTTCACTTTTCCCCCAAGATACTCACTCTCAGTGTCAGATGGTCACCCTGCCTCTCTCTGTCTCTCTCTCACTACAAACACACACACACCTGGGCACACACAAACACACAGACGCGCGACACAAAGGGACACACGAACACACTGACGCACAAAAAATCACACCTGCACACGTACACACAAACACAGACACACAACACAAAACACACAAACACAAATGGACATACAAACACACACACACACAAAACACACAAACACAAATGGACACACAAAGGCACACACACATGCACATACGTTTAAACACACACACACAAAATGCATACAAACACACGCACATGCATATACAGACACATAAAACACATGCAAACACAAACAAGGACACGCGCCACAAACACACACAGAGGCAAACATGCAAACACAAACAGATGCACACACAGAGACAGCCACATTTGGAGGCACAATGCGCGTACACACACACACGCACACACACACACACACACACCAGTGTCAGAAGGTAAAGCGATCCTACTTCACACAGCCCAATAGAAAGCTGATACCAGCAGCCATGCAATCCGTTTCCCCCCCCAGAGAAAATAACCCCATCAAAATACACCTCCTTACACTGAAAGAGAAATGCACGATGGATTAGGCATGTGTGTTTGGAGTAAGTTGGGGATATCCTTTTTCTCTGTTTAACTTTCATGTTCCTGTGTTTTATTTTCTCCTTCACAGTCACAGTCGATAAATCTTTTTATTGGTGTGCGGTCAAACCCGTGGATTAGCGTAAGCGCGTTGTCTGATTGGCATATACACACACGCAAACACGCATACACGTGTACACGCGTGTACACACATGCTCACGCACGGGGGTTTGAAACGAACGAAGCACGCGTATGGCGCTGTATGTGGAAGTGGAGCGGACTCCAGTGTCAGAGCGCTGCTGAAGTGTCCCACTGCGAGGTCCTCCCTCTGTCTCGCGATCTAAAAAACAGACAGCGGATCGCTTAAGAATATCTCCACCCCCCCCCCCACCCCCCCCACTGGCCCCTTTTGAAATGTAAACTCTGACCTCATGGAGAGGCGGCACCTGGTCTTCCTCATCCCAGAGATGGGTGGGTGGGGGGGTGGGTGGGAGAGGGGGTTTCCAGAACCCAATGCCCATGGGATTTGGGGGGGGGAGGGGGGTGGTGGAGGGAGGGTTAGTAATTTTAAACTGGGTGGGGCACTTTGTGGTGGGGGGTAGTGGGCAGAGCCTCTTGTGGAACACTGTGGGCTCATATTCCTTTTCAGACAGGCTCTTGGGTTGCTGTTTCACACAGCACAAGGCATGGTGCCATTTTGTTGCAACTGACCATGTTTAAAATAATGGTTCAAAACAGCTAAAAAAAAGAAGAAAATATATAAGAATATATGACTGGCCATTCATGCTAGCAGGAGGAATAAGTGAAAACATCTTGATAGAACCACACCCCCTCAGCATCGACAGGTCAATGGATTTGTCATTTTAGTGTTCCAAAGTCCAGCTCATGCTTTCCTGTGGCCATGTTTCCACGGTGTCATGGCTGTTCCTGTGGGTGAACCCCATCTACTCCTTGGCTTGTGCCACGTGACCGAAATGGGCCCTCTTGCACGTGTGCCCCCACTCCTCTGGGTTGCCAGGAAACCAACAGACGTGCTTGTCAATACCCTGGAGTGACACAGAGAGAAAGATCATCATTGTTTGTTTCATCACCATCGCCATGATGATTATTGTTCTTATCAATAATAGTAGTTCTTTTAACTTGTCTGAGTTTCTCTCGTCACTTCTTCATTTTTCATTTTTTTATCGTAATTTTATTAATGTATTATATCAAGGTTATGCTTTGGCAATATAGCATTATTGAACTGAGAGAGAAGAGAGAGGTAAAGAGAGAAGGAAAAAAGGAGGAGAGAGATAGAGAGAAAAGGAGAGAGAGAAGAAGAGAGAAAACAAGAGATAGAGGAGAAGAGAGGGGACAGAGGAGAGCGCAACATCTCTCTTTATTTCCCTTCAAAGCTGGCGTATTGTGAGCGGTTTGGGGGGGTGCTGGGGGGTGTAGGGGAGGGGGGACAGAGGTATTGTTTCTGATGGAAGTTACCCATTGACCTGTGACCGCCCGGAGGGCCCCAGATAAGCCCGTTTGCCTTTCCATGGCCAGCCCCTCTCTGCTCCCTTATCAGCCCGAAAGGGGAAACCGGGGTTCCAGCAGCTCTCCCAGGCTATAAACTTTTCCCCTGGCCCCTCTGCACGCCCCCCCCCCACCCCCTCCCAATCCCCCACACCCCCCCACCCCCTACAGCCTGGGCATTGACTCCCCTTTTAAGCGATGCGAGTGATAACCAATATTAAGATTGCTCTCGTTTTTTGAGCATCGTGTTTTGTGTATCTCACTACATCTGTCCATATACAGACTGATATCACTGACAGCCTGTAGAGATAGGCAGTCTTTCAGATCACATGCGTTTGAAATTATGCATTTGTGCACATGCTGTAATATCACAGCCATCATGTGACATCTGCAAAATGACTAATTTTGAAATAGAAAAGCTGTTTTACGGTATCACATTACATTATTTACTGGGTGCTTCGTATAAAGATTATTATCGGGTTATGTTATACAAAATGCATAAATGCATGATATTTAAATGTATATTATTTGCATACAAATTGAAACCAAATACAAGACAATCACTATATTCATTATACATATTGAAAAAGAAGGTACAGTATCTAAAATAAATGTTGACGTGCATTTTACATTTAGATGGCATGACATATTACATACTGTGCACCATTTTGGAAATTCTTTATATATTTAAAATATAATAGTATATAAAGAACGGTAATTAAATTTTAATTTGATTAAGTATTTTTTGGAGTTTAGAGGAAACCTTTTTTTGTTTTTTGATAGATTTTTGTAAGGTCTGCACCATCTGCATGTATAAATGTAATACTTTATATAGTCACTACATATTTGGGCTTCTAAGTTGAGAACAGAAATGAAAGTCTCATCTACTAGGATCTAGAAAAACAAAAGATTCTGCTTGTATTCTCATGGACCCGTCTTACAGAGACCGCTTTTGAAAAGCAAAGGAATTTGTAGAATTTAATTTTAGAGACCACTGAAGACCTCGTCTGTGAAACCGGCCGGACCGTTCCCTGCGTGTGAGGCACGGAGGGGCGTACTGCCATAACAGCTCCTGTTTTTTTCACTGCGGCCATGGCGCATCCTTTCTTAGTTTTTTTTGTTGTTGTAATTATCGCGGTTTAAATTTAGCCTGAGAAACACTGGGACTCGAAGTTCTCGGAGCTGGGGAGGACGAGCGGTGGGAAAATCCTGGAAACATCTGGTCGGGAGAGGACTCCGGACACGTGGAAGTCTGACCAGGCAGCGGTGGACGCATTCTCTTCCGCGTGGCGTCGGGGGCGCATTGCGCATGTTCACCGTCGTTCCTACCGAGTTCCGAAACAGCTTGTCTTGTTGATCCAGTGATGATACGGACCTGATATTACTAGACGCAAACGTGATTAAGTTCTTTTTGACAAAAAAAAAGAACATTTTTTGATTCGTGTTTCCCCTGAAACAAATTAGTGACACAGATCAGCTAAAATCAACTTTCGTTAAACCAGTTTTTTAGGGCTCAAAAACAATTACTCAAGCAGGCAATTAAGCGGAATTGGGCCATCTTCAGTGTTCTGCTACACAATCCAATATGTTATCAGTTGTGGATGACTATTTAAGGGAAATATGTTTATGAAATATTATGTTGAATAAAAACATTTCATTTTGCCTTTCCGATAACAGATGTTTTTATCTTTGGTGGATTTAAACAAACATCTATCAAGGCATTTGGACATTGTTAAAACTCACAGAGCAAGCCAACTTTAATTCAGTCTGTACAGGAAATTAATTTTAAATTCAAGTCCTGAATTAAAAATTTCCTAAAATAATCCAATTCAATTTTTTTTCTTCACACAAACATTCAACGATGGTTTTGCAATACCTCAATTAGATTTCAGTAAAATTCTCAAGTTGACTGAATTTGAAAAAGAAATAACCCTGAATTTGCAGTGCTGATAACCTAAGGTCTATAAACCTCTTCTCCCACGTGAACATGAATGTCATTGAGAGGAAAACACATTAAGCCGTCTTGACCCAAGGCAATCATAAGTTTTAAAATATGTGAAATCACTGCTCTAACACACCAGGAATGGTCTGGGGGTTTGGTCAAGGAGACAATCCTGCTTGGCACAGAAGAATACGCCAAGGAAGGACTACGCTTAATAAGATGGCCTCTGCTGACATACGTGCAGATTATTCGGGGTGAAAGACACTTCAATAGCCATTAGCCTGTTGACCGTGGAACACAGCAATATGCCTCAAAAACTAAACAGAAATTAAACATAAATAATGTGAACTCTTCTGCCTGTACAAGTGAAGCGATGGACTCGTACCCACACACACGCCCTTGTCCACGTATGTTAACGTACGGAAACGTCCGTGATTCTGTTGTGAGTTATGCCCGGAGCTCATCTCCGACCGCCTGAGCCACGTCAGCAGAACGTCTGCTGGTCTGAACACTGTCGGCCTCTCTGAACCTCTGCCTCCTGCTCCAACGGACATCGCCGCCCCCTTCTCTCCTCACCTGTGGATTTCTGGTCTTTTGGGCCTGAAGAGGGCTTGCCCCGGCACTTTGCCCGGCCTGCTGTTCGCCTGGCTGCTTAGCCGCTAACACCGCCACGCGGAGACGCCCCCGGCCTTCGGCTGCCTGTCGAGGGGGATCGCAGGGGATGAACGAGACTCTCCTTCCCAGTGCTCGGCCTCTGAGGAGCACCATGGGCTTGTCATGCAGTGTGTGGTCCACTCAGGGACAGGCAGGATTTCAAATATTATGTGTTTGAAAAAATACAGAAGTCCCTCGCCAGCTGCAAGGGTTAGGTTCCTGAAAAGCCCCCCGTGGTTGGCAAAAATGCAGCTGGCAAGACTGAGGGCTTATGGGAAATATGGGGTTTTAGGTTCCTTGGCCGCGGTTGCTCATCAAAGCCTGTAAGCTGGCTGTTCCTTCACCGACCACAAATACAATGAGCGAAAACTGTGGAAACACACCGAAAAACGACAAAAACTACCTGCATTGTGAATCTGTTCCTCAGGAAACTCAGCAGCCACATTTCAGAATCCCATAATGACCACACATTGCTATAGCACAGCAAAATCACAGCTTTTACCACATGGAGACATATAGACTACACTTGTAAACAGTTGGTTTTATTAGTTACCTCAGAAGAGAGAGGTGAATTTCTGTGATTCTGATCAGTAATCCAATCACCAGCTGAGACTAGCCGTCAGTGAAAATTCATGGAAATGAAACCAGGTAAGCTAGCTAGCGTTAGGCAGCAAGAAAACATTTGTTAGTTGCTTATGAATTACTGAATGTATCATTCCTTGGCTCACATTAGCTTCTTTACAAATTTGAATATGACACCTTCCTCACAAATCTAGCTCATGTTATTGTAGATACAAAATCATAGTACTTTCCATAGCACATCGCCTGGCTCTGATATTATATCTATATTAACTGTAACCTTGCTTTCTTAGTAGTTGTACTGGACATTTTATAGGTTGCGGATATATAAACTTGATGTATATTTTGGAATATTTTGTTGGTGCCAGCTGAACTGTGGATATATAAAACTTTATGCCGTGATTCATAAAATGGTATATAAAGTGAAAACTATAGATGTATGGAATCCACAATTGGCAAGGGACTATTGTTAGGCCAAGGGAAAGAAAAACAGTTCCATTTTTTCCCTGTGAACAGTTTCTACTTTCCTCATGCATCTAGACTAAGAGTGCATCCCAGCTCCTTGTTCCTTAAAGGGACTTTTAACGAGTTTGTCTGTCCTCAGAGCTGTCGCTCCTCGATCGATTTCTGGGTCAGTCAAGGACCTCGGGGACAAAAGTCGAATAAAATAACCGATTGAAATGCACCCACATTGACAACGCGTAATTTCAAACTTCAGTTTCAAGGATTTTTTAAAACCCGTTTGCATTTCCATTCAAGGAAAGATAGCGAGGTGTAAAAAAAAAAGCAAAAGAAAAAAGCGGTTGTAATGCACCGCAGGACCCGTCCTGTAGTTGTTCATTTCCAACCTAATTTGGCACATCTGATTCTGATAATTAGTAGCTCAAAAAAAAAAACTCTAGCTGCTGAATGAGGTGTGCTTTGTCAGGGTTGGAGTGAAAACCTGCATCTGGATCTCCTGGAACAGGGTTCGGCAGCCCTGATCAAGTTCACTGGCTCCCGAGGCTCCCCCTCGGGTATCCCCAGCCGGATCAGGCATTTGATGTGTGACACCTCAAGCACACCTGATGCAACTAATCAAACCCCTTGACTAGTTCATTCCAGTAATTTCCATTTTTCAGCGTTTTCGTCTATCAGTTTTATCTTTTTGGAGACAGGCCTAATATGAAAACTTGAATTAGAAGGAGAAACAGGAAGGTCTAGAGAGCACACAAGTAAATATGAGTCGGTTCTGGACCTAAAATATATAAATATAGCTAAAGCTATTTCCACCAAGGAGATTCCGGCTGAGTTTAGATAATAATTCTCCATTAGTTCAAAATTCTACGTAAAGAACCAGGCTTTATTGAGAAACCGTTATCCTCTGAAAACATTCGGAATACATTGAGTTCCTGTGGACATTCAGTGCTGATGGATCACCGAAATTGTTGGCGGATTGTTTGCCCTCAGAAGACGCAGGTGTCCAGGACACTTATCAACAATGGAAGTAAGTTTTTTATAAGCGCCCCAAGCGCGCTAGTTTTTATATGGACACTGCTTTATTTGCTTTTGCCTTGGCTGGGATTCTGTCTGCGCGTGTTTATTTTATTATTTTGACAATACGGCTAGTGTCGCAAACGTTACCTGATTCTGTGTTTCTGTTGCATTGCTTTTGTTGAATGCTACTGTTATTGCCATGAACCATTTGCAAAGGTGTGGTTTTTAGGTTGGATTCCATCAACGTATGCTTGTTTTATAGTCTCTACAAAAACATTCATTTCACGTAAGAGCGGTCCTCTCGTTACCTTAATGAGCCAGTCAGCCACATGCTCTTTGAACGTATGCTTACTGTACATCTCACTGTTTGTAACAAGACAGTTTATTGGCATGCTAACTGCTGCTGACCTATACACTCTACTGGCAGAATGGCTTGAGTGGAGGATATACATGTTTATGTATGTATTTAATGCATTTTACCTGCCACTATTTTTGTATTGTTTAAATTTGTGCTACCAAAGCAGCCCCTGCTGGCAATGTGATTGTATTTTATGGATACATGTATTTGGGAGGTATTTTGTGAAAATATGCTTTTTTTGGTGTATAATTGGTGTATAATTGACCATCCCCCAAGTCCCTCTTGTAAATGGTACTAATTGCAGCCCATGCGTAGGAAGAGAGCCTTTGATTTAAAAAAGTTTAGGGAAGGGGTTATGGGGTAGGGGGAGCTATTTGGGAAGCAAACTCTTTTAAGCTTTCAAAATATTCTTGCTGTGGGTGATCTCTTCTTTCATCAACATATCATCACCCTCCGCAGCGAAATATTCGATGTTAATTTAACTTTGAAAATCCATACGAGTTACAGAACGATCAGATGTGGTCGAGCAGAGTTGATTTTTCACTGCACTGATGTTTACCATCCTCTGTGAAATATGCACTGTAAATTGGATTGATTGACAGATTTAGTTATTGATCCCTAGACGTCAACACTACTGCCCCAGTGCACTGAATTATTTTTAGAAGATCCATGCACTGCAAGGTGAGGCTGTGAAGTGGTTCAGTTGCCTTTTGTTAGGGGCGACATAGCTCAGGAGGTAAGACCGATTGTCTGGCAGTCGGAGGGTTGCCGGTTCAAACCCCGCCCTGGGCGTGTCGAAGTGTCCTTGAGCAAGACACCTAACCCCTAACCTCTAACTGCTCTGGCGAATGAGAGGCATCAATTGTAAAGCGCTTTGGATAAAAGCGCTATATAAATGCAGTCCATTTTGTTACAGTGTTGTTATTGGTACTCCAATGGTTTCTGAATGATAAATGTTGAGAAACCTTACATTTTTTTATGGGGATAGTTCATCTGTATTTGAAAACAAGGTGCAGAGGAAGCCAGTTAAGGCCAATATTCCTCATTAAGATCACCATATTTATAAAATGTGGCTCCAAACAGTGTGTTTTAAGTGGTGGTCTTACGTGGATGACCAATGCCTCACTGGAGGCAGCAAGGGTTAAGTAAGTATTTTTAAAATAACAGTAAAATAAAAGCAACTGTGACTTTTGCTGCAGTGTTTGAAAAGGAGATGTGTTTAATATGTTCTACAACAAAAAAAAAAGCTGCAATGCTGTTTTTCAGTTCCTTTCCAGTGACAGCATAAAAAAAGCAATGCTGTGGGGCCCTGTTAGCGGAGGAAGCATTTCGTTGGGCGTATAATGTCGCGGTATTAGAACTGTTTGTGTAAGCGCTGGAGCGCGTGTTTAACGCGATAAAGCCCGAGTCGTGAGCCAGAGGTTCCCTTCGGGAGCGAGCGCCTGACACCGCCCCCGTCAGGAGAAGAGTTCCGGTTCCAGCGTCTGACTCAGAGCGCGAAGCCGTGGGTGTCGCTGAGCCCCGCTTCGTGCGGTCCCGCGCATTTTGTTCGCTGAACACGCCGGGATTCCCCAACGGGGATTTGCCGCTCTTTTTTTCCTCTTTGCCCCTCCCCCCCCCCCACCAGCCTCACGCTGCTAATGCACGAAAATCTTCCTTGACTGGCTGAGCCAAACCCGTCCAGCCAAGAGGTTCCCCGGAGGTCTATTAGCAATTATCTGCATCCCGGCATAGTCTCGGGACTCCTCAGAGTGTGCTCGGGAGCGCAGTGTGACTGACAAACTCGAATGCGATTTGTTTGTTTTATTTTCTCCGCTGGCAGGGGCTGTTCCCGTGCGCTTCGTCTCTCCTTATTAAGAGAGCCGAGCGACAGAGAGCGGGCCGTCCCAGGGACACCGGTTTCCCCGGTCTGCTTCGCTCTCTGCGGGGGAGGTGGGGGATCGAGCTGGACGTCTCCAGGGCTCTGTCCTGGCTCTCTGAATGGCTGGCTGTGTCCGGCTGAAAGTGAGGACTGGGTGGAAGCTCTGCTGGCTCTTATGAAGAGAAACATGTTAATCAGAAGGGCTGCTGGGAGGTTGCTCCTGTTAAGGCACTGTTCCAGTGTGTGCATGGGCCCTATGGTCTGGTATCTGTTGAGGCTCTGTTCCAGTGTGTGGATGGGCCCCATGGTTTGGTATCTGTTAAGGCACTGTTCCAGTGTGTGGATGGGCCCTATGGTCTGGTATCTGTTAAGGCACTGTTCCAGTGTGTGGATGGGCCCTATGGTCTGGTATCTGTTAAGGCACTGTTCCAGCGTGTGGATGGGCCCATGGTCTGGTATCTGTTAAGGCACTGTTCCAGTGTGTGGATGGGCCCTATGGTCTGGTATCTGTTAAGGCACTGTTCCAGTGTGTGGACAGGCCCTATGGTCTGGTATCTGTTAAGGCACTGTTCCAGTGTGTGGATGGGCCCCATGGTCTGGTATCTGTTAAGGCACTGTTCCAGTGTGTGGATGGGCCCTATGGTCTGGTATCTGTTAAGGCACTGTTCCAGCGTGTGGATGGGCCCATGGTCTGGTATCTGTTAAGGCACTGTTCCAGTGTGTGGATGGGCCCTATGGTCTGGTATCTGTTAAGGCACTGTTCCAGTGTGTGGATGGGCCCATGGTTTGGTATCTGTTAAGGCACTGTTCCAGTGTGTGGATGGGCCCATGGTTTGGTATCTGTTAAGGCATTGTTCCAGTGTGAGGATGGGCCCCGCAGACTGGTATCTGTTGTGGCGCTATTGCTTCAATGTATGGTAGGGTTGTGCCAATCGGCAAAATTTTGAGGGATCACGGCATCATGAGGGAATCACTACTCTTAGAGCAGTTTTTTGATTTGTTTATTTATTTTTTTGGAATACCAATATGATATTCAAATTTCTGGGGAAGCATGTTCCTGTTGATTAGTGCTCTCTGTTTTAGGCATAATCTCTCCATGTATTCGACCTATGCATACTACTTGCTGCAAACACTGCTTCAACTAATGATGAACAGCCAGTTACCTGGTAAAACCTGTGGATAAAGTTATAAAAGCTGCATTCATAGATGTGCAAAGGCAACTAGAGGTGAAGGAGCCTTTGTTTAAAAAAAAAACAAAAAACGTCAGGGCAGAGAGAATACAGTGAAAATACCAAGTTTTTCACTTATAGACATGAATTTACACAATCACTGCATAACCTTTTATAACACTGAAGTAAAGTATTGTAAGAAAATGAATAATCCCAGCGGCGGGTTGTCCAATTATCCTTCAGTTGGCCTTAACGGATCGGAACTCTCGGTCTGATTGGAGAAAGCCAGTAAAAGTGGTGCTTCCAGCTGGAGATGGTCCAGGCGAGGATTGTCCGATCTCACTGCGAGATCCAAACAGGATTTCTCTCCCAGATTTTTCTCCATCTTGATTAGGATTCGTCACTGCAGCTGGGCTGAACTTGAAGGAAAAAAAAAACTAAAGCCTTGATTTATTTAGCTGCCTCAAACAAACATGCACATCATATGGGCCTGTGCGTGTGTGCCTGTGTGTGTGTCTGTGTGTGTGCGCATGTGCAAATGTAAGCATTTTGGAGTAAATGTTTTTTTAATTCCCTTTCAAAAGGCTTGGAGTTTTGACACAGCCAATTAAAAGGAGCCACCCCTCACTGTAATAAATGGGCCATCATGTCCTCTCGTATCAGCTCTTTGACTGGAGCCCAGCGGAGCCCCTGCCGTTCAGCAGCAGCATCATCAGTCATCTGGTGGTCAGGGGCTTTCAGCGAGCGTAACCGCAGACAGCCGCAGCAGCGGACGCGAGAGGTGTAGCCTCCGGTCTCCACGGAGAACCTCGTAAACGGTGGAGGGGAAAGGTTTGGCGGGAGTGGTGGCTGGTTTAAAAAAAGAAGAGTATTGTGTGTTCAGCCTCTTTTTCTTTCCAACCTGGCAGAGTCCATGAATGACATCTAAGAACCCGTGTTCGTACGTTCCTCAGGCCAAAAAGACTCAGGTTCCATACCGGCTCAGAATGGCGCTGTGTTTTTAGTGCACTTAAGTAAATACACATTTCACACGATTAATTTATCCTAATAAACACACACCCATATAGGACTTTATAAATATATATACACTAATAAACACACATCACATTTGTACGTATATATTATTCCACACACACACACACACACACAGTAGCACATTGTGAATAAATACCAATGCTCACAAACATATTACATCATAAATAAATACTAAAAGACACATGTCACATTATGAGTATGTAACACAAACTTAAAAAAAGCACACAAGAATGCTACGATGTGTAATCTGTCTTTATGAAACAGCAGTAAAACAATGTGTAAAAATTTGTATGAGAGTGTGGGTGAGGAATGAGCCTGAGTGACACAGTTACCCTCCCTGTAGTGAACTAGCCAGAGTGACACAGTTACCCTCCCTGTAGTGAACTAGCCTGAGTGACCGTGTTACCCTCCCTGTAGTGAACTAGCCTGAGTGACCGTGTTACCCTCCCTGTAGTGAACTAGCCAGAGTGACACAGTTACCCTCCCTGTAGTGAACTAGCCTGAGTGACCGTGTTACCCTCCCTGTAGTGAACTAGCCTGAGTGACCGTGTTACCCTCCCTGTAGTGAACTAGCCTGAGTGACACAGTTACCCTCCCTGTAGTGAACTAGCCTGAGTGACCGTGTTACCCTCCCTGTAGTGAACTAGCCTGAGTGACCATGTTACCCTCCCTGTAGTGAACTAGCCTGAGTGACACAGTTACCCTCCCTGTAGTGAACTAGCCTGTGACACAGTTACCCTCCCTGTAGTGAACTAGCCTGAGTGACCGTGTTACCCTCCCTGTAGTGAACTAGCCTGAGTGACCGTGTTACCCTCCCTGTAGTGAACGAGCCAGAGTGACACAGTTAGCCTCCCTGTAGTGAACTAGCCTGAGTGACCGTGTTACCCTCCCTGTAGTGAACTAGCCTGAGTGACCGTGTTACCCTCCCTGTAGTGAACTAGCCTGAGTGACCGTGTTACCCTCCCTGTAGTGAACTAGCCTGAGTGACCGTGTTACCCTCCCTGTAGTGAACTAGCCTGAGTGACCATGTTACCCTCCCTGTAGTGAACTAGCCTGAGTGACCGTGTTACCCTCCCTGTAGTGAACTAGCCTGAGTGACACAGTTACCCTCCCTGTAGTGAACTAGCCTGAGTGACCGTGTTACCCTCCCTGTAGTGAACTAGCCTGAGTGACCATGTTACCCTCCCTGTAGTGAACTAGCCTGAGTGACACAGTTACTCTCCCTGTAGTGAACTAGCCTGAGTGACCGTGTTACCCTCCCTGTAGTGAACTAGCCTGAGTGACCGTGTTACCCTCCCTGTAGTGAACTAGCCTGAGTGACCGTGTTACCCTCCCTGTAGTGAACGAGCCAGAGTGACACAGTTAGCCTCCCTGTAGTGAACGAGCCAGAGTGACACAGTTAGCCTCCCTGTAGTGAACGAGCCAGAGTGACACAGTTAGCCTCCCTGTCGTATAGTGACACTGTCCCCTGCTCTCCACTACAGGGAGGGTAACAGAGTCGATACATGAGGTGGTGCTCGGGGGGGACATGGACAGGTTCCTCTCCCTCTTCCTTCTCCTCACGACCACCCCTCACGCGTGTAAACAAACGTAATTGGCTAATGATGCGACCCGGGTCGTCTGTGGGTCCTAATTAAGCCTTATTGGCTTTGTTGATGGCAGCTTTCTGGCAGGGATTAATGATGCCTTTCACTGCCTCTCTGGTCGCCTGCTCCAGGGGCCGATATGAAATGATTTCTGCATTTCTCCCCCCCTCCCTCCCTCCCTCCCTCCCCCCCTCCCTCCCTCCTCTCTCTCTCCCCCCCTCCCTGCTTCTCTCTCTCTCGGTCCCCCACTCATTCGCTAAGAGTGACTCTCACTCTTGTCCACTTTCTCTTGCTCAAGCTTGTTCTGTCTGTAAGAGAGATACCCACACACACGCACACACACAAACAACACATAACTTGCACATATACATTTGATGGCACTGCCTATGATTCTTCAGAAAAAAATCTTCACTTGCTGCATCGTGTAGACATCAGCAACTACAAAAAAATATATAACTCAGCATAAAATCACGTAAAACAAACTGCAATTTAAATGTTATCTGCCATGCAGTCACAATGCTAACAAAGACACTTGTATCAGTGCTAATACTGACATGAAGCCGTATGCTTTTATAATATGCTCTTTGTGCAGAGGTGGTGCCTGTGTCTGGCTCAGCTTGGAGCCCGTCTGAGGAGCACGCAGAGTTGCCGGGACGCAGACGCTTTTTTGGCACCGGTACGCCCGTGCAGGAGACGAGGGGTTAAAGCTACAGCGCCCTCAGGCTCCCCGGTGTGACGCAGCGTCTCGGAGAGGGAGGCTTTAACAGGAAGAGCAGTCTGAGAGAGCTCCCCGTGCAGCCGGCCCCAAGGTGCACCGGCTTCCTTGGCCGGCCGTGGACATTTTTGCGCTTGTTTTTCCAATTTTGCCTTAACTACGGCGAGATGGTTTTTTCACATTTTGGAAATCGGTTTCGAGTTCCCGTTTTCATTCTGGTGGTAGTCTTTTTATTACCAATATGGGACTAATTCCATTGTGGGACCAATGTGTTCTCCAAGATTTTCCTCTTTTTTTTCCCTCCCCTCTACTCGTCTCTACTCTCCCCTCCTTTCATTTACCCTTTACAGTCTGTCTTCCTCCCCTTTCCTTCAAAATGGAGGTTGCTGGTTTTCATTTATTGCTTTCTCAGGGAGTTTGAATCCCAAGGCCTTGAGCCTAGAGATGAGTCTTGGTGGCTGCGCTTATAATTTTGAGAGTTTATGAATTGTCATGTCAGTACATAGATATGGAATAGCAATGGTGTGCGGCAATCCAAATCCAAATTGTAGTAAGAGTGGTCTATGATGATTTAGTCTGACTCAAATTTACTATGAAAACGCTAAGTGCTCATTTATGCCTGGGTACTAAACGCCTGCCAATAAAAGTTGCCAAACTGCCCTGTTGGGGAAAGGCGCTATTGCATTATCTAATCCAGATCTTGTGTGTAGCAATGACTTGCTATTGTGTGGAAGCAGTTGTGTGAATTGCAACTGTTTCCAGTGAACTTACTGTGAAATATTTTCTGTTAGCCTTACTTTCATGAAATGGTCTGTTGAATGAATGTGTGCCGTGGCTGTTTTAATCTGCTAAATCACACACGGCTACGAATCAACATTTTAAATGCTAGATTCACGCTGCTGCAAATGCAGCTTGTGTGAAATCTACAAATTACATAATTCTTTCCTTATCTGTGAAATTCTCATGCTTGTATAATTAATAAAAATGATTCACCTAACATTCTGAAAAAATTACTTGTCCTCAAGCCATTTTATAATGTCACTTTTGTTATGAATTATGAATTTTTGAACGCTATGAACGGACACCATAGTGAATTAAGAGAGATACACACACAAACACACAGAATTCAGGTCTAAGATTCTTAGTTTTTTTCTTCCCTAATTTTCTTCAGGCAATTTTCATTGAGCCTCTTCACTAATTAGTGTTGTGTTTATCCCTTTGTATACTTTATTAAAACTCAGCAAAGAAATGAAAGCATTTTTGGCGGAGTTGAAAGATCTTAATCTCTGACGGTCTCCTTTAGCACCAATTAATGGCAGTTTAGGTCAACGCAAGTTGTTCTGCTTCGAAAAGAAAATTAAAAAATTAAAAAAATAATAATTGGGTTGGAACACGGGTGGCTCTTAATATGTTAATATGCAACACATGGGGCTCGGTGGGGAGGGGGGGATTCTGACAGCCCCCTTTCATTCAGCCTGCAACGGACTATTCATAACCCATTCATTGACGGGGAGGGGGGGGCACATCTCTCAGTCCTCTCTCCCCAGCAGAAAAGGGGACGCAATTGGTGTGCAAATGGCCCGGTGTGTCCCCAGTGCCCCCTCCCTCCCCCCTCCCCATGCCCCATGGAGGATGGCCCGCAGTAGGGGTACATCGGGGGGACGGGGACAGAAGGCCCCATCAGTGTGTTCTCTAAATTTTTCATAGGTCAGCCTGTACAATGGGGACTGGTTTGGTCGCGGTGCTTTGCGAATGGAAACTGCCAAAATGAGAGAAACCCTGCCTCCAAGAAAAGAGGAAGAATGTACTCCCTTCATTTTAGTTCTTTCTCTCCATCTCTCATTCTCTTTCTCGCTCTCTGTGTCTTCCCAAAGTGGGAAGGTGAAAGGAGAGTTGGTGGTGTCTTTCTTTCCTGGCTGTAGAGAAAAGGGATGGAGGCAGGGAGGGGGAAGGATAGAGACGGAGACAGAGAAGGCTTGATCTGTTCCTTTCTGGGAAATGCATCCCCTGTTCATCCAGAGGGGCCGGGCCTGCGGGATGTCGAATGCTTGCCTTTGTGCTGGCGAACGCGCGGGGCGACGGTCCCTCCGGCCCGTTTCGCGGGCCGGGGACACGCTCTGGGGCCCCCCTAAATCCCATTACCCTCAGCTGAAACGTGGGGAATTCTGGGAGCCTGGAGTCTGAAACAGTACACAGTGATGACGGCACTAATTCTGGCAGCAGGAAAGTTACGCACTCTCTCCCGTGGGCTGTGGACATGGGACATCATGTCCTTACTGTAATACGGCTATTTCTGCAGCTATTGCTAATTGCTAATCAGTGCTTATTTTCTCACACAAGTCGTTTGTTACACAGCCAACTCCCCTCACCTGGCTCCTTTGGGCCTGAGATGTTCATTTAAGGTAAAAGCACAAGTCTGAGCACGTGGCTCTCGAGGAGGAGGGGGGAGGGGGGTAGGGGTGGGCCACAGCTGACCTATAAACTGTTCGTCATTAACTGTTAATTTTCTGTTTGTTTGAGCCAGATCAGCTTTCTGGCCTTTGAAAGCCGCGGTGAGCCGCATAGAAATGGATGTAATTATAACGCTGCTGATGAATACCTCCCAGCGTGAGCAGCGTGCGGGCCCTGAACCGGGGGATCTGGGGAGGGGCCGGCAATCTGGATCTCTCTAATACACACACACACACACACACACACACTCTCTCTCTCTCTCTCTCTCTCTCTCTCTCTCTCTCTCTCTCTCTCTCTCTCTCTCTCTCTCTCTCTCTCTCTCTCTCTCTCTCTCTCTCTCTCTCTCTCTCTCTCTCTCTCTCTCTCTCTCCCGCGCACACACACACACATGCATGCACACACTCTCTCTCGATCTCTCTCTCTCACACACGCACTTTCTCTCTCACACCCTCTCTCTCTCACAGACACACACGCATGCACACACTTGTGCACGCACACACTCGCATGCTTGCTCACTCACTCACTCACTCACTCACACAGTGGAAGTGTGGTCCCAGCCACGCGACCCCTCTCCCAGTCTGTTCACCAGATGGGATCAGGGTCATTAGTCAATTTGTTCCAATTTACAGTTGTCACCTTTTTTTTTTTTTTACTGATCAGTGCTATAGCCGGGACTGTTTGAAGGAGCCTGACTGGTCAAGAAAGACAGGTGATAAAGCACGCCCCTAAAAAAAAAAGTGTTTGGAAGTAAAAAATCGCTGTCGGTCTGAAACGGACCACTGAGGCAGTCTGAAGTAAAGTAAGACTGGTATTGTGCACGCCATTATTGTGTCTACCCAAATGGCTGCATCTAGAGGAGGTCTATAACGGGCAGCCAATTCTGTTGTCAGAGTTCGCAGGATGTGCTGGTTTTTGTCGTCACTCAGCACTTAATTGCTCAATTAATGCGGTTGATTACACAATTAACTCGCCTCACCTGGTTTCTCTTATCTAAATTGGTTGCTGATTTTAAAACCGTTACCCTGCAGCTCCCAGAGACCAAGGCTGGCTCCAGCTGGTCTACACATCACTATCTATTAATTATAGAATTCTTTTGTTGTTTATTTTTGTAGAATCGATTTTATGTGATGCACATTCATTTCATGTGAGTGTGGGTATTTGGACTGAAAGAGTGAAATTAGTGAAAATGCTGAAGTTATCACATTTTTTATTGATCATTTGTTACTACTATTTGTCAGAAGCACTTTCTGTAACCGAAGACTTGTGCTATAAGCATATGCTTTGCATTTATTTCTTTATAAAACTTGATTATTTCATTCATTAGTCATTTCTGAATAATGCAGGGAGAACACAATTAAAATGAAATACTCTGAGAAAATAAATCTGGCTTTTGCGAGGCACAAACAGTGAAACGTTCAGCGTTAAATTGATTCTCACAGAGTAGATGGTATGCCAGATGAACTGCATTTGACCCTTTTTGGACCGGGATAAATATTCTCCTTGTTGAGTTAACAGGGAAGATTTCACTGTGCCGCGGAGTTTGGGTCTAATCACCGAAAGTGTCCTTTTAGCACGTTTGTCTCTCAGCATTAACGCACACTGGTGGAGTGAGGCACAGCTTTTCACGAGGACACAACAGCCCTGTCTCTGCTTCCCCTTACCTTTATATGTCTCTCTCTTAATGAACTGAGTAACAGCGGTGCCATTACCAGGGGTGTGGCATGATATTTTGGGCCGTGTGGAAAGGCAGTCTCTGTAGGACCCCTTAAATTGTAGACCAAAAGCAAACTTTTTAGTCCAGGCCTTTTAATGGTCCTCCCCCGCTCCCCCCACTAAGACATCTTTGGCTATTACACAGATGCAGCTGAACTGTACAGCCTAAATGCCAGTTTTGCTAAAATAATCAAGTAGTCAAAAAAGAAAAGGAATAAGTCCTTTACAAAGAGAAGGCAGAGTTTGTAACTTAAATGTTAGACCAGTAAGCACTTGAACAGATTAGGTTGCCTTACACAGGTGGTTCAAGGTCACTGGTTTCCTCAGAAAAGCATTTAGAGAAAAGCAATTTCACTGGCTGAATGGGGAATCTGACTCTTGACGACTCTGTGTGTAGCTACATCACTCAGCTAGCCTTCTTAGGGCGGCCCACCAATGGGGTTGCTAGCGGCAACTAGCGGGGTCAGCTGTCTGTCTGTGCGGCGGTCTGTTAGTAGACTTCAGTGGTCGAGACGAGGATCTGCTGTTAACAGAAGGGATACAGCAGATGAATGGCTCTGTTGTGCTGGTGGCTGTTACCAGCAATGGCCCAATTGATGCTTGCTTGTGAGTCCTCCGTTTTTTTTCAATCCATCCAATGGCACAAGACCATTGTAAATAAAAATGGGAGAATTGTGTGATCTTATTTGATGGTTCATTAGCATTGTTTTCCCCTCTCGGATCTCACTTTACAGTAAGTGCCTTTGCTCCACAAACACACAGGGATATCTGATATACAAATGCGCTAGAAGACGAATAGGCAAACAGCGCTCGATTTAAGTGCATGTGCAATGTTAGAAAAATGCAGAAAATGTTTGTCATCAGCCTTGTATAACTGATAGTTGAAGGCTGGTCATGGTATGGGTTTAGTTTGAGATCACTACATCCCTTGTTAGACCAAGGGCATGTTGGGGTGCTTTCCAGAAGAGAGGGAGGCAGGGTGGGTTGTGAGGCGGGGTTGGGGGCGTCAAGATGGGAAACCACAGAAAGGAGACTATATTAGACTATATTCCTCAGTGATAGTGAATGTTGGAATGCTGTTAGCCAGGTAGGGCACTATTGATCATATTAATGAGGTGAATGCAATGCTGTAAGCTCCATTTTGTAAGTCACTCTATATAATCTGCTAAATGGAAGCAATGCAATTTATTATTAAGCAAAGCTGATAGCATTACCAACATGTACTGGAAAATATGTTTGGCATGCCTCCATGTATTCAAATATATTTTTCAATGTGTAACAGTGCAATTTTGAATTAATGACAATGTAAGGATGAATCTGCTCACAGTGTACCGGGTAACACGTTATGACGTGGTTTTCCTAAGTTGTACAGTTACATAAACGTTTAAGGGTTGTGAGATAAGGCCATGGAGCAGGGTCGCTGTATTTCCATACATTACGATGCCCTAACGCAAGTACTTTAAATATAGAACTTTACTTTATGCAATTATGTTGAAATTGAACACGTCTTCCCTTTCCCTCCCATTGGAACCCATATGTGCACTGGCAGTTTAAACATGGTTTTCTTTAGGAGTTAGAGCAGCCTGTGTGGCTTTAAGAGATAGCAAGAGACGAGGGAGGGAAGTGTTAGAAATGCCAAGCCCACCCATAAACAGGAAATGAGATGG
Organism: Anguilla pacifica; assembly: GCA_039654925.1. Classification (NCBI taxonomy): domain Eukaryota; kingdom Metazoa; phylum Chordata; class Actinopteri; order Anguilliformes; family Anguillidae; genus Anguilla; species Anguilla pacifica. Next base: position 25,478,014 of record CM077297.1, read on the forward strand.
AGGGACGTTAAACCTTATAGCCAGCGGGGGGGCCCTGTCATTCATCCAACTGTCAGAAAGGGAGACTTCTATAGACGCTTTAGCCTGAGTCTGCATGTAGTGTGTCATTACTGCTGAGATGGGTTGAGAAGGATCCCATTCCTGGAATAGAGTTGCTGTCCTTGAAAAGGGTAATAATGCAAGCTGTCATGAAATTCAAATTTGCGTGGTGACATCATGGATGTGGCAAACAGTGGAGATCTCTGGGAGACAAACCCCGCCCATTCCCAGAGGAAATGTCTGAGGAGGCAAGTCATACAGGGACGCCATTCCAGTATTACTAAAATGTCATAAATGTTAATGAGTGGTGATAATTGTACATAGCATGAAAATACAAAAATATCTGATCTCCGTGTCCTGAAAGGACCCATGTGTTCAGTGTCCTAATTGCACTGGAATTTAGTAGCACCAAGGAATGTGGCACGAATCAGGATTCAAAAGTTTTGATCCCCTTTGTTTCTTTCGCTATTTATTCTTTCAGGAATAAACTGACAACTACTGTCATTACTCCATATAGGCCCACCGACCCAATACAACACAATCGCAAGAGAGCTCTACAGCAAAACTGTAGGTCTGAAATTAGCACTGAAATGTACTCCAAACTGTATTCAACTAGGTAATTGATTCTTACACTGACTATTTCACTGGGTAGTTTCATGTTGTCTCTCACACAGTTCAGACAAGTTAAACAATGCAGTTTTTCCTCTCACAAGGGTGATGAGTCATCATCGCGTTGGTAATCCTTCTCCTGGGGAATTCAGAGTTAAAGATGCCCCATAGTCCTTGAATAGTGAATACATGCATTTGACTTTAACGCAGTGTCCACGCCATGCCTCAGCTGCAGTGAAGCGCAAGACCATGAGGTAATGTGGCCAATAAACTGAAATGAATTTGAGTTTTGTGTACATTTGGCGAGCTTCGCCAAGGAAAATGTGTGCTTGCCTGCTTCATGTAACTTCAACGTTCAGTTACGGGGCACAGCAGAAAGCATCTGGATTTGCACTTCGCTGTGTGTGTGTGTGTGTGTGTGTGTGTGTGTGGCCCCACAGAGTCACGCTTTGCGTCCAAAGCACATCTTGGGGGCCCAACCGCCAATTACTGCAGCATGTGTACCTTTTCTGGGCTCTTACGGACTCTAATCAATGATAATTTGGTTGCTTATGGCATAATTGCATTTCACACCAGGTCTGGCTTCAACTGGATTCCGCCCTGCATTTGCTATCCAGATGACTGTGTTTATGATTTCTCTTAAAATAAGCAACAGCCAGTCAGTCTGCACTTACAGCTCTTCGTTTTCTTCCCCGGAATATAATTTGGCTTCAGGCCTAGCAGCAGTTGTCTACAGTTGAAGACTATAAATCAGTTTTTTCTTTGTAAAGTCTCCTGTTTGTGACGCGTAGGAGTGTCGACGCTGGTGGCCCAGAGTGCTGTGGTGAACGCACTACAAGCCTATTTTATCAATAGCTGGAACTTACCAAAATCTAGCCTCACTTGTCACTTTTAGCCCAAGGTATTGCGATCCAGGCCATGTTGATCCTGGCCAGCTATGTCTCCCAAAACTCCAGCAGTGTGCTTTATTATCAAACCAAAGGGCTGTTATGTCTTCTGACATACTGCAGTCTTGTGTGGGTGCGGCTCTGGAGGTGGCCATTCCATGCCAGCTCCACCACTGACCTACGCCTCCATGGTGTAGCGCAATTGTATACCACATTATATGAACAAGGTAGCAGGGAATGCTCAGTCAGGTTAAATGCGGTGTTAACCCATGGCGCATGCTTAAAAGAAACAGAAAAGTTTGTCCCAATATTTAGACATTGAGCGTCCTCGTCGGGGCATCTGACACATAATGAAGAAACACTGGTAAAAATGAAAAGCCAGGAGCCCCATTTGTTCGCAGTGGATTTGAACAAACAGTCAACTAAGGAACCTAGCAACTCGAGCCACAGCTCTAGAGGCTGCCAGTGTTTTCATCTACATTGCCGTCTGCTGCTATGGGCATACCTGGAGGGTCAGCAGGGAGTAAAGCACTCTGGAGTGAGAGAGGGAAGGGTACTGTGGCAGGAGCACTCTGAGGTCATTTAATGACAGCGGAGAAGCCCTGGACGCTCTCCTAGGAGCTCGCGAAATCGAATGATCTGACTTATAAGACAATATTATTCAGCGGAAAGCAAATGAGGGGGTCGGAGGAATCGAATTAGCTGCCGTGTGTCAGAGCGGTGCCTGGAACGGCCCATCTGGCTTTGCGGACGGCCTGCGCGCGCGTCTCTCATTGGCTCGTCCAGCCCGTGTCTCCTGGGGGTTTTGACTCGCGCGATCGATCGGTTTGTTTTTAACAGCCCCGACGCCCAGGCACGGGCTCTGACACGGCCGCATAACGGATCGACAGGGCATATCGGCAGGCCGAGGCCCGGCCCAAAAGACCGCTTAACCCTTTACAGGCGCGTTTACGAGCGGGGTCACCTTGTGGGTCTTGTGGCCTTCGAGACGCTCGTGTCAATAGCTGTGACTTTGATGTGTGTCTGCGTCTGTAAGTGTGTGTATACGTGAGCGTGCGTGAGGGTTTGAGGTTAAGAGGGACCAACCTCTGAGTCTAAAGCATACTCCGTCAATGTAAATTTAACACTGGGCATTTTAATGCGTCGACTTGTAACTTTTTTTCACAGCTCAAATTCCCATGTCAAAGCCTTTTTGACTCAGAGAGCCAGAGGACCGCTCCTGAGATACACAGCTAACGCTTTCGAGCAAACGCATGTGTTGGTTTCCCTCAGCCTTGCTGTAACGTTGCAGCAGCTTCTTTTTTTTGTTGCCATTTTCCTCCCATTTTCTCCCCAGTTTTAGTCGTGATACTAATTCCCCGTGTGAATCACGGTCCAGGTCAATGCGCTATCCTCTGTTGGTCTGGGGTGGGTGTAGACTGCCACATGCCTCCTCCGATACATGTGGAGTCGCCAGCGAGGAGTTTCACTGGGAGAGCGTAACGCGTGCAGAGGCTCACGCTATCTCCCCCAGATCCCCTCCCTGCTGAACAGGCGCCCCGACCAACCAGTTGGAGTCGGTAATGCAACGATCAGGACTCACACCCGCACTGGGTTCCCACCCGCAAACACTGCCAAATGTGTTCGTAGGAACGTCTGACCAAGCTGTCTTTTAAAATGACGGGATCTGTGAGTGTCCATTACATCCCTAATTTGGCACGCCTGATTCTACTAATTAGCAGCTTAATGAGATCTCTTGCTGTTGAATGAGGTGTGCTTTGTTAGGGTTGGAGTGAAAACCTGCAGGATGGTAGATCTCCAGGAACAGGATTGGGAGCCTCAGGTTTAGATCAAGGCCAGCCAGTGTATGTTTCAATACTTGGGCTGCTCTTGCCATGGGGAAAGAACCTGCCTGTGGGATCTTGTTCCGTAATTTTAGAAACCTTGCCCCCCCCCCCCCCCCCCCCACTTTCCTGATCCACCCTGCTCCCCCCCCCCCCCCCCCCCCCAGATTCCAGGGAGCTGAAAAGGCTCTCGCTTCTCCTTCCCTGTCACCGGGGATGGATTATCTTATCTTCCCATGATGCATTCCTCCCTGAGGAGGTATGGCTCTGCCGCACGGGCGCGTGGGTGTGGGCGTGAGTTGGCGGTATGTGACCATCGCAGCCCCCGTGCCCCCCTCCCCAGGTATGGCGTCATGGTACTGCCCACAAGCGTTTTCCGAGAGACAGCGGTACCAGGTTGGGGGGTGGGGGGTGGGAGGCACATTGCGGTCATGCCGTTCGGCAGCCCAGGCTGGGGGGGGGGGGGGGGGGGGCAGGTCGTCTTCGCGAAAACATAAGCCGAGGCTCGTTTTACTACCTTTAATACCAGCTTTCTTTTAAACTTTCGTGCATTTTTTGATGTACGTTTCAGCCTCATAATAATAAATCATGTCACATCATTTCTGGGGTAAGTGCTTGCCGTGGATTCAGCTGGGGCTTATTGCTGCCTTGCAGCTGAATGCAGTCTCCACAGTCTCAATCTGGCACGTCAAGCAGGCCGCAAAGCGGGGTTAACAAAGTGTGCTTGAGAAGGGAGGAAACTCACACTTGCATTTAATTGGCCATACAGATACTTGCTGATTGATCTTGGGCCTTTATTTTGCTTTTTTATATATGATACCTTTTTATAAACCGTTCTAGTTTATGATGTGGCTTTGCCATGAAAATCCGAGTCTTTTTGAATGTTCTCAAATTCTTGGGATTCCTATTAAAACAATGTTTTTGCACCTTTTTGTATTCTGTCTTGCAGTTCCACTCTCTTTGCAAAACAGTTCATTTACTTTTATTGTTATTGAGCAATTAGTTTTGTGTTCTAGTTCGCAATATTTACAGTGTACTCAGGCTTTTGTGGGGGCATTTATTTGGCAAGTGCAACAAGGAGTTGGACAAGCTAAACTGTTCGGCCACTTGCCCGATTGGGTGATTCACTTCACCTGTTATTTCATTGGGACAGCATACATTGTGCCTGTTAAATAAATAGCATATTTATGTGCACTTTTCATTATAAGTTTTAATGAACATTAAATAACACACAAATAAAAATACTATTTTCTCATGCTTACCCTAAAGATAATCTTCATAAAAGGCTGAATACAATCATTAACGTGTTTTCTGTAATTATTTATTTATTTTTATTTAACTGTTATTTACCCAGGGTAGGTTCACTGAGCAGGGATGCTCTTTTGCAGCAACGCCCTGCTTCACACTCATACACATTCACACCTGGGATGATACCAGATAATAAACAAGTTAAAGTTTGGCCTAGCAGATTTCCTTCTAATTACCTGGCCAGGGCTGGTAATTAATGCATTGGAATGATTGTCAGAGAATATTGACTTGAATTGGCCATAAAATCATATTTGGTGTCTACATAATGATGTAGTCAGGATGCTACCCTAGCCACACATTTAAAGGAATGTAGCTTGTGGAGTGTGGGCTCCATCAGACAATATACAGTCTTCTGCGTTATACCGGCAATTAAAAACCAATGGCTCAGTATGTTTTTCTGCGTGGGGGTGGGGGGGAGGAGGAGGGGAGTGTAAATAATGTGTAAATAATGATGGTGCACAACTTTAAAAGATAAGAACTTATTTCATATCTTAATTAAACAATATTCTGTAATAGCCTTGACAACTTTTTTTCCTACGCGGCTTTGTCGGCCGACTGAACAAAATCGCCCCTCACCAATTTATGAGCCAATTAGCAAATTCACTAACGTTTTTCTTTTAAAACATCTTGGGGAACTGGAACTTTTCTTTGATCAGTCGCGAACCACAAAAGCAAAGCTTAAAAACTGATGTTCTTTTGGAGACACGGCTTCTTCTGAAGCAGGGCCATCAAATTTAAACTGCTTTTCGCTCAGACGTACAATCGCTCGTTGACAAGTTTTGGTCTTGTTCAATGCAAACATATTCATTTCTCTTCTGCTGGTGTTAGCTGTGTGCATTCACAAGTCACCTTGTCCCCTTGTTGTTTTTTCCATTGGTTGTATGAACGTGCTTTAGATAATGAAATCGTATGCACTCTATCTGTGCAGTGAGCTAGCGGAGGGCAGACAGCAGGGGGCGATGTAGAGGGGTAGGAATAGGTAGTAGCTCCCAATGGGAGGATGTTTGTTCATAAGGTGTAGCGCAAGAACACTGTGTCTGAATTTTAGAGTAATTAAAGAGTGGAGTCGGAAAATAAATAAAAAAATAGAAACTGAAATTGCTCCTTGCTCCACGGATCGCCTCAACTGACGCCTCGGAGAGGAAATCATCTGTGACTAATTAGTCGAAGCAGAGAAAACAAAGACAATCATCCTGAAAATATGCGACAGATCCAGTCTCTGGTTGGCTGAGGACGAGCTTCCTGACTGCACTGGTTTTTGTACATTCCTCTCCCGGGGTTGTCGCTGGGGAATTGTGATCTTTTTAAAAAAATGTGTTTATTTTTTTGGCGACTGTCTGTGGCAGGAACCTGATTTTACAGTTTCCCCCCACATTGGGAACATATGCAGAGAGCCATGAAAAACCACAGATCAGGAAAACCCATGGTCTGGTACTTTGGCAGTGAGTGCTGAGGTTGGTCAGTAAATTCTTACACGTTTTTAATAAACGCATCAAAAAAAAATTAAATTGGAGTCGTAAAAGTTTTGAATGAAGAACAATGGAATTTATGTTATGTGCCATTTGACTTGCCATTTGAAATGCATGTGAATTTGACCTGAATTAAAGGAATCACAAAGGATGCACTCTGTAAAACTGCTCTTCACCGTGATCGCTGTCATCGTCAATCGTGTCTCAAGCCCCAGTGAAAGATGTGAAATTGCGCCTAGCCGATAGCAGCAGGAATTGTTTTTGCCAGCTGATTTTTGGACCAGGAAGTGCCAAATTGTTTTGGTTGCGGCTCATTTCTGTGTTTGAGTGCTCTGTGGCGTCTCCACCCAAAGCTCCTTAGAGGACTGGTGGCCACCACTGCTAACTGTAGCGCGGCTGTCATTGGATACACGACTGTTGGACTTCACAACAAGTCTCATGGGCAGAGGTTTCAGTCTTGGCGAAGTCGTCCATTTTTTTTTTGCCTTCCTCCCACCTCAAGATGATTCTCTGTTGCAAGTAACACATGTTGCAGTACTCAAAACTTTTTGTCTTTCTGTGAAATACTGTCACACTTGCTTTTTCTAGCTATTTTTCTCTACTCAATGACATTGCTTCCTCTAGCAGACAGCAACCAAATATAACCATGGGTAGGGCTCAAATTAGCTTCAGGGACACAGAAACCACTGTCAGTGGGTACATGATTTCTTAAGCTAACATATAGATTGCACATAATGCCCAGATACTTAGGATAAAGCATTGTTTATGTCAGACATAAAATCGAGTGACATTTGAGCTGAGAGGGTGCTGCTGGGGGGCTCATCCGGCTAAAGCGCTGATTTTTAGTTGTCCTGCTTTCATTGCATTTAGTTTACAGGGACTGTTCCTTGATCTATGGTCTTGTAGGTCTTCACTCCAACACTAGCAAAGTACATCTCATTCAACAGCTAGAGACCTGGTTGAGCTGATCTAGTAGAATCAGGTGTGCCCAGTTCTGCAGATCTGCAGGAACCGGGTTGTGCAGTCCTGCACTAGGTGATGTCAGACGGGTATATTGCCAGGTAACCTTGTCCTTTAGCATATCTTCATACCCCCAAAAGCTCACTGGCAAAGAGATCCGCTTCATACCGATCTGGCAAGGGCTGTGTTCACCTATAAAAAAGGCATGGCAGTCTCCAGTTAACACAATGGCGTGAACTCTCCAGTCCTTTTTTTCCAGTAGCTTATTTACCTAAACGCTGTTCAGGCTGAATGTAGTTTGTATGAGCCTCGCAAAAGTAAATGCAAAGTTCTACCAAAGATTGTTTTAATGCTGTTACGCTGATACCCAGCTGCAAATTGTTAACACTGAGTGTTCGGTCTCCCTTCGGTTGAGGTCAAAGCATTCCAATTTCATGCATCATCTGAGGACTGCAAATGGGGCAAGGGCAAGCAAAATACTGTAGAAATGGATGGGTCTGTACTGTACTTCTGCTACCAAACCAGAAACCTCCTGTAGTTTAATAGCATGGTGGACAGAAAGAACACAGGAGCAGAGTATCTGGTGAATCTAAAGAATCTGTGGCCTGATGGAAGATTATGCATTATCCTAAGTAACACTCTTGCATTGTGATGTCATTCCTGGTAGCAGACACTCATGATTAGATTAATACATTCTAGGTCTACATGCCTTGGCGTAGAACACCTATTTTTGCAAACGCAAATTTAGAGTCTTGCCTTTTAAACTTTGATGATGTTGTACTCTGAATCTGTATTACACAACCGATACCAGGAAAGTGGGCAGATCTTAAATTGGCAGGGAATTGAAGCCTCGTTGCACTGGGAGTCCTCCCTCCTCAGTTCTTTGCCCAGCTAATATAAAATGCATGTTCAAAGAATGTTGGGTAACATTCGGGGTAGATTGTCATTTGTTTAACATAACATAAAATAATGATGAGAACAGGCCATTAAGTCCGCCAATGCTTGGCTTTTCTTTTTCTTTAAAAAAAAAAAAACTTAATTAGTACCTGGTGCTCACCCTTTACCTACGAACTGGATTGCATCTACCGTCGTCTCAGGCCTGGTCTTGAGAACCGCCGTAGTTTCAGAGTTTGTGAAAGAACATCATGACAAGAACATTCCCAAAAAGGCCTCACTGTTCCAACTGCAGTGTACAACAACTGCAGAAAGATCTTCCAGACATAAGGAATACAAATTAGCTGGAAACATCCCCTGATGGTTATGGAAATGATATGAATGATGGTTTTGACTTAGATGAAGTATTTAACATTGCTAATATTCCTGAAATTTACCAGGAACGACTATGCACAATTGAAACTCTTCTTAAAAGTTGATATGGCAAAACTGAAAAACATTTTAATAAAGCCATTCCTGCAATCTCCCTTGAGAATTAAAGATAACATTTCAGGAAACTGGAAGAACGTATGTACTGGGAGCGTTGATCCTAGCTTTCCCTAATGTTCTGCAAACGTTCTGAGGACCAGAGGTTGTTAGCTGGTATCTCCCCCTGTTCCCCAGGATACATTGTGCTTAGTTTAGAACAGAATAAAGAATAGCAGACAGACATGTAGCCGGCTAGCCGGGCCTGCTGAGAATGCATGTGTCCACATGCATGTGCATGTGTATGCAATTAAAAAAAAAAAAAAAAAAACATATCTGTGGCAGATGTGCTTTAGATATTTGCCCTGAAAAGTCACCATTTCCAGCTGATGAACCTCACAGACTCACAAAGCTGAGATGAAATGGGGGTGTTGTCAAAGGGAATTTAACTTTTTTGTAGTTGAAACGCTTAAATGAATGCATATTTAGACTTGCACGCAATAGAAAGTTTGAAAGGAGAGGGGTCCCCTCTAGTTTAAAGGAACGCTCGCTGTCCCATCTGGTTTTAAAAAATGGTGTCCCCTTCGGTATAAATGCGGCATTTCCTCTGGTTTAAGGGGTGTTGGTGATGGGACTTAATGTTTGTGGCGCCACACACCAGTTAATTTAGCCTAGAAGGTGAATGAAAATGCACTTAAAAAGCACTGCAGTGAATTATATTCAAGTTCTAACTACAGTGCACATCACTGCTCTCTAAAGCTGATAGTCCCATTCATTTTAGTCTCCATTTACATTCTCAGTGATGAACGCATTGACTATTCAATTAAAGAGCTCATGCTGAACTTATTGAACTCTCAATCTCTCTGTCTGTCTCTCTCTCCATCTCTGCTTCTCTCTTCCCCCCCCCCCCCCCCCCCCCCCCCGTCTCTTCCTCTCTTGGACTTTTGCTGACTTGTTTGGAAATTGCTTCCAACACAAGATGTGCAGTTTTTGCGTTTAAAGGGATAAAGCTGCCTGTCTCCAGGTGAAGTGAAGTATATGCAGTCTTGGTGTCCGAGAAGTTCGTGGATTTTGTTCTGGTTTTCCTCATTTAAAATTATTTGGTTTACACCTTTTTGAATAAAAAAAACACAGAGTATTACAGTTAATAGGATAATTACGATTTGGAAAAAAAAACAATGTTGCCCTACATAAAGACAGAAGATCATTGGAAATTTTACCATGGAAATGAGGAATATTCATTAAATCTATATCGTTCTGAATTTCATTATTCACCAGTGGAGGTTCAGTGGAGGTTTCCTTTAAGCACAGGTTGTGAAGAAACGTCAGTATGTACCCCCTTAATAGGGAGTTGGACCAGCATACATTATAATGCAAGCCCACTATATGGCTAGCAACCACCACAAATGTAATTAAGTTGCGTGTTGTTGGGTCTAGTTCCATATTCGTACGAGAGCAAGCGAGTGAGCCCAGCTCCGATGTGGTGTTTAACTGGGTTTAAACTGGGGGGCTTCTTAACCCAAATGTTGTGGGTTCAGAGCCAGGGCACCCCTGTCGTGTCCTCGGGCCGTGCACTTAACCCACACGCACACATCCAGCTGTATAAGTGGAGAACGCATTGAAATGTAAATTACCCCCGGCTAACCAAATCCGCTACACAAATAATAACAGAGGTGTCAAGCCGATAGGTCAGGCGGAAAGCACCGGAAAATCTTCAAAGTACACCTCGGGGAACGGGCGAGGTGTGTTTGTGCCGCATGGGTACACACGACCGTGTCATTGTGTCCTTCTGAGGCAGAATAATACTTTGTGATAACATTGCTTTAGAAACTGTAATGTTATCACAAATTATTTAGTGACAAATTGGTGTGAGGCCTTATTTGGTCTAATAGCAATATACACTATAAATGTAGGATTGAACTTTAGCATGGTTTTTATGTTTGCAGGCATGGCAACCCTTGGTTCTAAATTTTGGGGTTGGCAGAATCTGCCCCTCCTGGCTTCTGCTATGTTCGCACAATGAGGTTGTTTTTGATTTTATTTAATTGGTTGGTTGGTTAGTGTCCCCTTAGTCAAATAAAACAAAATCTTGAGGAAAACCAGACTGAAAACAATAAAATTTCACACGTACTCAATTTAAGAAAATCAAAAAATGAAAAAAAGTTTGTGAAAAATGCTGATTGAATCCAGAGTGAAATCTTCAGTCACAAATTTCCTGAAAGAAGTGGGTTTGGCTCGCTTTTGAACTTGGAACACGGCAACGGCATTATTCTCAAAAACAGATAAAACGATGAGATCAGGGAACCCGGGTAGAGCGGGCGGAGAAAGCCAGCGCCTTGGTCTCTAGCGGGATGATGCCGAATGAACACTGCGGCATTCTGGGATGGCTCTGACCCCCCCCCCCAATTCCCCCCCCCCCATTCCCCTCCCCTCACCCCCCCCTTTTCCCTTGATGGAAGGCGCGGTTTGATTAATGGGCCGTTTGTAAACGAAGCCCTTGAAACAATGAAGGTATAAAGAGGGGAGATAAGAACCGCTCCGCTCGGAGTTCGCCGTCATCCCTCTCGTAGAAACGACCTCTGCTGTCGCGGCGAGACATGGGGGGGCGGGCGGGGGCGGGGGGTGGGGGTCTAACGGGCGGGGTGAACACAAAGGTGTGCTCCCCGACACACACATTCATTCTGTAAGTGAAAAGAGGTAATTGAAAGAAAAGGGGATGCAGCCCTAGTCTGGGTATAAATAAAAGCGCGTGACCCACCTGAAATATGGACAATGCCATTGCTGATTTAATTTAAATAGCTTTCTATTATCCTACCCTCAGGCAACCTGTGCGGAATTCTAAGATGGTGTGGAGCACTGCATCAAGGGGAAACGGGGAGGGGGCAGCCCTCCTCAGGCTCTATCAGGGAAAAACTCAGTTATGTTAAAATGCTTTGTCTCAGAGAGCTGTCCTCCTTTTACTTACTCTTATTCGTTCATTTAATTTATTTTTTTATCTTTTTCTCTGCCCGTCCTCTCTCTTCCACTCCGTCAGTTTCTACTCGGTATGCTTTATTGTCCAGAAACCAATACAGTATACAATATGATACAATATAATATGACCAATGCATTGGATGCAAACAGGTACTGTAAACATCTTAACAAATTAACATTACAATTACAACCTTAGGGTAATGGTAAAATACGTGGAATAACATAAATAATTTTCAGAAAGTATAAAGTGAGGAGGAGAGATGAATATATTCTCTCTGTCTGTCTATCTGTCTCCGTCTCTCTGCCTGTCTCTCTCTGTCTGTCTGTCTCTCTCTCTCTCTGGGATACTTCTGAAAGGGACAGTCCTCACACTATTTGGGGCACACTGCTTCTGACCACAGAGTAAATGCGTGATGGATCACAATCAAATAGGCTAATGGTAATAATGCAGGAATATCAAGATGCATCATGACATCAGAAATGGGTGGAGCTACCAGCACCTTGTTGGATCAGAGGAATCGGTGTGTTGTTGTGAAGAGCAAAACCTTTTGATTGGTTCAAACAAGTTAATGATTGACAGCTCGGTGTATTTCCACCCTTTCGGTGTCATGATGCCTCATCCCATCCGTTGCTCTGCGTCCCTCATAGAAGCTTGTGTGTGAGTAAGTCATTGTGTTTTGGGTGTACATTCCCTTGTGAAGACTGTAGTGGACACCTCATTGTTTGAAAGTGTAAATGGGTAGCGAGGATTTTATTGGTAGCCAGGACAAATGCCAGCAGAAAGGAAAAAAGGTCAGACTCACCAGGAGCTGACCCTTGACCTTTGAGCTTTGTGGGATACTGTGTGCTGACAAAATGGGTTACAGAGGTGACCTAATCTCATTTGGATGTTTCCGGAAGTGATCAGTACTAAAAGCACCCCTGCTGTCTGGTGTGATGGCATAATGTATACTCCCCTGTTCTTCTGGCAAACCTTTTATGAATTTACCCATGTGAAGTGGTGCTTTGGTGATATTGCATTTTGGCTGGCTGAGAGTGCTGATAGCCAGGTCTTGCACACACCCTGTAATAGTATCTATCTCGGGTGAATACACCTTTGTTCTTCTACCTTATAAGTTGCTCTGGATAAGATAATTTGTTCATTGAATGTGACATAAAGTAATGGAATCTGATGAGCTGTGCTGTCATTGTCTTGGATTGAGTATATCATCTTGGATGGGTATATATGCAGCTGGAGAAGGTTCTCTGCAGTCACCACTTCTGCAGTATAGCAAGAGGACAGTGAAGCTGACTGAAGCCCTTCCTCCCTAAGAAACACCATGACCCAGCATGCATTGCCCTGCATGGCTTCTGACTGTTGAAGTAGCAGGATTTAAACAATTTGGCAGCCCCAAAGTTATTTGTAATTCTCAGAGAATCCACGCACAGAGACGCATCGTATGTTTTACTAATTACGTTGGTGGATTTTTCACAGGAACACAAATTCATTCGCACCCGCAGTCATTAATTTGTCTCTCTCTCTTTGACTTTGAGGGCACGAAGAGCTCACTTCCTGTCCTTTTCTATAAAGTTCACGCTTGTCCGAAGGGATTTACAAGGGATTTCCTTGGCTCCTGCTTGTGATTTACTTTAATGTTAAAAAATTACAAATATTATATCTCGCTGATGTCTGGGAATTTTAACTGGGTCATCCAACATTTATTATCTTATTTGTGCATGGAAGTTGTGTGAAAAAAGGAACGTTCATTGAAAAAATATGTGCGTTTATGGCCAAAATATTTGCTTATTTAGATGTAAAATTAACACAAAGGGCCTAGACAAGTTTACAATATGAGGAACTTCAACATGTTTAATTCCTAGCTGAACAAAACAAGGAAACTATTTCAGCCTTGAAGCCGGTTTCCTGTCTTGGCACTCGCGAAGTCCGTTTATAGTCGCTGCAATGTTATCATTTTGTTATGCGTCCAGTACCAGCAAATGATTTTTGTGTTTCGTCTAGGACTCCTGATGGTTTTCATAGACAAAACGAACAGGCATGTAGGTACCCATTCCTTGAACAACGCGTTCATTAAATATGACGACGAGAGAGAGGGAGAAAGAGGGATTTATTTACTTTTTCCCCCTCTACCGCTCTGTGGTGATTTCTCCTGATGGCCGGTCGGTGAAACACGCGTCCCGTCTTCAGTCTCCCTCCAGCTTAACCTCGCTCGACCCCGCGAACGTCCATCAACACGCCGAGCGTCGTCAGGCGGGGCTGTGCCACCACTGCCGGTCCGCGGCGTCTCCGTCTCTGTTAGCGCACAGCGCGTGACCCCGTCCCTGCGGCAGGGCACAGCTGATACATCATTAAGGAGGTTGCGGGTTTAACTTTCGGCTGTCGGCCAGTGGGCTGTCTGCCACTTGGTACGTGGCTACGTAGTCCCGCTCGCGTTGACTTCATCCCGCGCGTTGTATGAAAGGGTGAACCGGAGTGTCTGGCCGCGGTGGAAATGCCACCTCTTGCTCGCCTCATTGGTCTTTAAGCTTGGGGGGCGGTGCCTGTTGGAATGGCGGTAAAGTTGTACACCAAGCGGCAGTTGTGGCAGATGGAGCGCTGCTGGCTTTTTTTGTTTTGTTAGGTTGGCCTCCTGCCTTGGCTGAGACAGCCCAGTGAGTCTATATATTAATCTGCTAAACCACTGTAAACTCATGTAATGTTATGAATGTAGACGTGCGCTATCTGCGCCAAAAGCTTCCTGTTAAACCAGCTGTAGAACATGCTGAAATGCATGTCACACACACCTGGACTACTGTACTGAACCGGCGGTGATCGGTGTTAACAGCTTCGCTAGAAGTCTACAGTGCGAGAGTGTGATAAATCACCGTGCGATACGCCCTCCAGGAAAGGTACACACTCGATTTGGGCCGCACCACTTCAGAAAAACCACATTTTCATCACCTAGCTGGAGCGGAGGCGGAGAGCTACGGCGGCTAGCACCGCGTGGTAACGTTAGCGCCACCTGAAGCGCTTAGCTTTCAGTAAAAACTGAAACATTTAACTCTTAACGGTCTTTCTTTTTTAATAATACAACTTTTACATAATACAAAGAAAGTTATACAATAATACAAATATAGCTTTTTAAAAACAAAAATTTTGGTTTTGAAACCAGAAAACAATCGGTTCATAATGGAATTGAAAAGGCACTGAATTAAAAAAAATTAATCAAATGAGTAAAACAAAAAAGAAATAAGCTCAAAGGGAGTAAAATAAAAGTAGAAAAGAGTCAAATATTTGAGGTTGATGCAATATACATTTATTTTAAAATGCATTTCATATACGTTTGCATTTGTTGAATGTTTGTGTGAAATGCGCTGCTTTAGTGTGATGTCATATTTTATGTTATGAATTCTTGAAAACCCTGTAAACAGCCTGCTGTTTCCATGAGTCTGTACCATGTCTAGGAGAATTTAGTTTGTTTTGCATGTGATCAATGGGAAGGGCTTAATAGCAACCACATATTTTATAGAGCGAGATGTTTTCGATGGGCCCAGGCATGGTGTGGCCACATGCCCTTCTTGTGTCTGCTGGGATCAGTGCTAATAACTCAATTTCTTTCAAAAATAAAAAGGAAGAAAAAAAATGTCTAGTGAAGTTCAGAGAATTTTCTCCCTTCCTGCCAACCTGCAAAAAAAGTCATGTTTCAACAGGATTGAACTGTCCAAAACCGTCTTTTTTAGATTGTGAGTTTTTTCTCCTAATTCCATCCAGAGAAGACTTTTTTCTGTTCCTCCTCTCTCTCTCTCTCTCTTTCTCTCTCTCTCTCTACTCTTTGTTGTTGAAACACTTGCCGCTGATTGTCGCTCCGTAAAGACTTTAGGAGGGAGTGGCCCATCTCTCTTTCTCTCCCTCTTCCCCTTGCGTTTTCTCCTCCCTCTCTTTTCTCCTATGCCATCCGTTGCTTCGCCTCTCCATCTGCCTGCTGACCTCTGCAGTTCTACCTCTCGGATTTCCCTCCTTCAAAGCCGGGGGGACGTGGCTAATTGGAGGTGGGGTGATGGATCGGGGGGCTTCCGGTCAGGCTACCGCGGCTGGGCAGGGCGGGGTGGAGGGGTCAGGGGAAGGGCGTCTCTCTCTGACCTGTAGGCTTTGGCTGAGCATCCAGTACAACAGGCCTCAGCCAGCGGCCGGGGAGCGGCAGAAGAGCGGGAGGGGGGCGGGAGGGGGGTGGCAGGAGAGCAGCTCTCTTCTCTGGGCTGTGCTTCTCACTTAACCCACCGCTTTCTGATAGCGTGACGCAAATGGATTTTCCCAATGAGAAAATCTGGAGTTGTTGTTATTATGATGATTATTATTATTATTATTATTATTATTATTATTAATAATAATAATCAAAATTAATTCTTTTTTTTTTTTACCATGCGTTAAAAGTGCTTCGTCGATGTGCACATCACGTCTCAACAGCCTCTCTCTCTGTGATGTGTGTGTGTTCCCTCACTTTCTCACACACACACACACACACACACACTCACAGAAAAGAACAAAGCTTTCCGTCTGTCATATCACATTGGTTGGGGTTGAAGACTGGCGCTTCTACAGACACATACAGCGGTCCGGAAGCTTCTGTGTGGGTTAATGGTGACGCGGCCTCACCGGTCCCTCTCTGTTTTTCCATGCCATTTCGAAAAGGAGGGTGGGTGGCAGGAACACCACTGAGAAAGGGGGGGGGGGGTCGCCTGAGTTCATACCCCCCCCCCCCACCCCCCCTCAAACTACGCAGGAAACTGTGAGCTGACCTCACAGCTGCAGTACTCTCTGAGTCACTGTTTATTCCACACACAGAACTGCTAAGTCCCCCTCGCAAATTATTTACAGAGTGTTACAGTACATTCAGATTCAGTGTCCGCCTGCAATCGGATTAGGAGTGGAGAAAAGTGCAAGATTAGCAGGGTCGTCTCTGCTTAATAGCGAGCCTGAGGACACTTAGTGCAGCCATCCGAGCCGTGCCTGACTCAAACTACCGTGTGTGTGCATACAAATGTGTCTGTCTGCGTACTATGTATGTGTGTATGTATGTATGTATGTATGTGCGTGCGTGTTAGTGTTTGTGTGTGCGCATCTGTGTGTGTGTGCGTGTGTGCGTGCGTGCGTGCGTGCGTGCGTGCGTGCGTGCGTGCGTGCGTGCGTGCGTGCGTGCGTGCGTGCGTGCGTGCGTGCGTGCGTGCGTGCGTGCGTGCGTGCGTGCGTGCGTGCGCGCGCGTGCCCGTGTATTAAACACTACCTGGGGCGCCACTCGTGCTGGGTGGACTTGAGGCTCTGTCTGCTTCCTGGCGTGTGTGTACCCCTCCCAGCAGTCCCCTGCCCTTGGCAGTCAGATTAAAGACAGGCAGATCACACAGGAGAGGCGTGTCTTACCCTTCTCTCCTCTGATGAGTGACAGCCACACCACCGCTGCTCTCCTCGCCCTCTTCCTCCTCGCTCCCTCTCCACGTTTCCCAAAATCTGCTGATCTCTCGCCCTTCCTTCCTTCCCCTCCCTCTGCCCCCCACTCCTCCCATCATCTCTCACTTATTTGGCTGCTCCCCCTTCTTTGTTTCCCTTTAATCCTCTCTCTCTTTTTCTTTATCTTTCCTCACACACTTCATCCTCATGGGGGCGAGTGGGCTGGGCTTTTACCTGCTGTTCTTGGCACATGCGTGTGTGCGTGCGTGCGTGCGTGCATCCGTGTGTGTGCATACGTGTTGGCGGTTGCAGAGCGATGAGCAGACTCGGGGTAAACACAAAGCCCTACCTCCACCTGTTCTAGCAGTGAGTCACCTTGGAGACCGCGTACAGGAGACGTTGAGTCTGAGATTCTTAGGCTCACGCGACGCACACAGACTGAAAGGAACCTATCCAGCAGATTTTCTTTCGCCAATCCTGCATGTTTCTTGCAGTCGTGCAACCTTGCGTGCTTCTGCGAGAAAATTTCAGCATATTTCATTATTTTTATGGTGTTGACGACGCCCGTTTTGTGGAACGCATTCAAATCCTGTATTTCTGCCCAGGATAGAGTAACCGTGGACGGTGAGCAACGTTTCACACGTTTGTCCATCCTGCTTTCCAGCCCATTTTCGACCCGCACGTAGCACTGCACGGCTCTGTCAACAGGTTGCGGTCAGTGGCTGCGCTTGCATGTTTACCAATACCGTGATTAATCAGTTAAAGGCAATATTCCCATTGATTACCTGGTTCTGTAATGCCTGGATTTACACAGATTAGATGGAAATAGCTCTGCATGTTGCTGTTTGCCCTGTTGGTTTGAGTTTGAATTGGACAAACAATGTCCGTTTCACTGCGTCAGGTAACCTTACGCATGAGCGGTTTAAAAAAGCTGAGAGAAACCCAAATAAGATGTTCATGTGTGCCAATGAAACAAAAGATTAAGCAAGAGTCTAGGTGTCTTAATCCCGTTATGTTCACTCCGATTTAACCCGAATTTACTCCGTAGTCAGAGTATTACCTTTTATTGGGTTAAGTATTTATCGTTATGCATTTCATGTTTTTTTTTTTTTTGTTGTGTAGTTTATACTTTCTGTTCCACCCTGAAATGCAACCAACACCTCCACTAATTTGACGGTAGTTTATAGATATGTTTATTTGAGAGGTATTTCACATTTGGAATGAAATGCATTTTTTAGTGTATTTTTGTCCATCTCTGGATTACCTCTCCCCATCTCTGCCTGTGAGAGGGGAGCCGGGTCCACTGTGAGGAATCACGTGGTGCGTGTCATTAAATGGCGCCATTATAAAGGCATTAATTGGCTCTAATAGCTGCCTTGGCTCAGGAAACGTACTGCCGTGTCAGCTGTTGCGTAGGAGTGAGGTGTGAATTATCGCACACACAAACCACGTACGGGACAGGGGTGAGGCGAGGCCAGCAACAGGGGATCGCTCGCTCTCGATCCCGCGCCCTAACCATCATACTGCACTGCTGGTCTGCCCTCAGCCGGAAACAGGGGGACGTTGCAGGAAACGCATTGTGTTTGAAACAGATTGTGTTGGAAATGGATTGTGCTTGAGACACCTTGTGTTGGAATTGGATTGTGCTTGAAACACACCGTGTTGGAAACGGATTGTGCTTGAAACACACCGTGTTGGAAACGGATTGTGCTTGAAACACACCGTGTTGGAAACGGATTGTGCTTGAAACGCATTGTGTTGGAAACGGATTGTGCTTGAAACACATTGTGTTGGAAACGGATTGTGCTTGAAACACACCGTGTTGGAAACGGATTGTGCTTGAAACACACCGTGTTGGAAACGGATTGTGCTTGAAACACACCGTGTTGGAAACGGATTGTGCTTGAAACGCATTGTGTTGGAAACGGATTGTGCTTGAAACGCATTGTGTTGGAAACGGATTGTGCTTGAAACACACCGTGTTGGAAACGGATTGTGCTTGAAACACACCGTGTTGGAAACGGATTGTGCTTGAAACACACCGTGTTGGAAACGGATTGTGCTTGAAACACACCGTGTTGGAAACGGATTGTGCTTGAAACGCATTGTGTTGGAAACGGATTGTGCTTGAAACGCATTGTGTTGGAAACGGATTGTGCTTGAAACACACCGTGTTGGAAACGGATTGTGCTTGAAACGCATTGTGTTGGAAACGGATTGTGCTTGAAACACACCGTGTTGGAAACGGATTGTGCTTGAAACACACCGTGTTGGAAACGGATTGTGCTTGAAACACACCGTGTTGGAAACGGATTGTGCTTGAAACACACCGTGTTGGAAACGGATTGTGCTTGAAACACACCGTGTTGGAAACGGATTGTGCTTGAAACACACCGTGTTGGAAACGGATTGTGTTGGAAACGGATTGTGCTTGAAACACACCGTGTTGGAAACGGATTGTGCTTGAAACGCATTGTGCAGGAAACGAATTGTGTTGGAAACGGATTGTGCTTGAAACACATTGTGCAGGAAACGAATTGTGTTGGAAACGGATTGTGCTTGAAACACATTGTGCAGGAAACGAATTGTGTTTAAAATATGTTGTGTTGGAAACAAATTGTGCTTGAAACGCTTTGTGTTGGAAACGGATTGTGCTGGCAAACAACACATTTTTTGGAATTTCATTGGAAATGATAGTTTGAAAATGATAAATCCTGAAAATAGGGAGGCTCTCTTTGGGTTAGCTTCATTGCTATTAGAGCATTTGCTTTAGTAATTATTTGCTTGGGAATATTCAGTGTGGAAAATATTTATAGCCAAGAGTGAGGAGGTCTGTCTTCTAGTGGACATTAATTCTGCTGTTGTCTTCAGGGTATATTGTCAAATGATCTTAAATATAAAATATAACATTTATTTCCACAATTATTCACGATAGATCATTTTAAGATGTTTCATATGGTGGGAAACAGTTCCTTTTTACATTCATTGCTAATATCAAGGATGAAACAAGAAATTTCAGTACAGTTATAAATGCTTTATAAATTATGACTAGGAGCACTTTATATCATAGAAATGATTAAATTGGCAATTAAATGAATTATATTGGGTAATTGCACATCAATACTGGTTAGTAAATGTTTTTTACTCCGCATCTAGTGATGTCTGAGTCACAGACTTCAGCTAGTGACTGCATGCAAAGGATTTGTGGCAGAGTTCTACAGTAAGCAGGACTAGTTTCATTTACATAACATTAATATGTCCCAAATATTATGGTGTCTTGCAATGGGTATAAAATGTATAAAAATACCCTTAAGTAATAGCTGAGAGAATGCAGTTTAACCGCATGTGAATTGTTTGATTACAGAACTAAAATTGTTGAGTACAGAGCCAAATCCCCCAAAAAATGACTTTGTCCCAAACTTTACAGGGCTCATTGTACATGAGTGTGAGCCTGAGTGTGTGAATGTGTTTGTGTGCATGGGTGTGTGTGTTTGTGTGTGTGTTTGTTTATTTGCAAGCAAGCACGGGGGATACAGGTATGTATTTTTGTATCCGCTCTGTCATTCTCGGCCTCATCTGAACGATGTGAATAGCACCGTTTATTTAGTGCTGAAGTCGAGAGGGTACGCACGCTGTGAGGAACTCTTCAGCAGTTTAGCACCTCGATGGGGCACCTCGTAGGGTTATTAATGGCATTTGAACGATCCTCATTCACCTGCAGTTCATGTAGAAATAGATTTCCCTCCTTGTCATCATTATGCAGAACTGTGGGCCTCATTCACACAGCCACATAAAGCCAATTGTTTTCCTCTTCGTCATTTCTAGATTATTATCTGAAAGTAAGCACATGCGCTTTGATTTATTATTCATTAATTTTCCTATTAGTCACTTGTTTGTCTCTTGTGTATTTTCTCCCCTGATTTCTCACGTAGGAACAGGTGTAATGAAAATATTTTAAACCGCTATCATTTTTCTCATGATGAAGAAACCAAGATAAGTCTCCTTTTAAATAAATATTCCTGAGGGAGATTGTTTCTTCTGAGTGGGGAAAATAAAACAATTACTGTGCATGTATGTTTTGAAAAAGTGTTCAATCACACACATTTTGTAACCTTTCGCTGGGCTATTAGACAACATCAGCCAGTGTCTGCACAGATCTTAAAGACATTTGTGGCAGGGGTCCTCAGCGGTGGTCCTGGCAAGCTGCACGTGCACTGCCTCTATGGGATACGATCTCGATCGCAGTTTAGAATGGCAACACAGCAGCGCAGCTGTTAGGGAACCGGGCTTGTAAGGTTGCAGGTTTGATTCCCATTTGGGGCACAGCTGTTTGACCATTGAGCATTGTACGTAGGCTGAATTGCTTCAGTAAATATCCAGCTGTGTAAGTGGAATGTATGTGGGGGAAAAACTTCTTTTTTTTAAATTTTTTTTAGCTGCTCTGGATAAGAGCGTTAGATTCTTGATTACAGAACAAAATCAGCTGGGTTTTAAAATTTAAAACTGGTGCCCTTTGACTCAATTTATTTAATCACTAAAGCCTTAAAATGTGTGGGATGCAGACGTCTAGGGATAATGTCGGTGACCCCCGGCTCTTCCTCCGTTTGGTGTTACCTAACGTGTCCCTCGCCAGAACCCCAGCATTCTCACAAAGCCCCTGATCCCCATCGACATTCGGCTGCGACCACGGCAACCGTGCATTTTTCAATTATCTGGGGATGAGTCCGGGACGTCGGGATAGCGGTGTTTATTTTACTGGGTGAAAAGTTAAAGACAAACAGCGGGGGAAAGTGTTGGCAGATGTGGAGAGGGTGTGCACCGCGCGAGCGTGCCGCTCTCTCGCGCCAAACACAGAGCGCCCCTGACGAACCGGTCCCTCAGGCACCGGAGCGCCAACCTGAGGTCGGCCGCGAATGACCCGCAACCTTTTTTTTTTATTTTATTTTTTTTAGTGCGTATGTCCTGTATTTCCGCAGACGGATTTATGGATTACCCGTAAAACCCGGGATGCTGAGATGCATTCTGCAGTATTTCTCCAGCGACCGAATCGGTCGAGGTTAATAATGATGATAACTTTATTTATATAGTGCGTTTAATGCAGTGCGCTCTAAGTGCTTTCCAACAAAGGACACACAGCAGCAGATGCTATTTAAGGGAACTGTGACATGCAAATAAAGACATGGTGTAAAGCTGAAAATAACCGTTAAGATTGAAGTAAGTCAAATACACAGTGCTAAATAGAGACACCTGTGAATATCACACTATTCCCCTGGATACGTCACGGAAAGCGCGATATAGCATAAGGTGATTCATTTAATGTAGCATGTCCTTTAAGGTTACTTGGTTCGTTGTGTTCAGACACACACACTTTTCATAGGGTACCCATGAAAACAAATAATATTTTAAAAAATAATTCATTTTTAGATCATAGATATATAAATCTTTAGATGAAAGATAAAAAATATAGGTCAAGAATATCCCGGCTCAATGGAAGTTATTATTTACTGATAGGTTCCCCTTAACATGTTGCAGATGAGACCCACGTGTCATTTTAGATACGAGAGAAGGAGAGAGAGCACTGTGCACTCCCTAGTGAGACTTTACAATATTCTCTCATACTAATTGGGCTTCTCCAGCTTCCCCGCAATACACACACACAGACAAACACCCAGACACGCACAGGGACATACACACACACACACACACACACACACACACACACGCAGGCACACACAGACACACTCTCTCACACTCACACACACACAACAGAAAATAACCTCTGCAATAATAGAAATCTAAACCCAGTCACGCTGCATTGGATTAATTAATTGTCATCCTCAGAAAAAAGTGGAGGTGTGGGGTGCGAGGGGGATCGCAACAAATTCTGAGCATTCACTAATTACCTCTGACAAATTTGTAATGTGAGGTATTTTCACAGTCAGCCGATTGTCTTGGCAATCTGAATGCACTTGAGGACGCCTCTCATGCGCTCCGTACACAGCTCAGTGCTCAGTTAATTCTGACGGAGTTCATCTGAGTCCGACAGGGTTCAAATGTGCTCTGTCAGAATGAAATGTCCTCTGTACCGAGCTGATTTCACGGGGTGTGCTCTGCCGCGCGCGCACTTCCGTAACGGCTGTTGCTGGGCGATGAAACAGAGTTCCCACACGCGACTAACGGGTAACGACTAATTACGCCTCAGGTCGTTACCGCCCCAGAGACGGGGACCATAACTAACCTGAATTTAGTTACGAAATTCAGAATGCAAAACGCCCCCCCCCCCCCCCCCCCTCAAAAAAATGCCTTTTTTTTTTTTTTTTTTTTTTACACATCTGTAACTGCAATCAACACACAACTTGCTTTGCCAGGTAGCGCAGAGTTATAAACCACACAAAAAAAGAGGGTGAGGAGCCTGTATTAGCATACGGAATGCACACATGCTAAACATGTGATCCATATGTATGATCTTGGCCGTCCCTGTTGCTTGCTTATTGCGGAGTTTAAGTTTAGCATGTTCAGCACGTGCTCTGGGAAGGTTTGGGTGGTGGTGGGGGGGCGTGGGGGGGATGCTTTGCAGACCTTAATTAGACAGGGTGACGGTTCCCGCGCAGCTCTCTTAACGAGTTGTCTCCCGGGCGACTGGTCCGTGCGGGACGCGGCGGGGCGGCGGCAGGAAAAACAGCTCTAATTGGAGCAGGGGAGCTATTTATAGAGCGCGCGCCTCGTCCAAGGTTAGCGAGGGTAAGCCGGCCGAATCCTCTGTGGGAACAGATGTGACTAACCGCCAAGAGATCACTTATCACCGCATGCACACACGTGTACACACACACACACACACACACACACACACACATATACACACGCACACACGCGCGCACACACACACACACATATACACACACACACACGCGCGCACACATACGCGTATACACACGCACACATACACACACACGCGCGCACACATACGATACGCGTATACACACACACACACACACACACACGTGCGTACACACACACACAAGCATCATACACACATGCTCACGTGTACACACACACTATACAGACACATGCACATATACACACACCATACACACACACACGCCAACATGCATGTATTTACACACATGCACACACATACGTATGCAGCAACCACACACGCACGTAGTCACACACAGCATACTCACACACGCACATGTACGTGCACCATACACCCACGCGCATATTCATACATGTACACACGTACCCACACACAGTGCTTCAGTCGGACAGCAAACAAACAAACATTCATCCATTAATGAACAAACCATTCATCCATTATCTATACCGGCTTAGCCTGGGTCATGGGAGGTGCTGGAGCCTTTCCCAGCATGCATTAGGCGAAGGGCAGGTATACATCCTGGACAGGTCGCCAATCTATCGCTGGGCACACACACACACCATTCATTCACCATTCACTTACACACTCATACCTATGGGCAATTTAGAGTATCCATTTAGCCTTCCTGCATGTCTTTTGGACTGTGGGAGGAAACTGGAGTACCTGGAGGAAACCCACGCGGACACGGGGAGAACATTCAAACTCCACACAGAAGGGCCCCGGCTTTTCAACCTACGACCTTCTTGCAGAGGCGACAGTGCTACCCACTGCACCACCGTATATATACCGTATATATGCTATATCCACTTTCACCCTAAAGCTACACGCCATGCAGCACACAAAAATCAGAGGGGGTTCTGGGGAATCAAATTTGATCTTCACAAAATGACCGTTGCAGTGGAAGGGAGCCTGGCTGAAGACGCTGCATGAGGAGCAGGTCTGATCGCAGACCAGCCATTAGATGTGAGGAGGAGGAGGTGGAGGAGGTGGAGGAGGAGAGAGAGAGAAGCCCCGTGGGGACACAGCTCTCGCCGAGGTGTCTTGATTTGGCGGCCGGGTCCCCGGGGGTACGGGCCGCTCCATTTCATTAGCTGTCAGGCGGGTAAGAGGGCCGCGCGTTAGGCCCTTAATTTAGCACAGAGCCGGGGGCAGCCGGTGCCTGCTGCATGCTGGGACCTCACAGGGAGCCGCAGTCCCCTCTCTAATTCAGCGCCTCAGCAAACTGCTCTCACCATGGAGAGAGAGGGAGGGAGGGGGGAGAGGGAGGGAGGAAACTGGAGAGAGGGAGAGAAGGAGTGAGAGAAAGAGGGAGCAGGAGCGAGAGAGAGAAGGGGGAAGGACAGGGGGTTTGGCAGTGAGGGATGTACTGACTGAGGGAAAAGAGAGGAGGCATGTGTAAAGGGAAAGAGAATAAAAATGACTGACAGCCCTTTGAGAGGGAGTGAGAGAGCTTAAGAGAGTGGGAGATGGGTAGTCGAGGATGGAGTGAGAGAGGGATCTGTTGAGAGGGAGAGTAAAATGGAGAAGTCTGTATAAAAAGAGGGAAGGTAAAAATGAAAGGGGGTGATTTAAGGAGGGAGCAGAGAGAGAGTGAAGAGATATGGAGAAAAAGAGAGGGAGTGTGGTTGAAAAAGAGGGAGGCAGAGAAACTGAAGAGACCGAGGAAGAAGGGCAAGAGGAGGGGAGAGAGGAAAAATTACGGCGGGGGAATAAAGGTTTCTGATTGGACGATGGCAAAAGGAAGAGGCGCCAGAAGAGCAGGGTGCTCCAGGGAAGAGCAGTAAATAGTGAGGCTGTTTACTTTAGAGTTAAAAAAACCTGCACGTCTGACCTCCAGAGCTTCCATTCGGCCAGACAACGATGACGAGGCAGAATCCAGCGCCCACGGCGTCTCTGCTGCGGTGGACGAGAGTGGAACACGCGCAGTCCTTCAGATAACCGCGCGTTAGTCACACGATGCGTTCATTATGAAACATGCCTCAGGAAGCTGAAGACTGCCAGTTGGCTTCCTTTCTCAGTCAAAGTGTGAATCACGGTAATATTAAAATAAAGATGGCGTCAAAGGCCTTGGGAAATTTTAGGTTTCAGAAAAGGCCAGAGTAATACTCTGCAGTAATAATGTAATGAGGTCCAGTGTTAATAAATAATTAAAATGCGCAGAAAAGACTTTCACAATGAGGTGTTACCATTTTCCCCCCACGTGGAAAATCTTGTACTTTGTTAATGATTAATTGGAATCAACCAAAAATGCCTCCTTTTTTCAAATTAAAAAAAGAAGAAGCGCTAAGCAAAAGCTCAGCATGGAAGTAAATGTCCAGTCAAGTGCCAAGTGAAGCCTGTGGTGTGTAGCTCTTATGACTTACCAGATTCCTCAGGAGTTTTACCCTCTCTGTATGCAACCCCATGACTTTGTGGGATGTAATATCATCAGGAGTGCCCTGTGCACTTCTGTGCATCGCTTAGAGGAACAGGGAGATCCCTGGTGCTTTTCTTAGCTAACCTGCAGTGCTTCCCCAGCAGGAAGCAGGAAGTGAAAGGGGAAGTGGGTGTTTGACCAATGAGGTTTAGTGTTGATGGGGACAGAGGTGTTGGCTGAAGCAGATTTGTGTGTGTGGTGTCCATGGATGACTGAAAGCCTGTCAGGGTTCGCTGGCAGCAAACAGGCGATCAGCTCAGGGCAGTTTGAGCCTATATAAGCAACTGTCAGGAGTGCTGTGCTCATGTGGTTTGCCTTTGTCATCACAACATCCCACCCCCCCCCCCCCCACACACACATACACCATACACATGCGCGCACACACACACCACACACACACACACGCATGCACACACGCGCACACACACACGTTCTCCCCCCCCCCCCCCCCCCCCCCTTACTGTCTGGCTGCTCATGGGCTTTTGTTTCCTATTACAACATGACTTTTTGCAGGATGGGGGGGGCTCTGGCTCCTGACCCTGCCCCGGGATGTCCAGGCTAGGGGGGTGATGGCAGGGGGGTGTTTGGGGAAAGGCCCATCTGCTAGACCCATCAGGTTTTGGCCTCCTGCGGGGGGCCCTGCCAGACCAGACCCCCGTCACCGAGGGGACGGGGACGGGGGGGGCGCGGGGGCGGGGGCGGAGCTTCCCATACCCAAACGGCACAGACAGACTGAGCAGAGAGGGAGGGAGGGAGAAAGCAAATGCACAAGAAAGGTTGAAGAGAATATTGTCGGTGTGGCGCAAAAACCTTTTGTATCTTCAAAATAATTCTCTGAAGTGGCAAAAAAAGCTTATTTTTACCAATCCAGAATCATGGTTTCATCATGTGGGTTTTTGAACTAACTTTATTACAGTAGCTGCTGAGTTATTAAACTCTGACAATAGAGAGCTAGATGAGGACTGGGTTTCAAAGTTCAAATATCATGCTAATTGAAGCTTTATATATGAAAAGCTTATATCCTCTTTCCCCTCACCCCTTCCGTCTCCGTGTCCAAAAAAAAGGGGGGGGTGGGGCAGGGTTAGGGTTGTGTTAGAGGGTCTGCTGAAATAAAAACAGCCTTCCTAAAGCCGCTATATGGACGCATGCGGGATTAATGTAGCCGCCAGACGCCGGCACGCCGTGGCTGGCTGATGGACTGGTAGGATGTTGAAAGGAGACAGGAGAGATGGGGATGGAGGGGTTTGGGGTGGGGGGTAACTAAAGAGATGGAAACCACCCACGTGTGAACAGGGTCAGTGGGCGCGGTAGCCGCGGTAGCCCCCCCCCCCCCCCCCGGGTCTGTTTGGCCGGCTAGTCGCAGCCCCGGTTGGTCAGGGCTGTGGGGTCTGGTCCGTCAGCCGGTGATGGATTGGCACCAATGTCTTACAGTTTCATACGCGTTTGTGTCCCCAGCTCGTCTGTGCCCGGGAGGGTCTTCCCCAGACGAGATTGGGGTGGGTGCGGAGTGGGTGAAGTTGTGGCGGTGTGTGGAGGGGGGGGGGGGGTGGATGGACCTGCATTCTGTGTGTGACTCATCGGAACACATCGCATCACGACCGCTCCCCTCTCTCGCCATCAGGCACTTATTCACACGTCTCCATAGGTGTCCTCTTCCCCTTGCTCTCGCCTTTAATTCCACAGGTGAGAGAAACGCCGTGCTGTTTCAGTGTGGTCGCTAGCCCTCTGCTGTGGGGTTGTCCCTTAATATGGTGATAACCCATCTAGCACTGTGCATTCTTACCACATTCCTGCAATGTTGTAGCAACAGTATTGTGCTGCTACATCACAGCAACTTGCGGAGAACACTGCGTATTTTCTGGAAAGAGGACTGAGAGGCTAGAAAATGACTGGGGGTTTTCTGACAGGAAATCTATGCACTTTCCATTGTCTTATGCAATTAGAAAGCTGTATTACATCAATTCTTATGGTGCTGGAGCTACTCTGCGATGTTTTGTTTGTCTCGCAAGGTAAAGTGCATTTTACTCAAGCAACTATAACCGCGCGTCAGAGATTGCCTGAAAAATGACTTCTCATCAAGCTATTTTCGAGGTGAAAACAACCACATGCACGTATAATGGATAAAAAGCATCTTTCTCAATAATGAAATTTGCCGAGCGAATAATTGAAAACTGATTAAAGAAAGAAAGAAAACATCATTACAAATGAAATAAATTCAGTGTTCGCCTGGGCCGCTTGTAATCACCGATGCTGTAATTCCTCCTGTAGCCTCTGAGAACGAGACAGAGCTGTGCTTCTTAACTGGGAGACGTGAAAGCAAGCCTCTTATTTCATTATTATGAGGCAACTCCGTCTGCATCCTTTATAAATTGCCCTAGCGTTGGATGGGGAAACTTTTTTTTTTTTTTTTTTTTCAAATTGGCAGTGCAAACTCTCTTACACAAATAAACACAAATATATTTGCATGAGCCCCACACAAGGTCACATTCAGCATCGCGTGAAACCACTTGGAATGTTTTTTGGAGCACAGAATGGAATGGTAGCTCGATTTGCTCCTGGCCAGTTGGTGACACGTCTGGCTAAACCCTGCACTGGCATCCCGTACACTGTATATAAAACATGTATGTATCATTTAATTTTACAGAAACATACTGCCAACTGGGTTGCCAGAACTTTACCGTATAAACAATGGTAACAATGTGTTAAGCATACAGTAGCAGGCTGTATGTCTAACAGATGTTAAATGTGTTAGTGTTTCACTGTAAATAATACAATTATTTACATTTTGGCTATTTATAATGTCTTACCTTTGCTATTTTATGGACTTTTTCCATAAAATGTTTTTTTTTTACATTGTATGCAGTGTAACTTCCTCCAGGTCGAAAGGAAGAGTGCAAATTAACAAAAAGAGGGGAAAATAAAATGGAGCACTCCATTGTCACAAGGATGAAGGGTCATCCGTTTGCACTTAAAGGCATGAGAACCTGCATTATGTTGTGAGAGTCCTGTCCTGGCGGGCTGCAGTGCATGCTGGTTGGTGCATTTCAGCACCAGTGACTCCCTGAAGCCATTAATTGGTTAGAAGAATCTACACACCTTGTTCTAAAATGCCTTAACTTCACTGGCTGCTGATTGAACGGAAACCACAAATATCTGCGGACACGGCAGCCTTCCTGAGCCGGATTCGTTTGTTTGCAGTTGAATATTATGAACTGCGCGGCTGAAATTGATTTTCAGGGACTGTATTACTCTCCACGGTGGATAAATATTGAGGGAGATGGGAGCTGGCCGTCATTGATTATTCTCCTGCAAACGCGCAAATAAAAACAAACGCAAAGCTCAGTTACAAGATCTGCCCCAAGACCATGGGCCCTCAGCCCTCTGCACTAAGCCTTTAAAGGGGAGGGTCCACAGACTCAGTCCAGATCAGACTATTCCCCACCTTTTTTTGGTCCCCCAAGACAACCATATACTGTTCTTCAAAGCAAGCAAAGGTTGTTCGCATACTGTATACCAGCAGTTGCCAATCCTGTTCCTGGAGGTTTTCATTTCAACACTATTGTGGCACGCCTGATTATTCTAATTAGCAGCTGAATGAGATGTTGGATGCAGTGCGCTTTGTCAGAGTTCCAAAGAAAACCCACTGGACGGTAGAACTTCAGGCACATGGTTGGGGACCACTGCTGTGCACTATCTTGAATTTAAACATTAAAAACCAGCTGAAATTAGCAGTACTTATGAGCAAATGTGGGCACATTTACCCTAATTAACCCCCCCCTCCTCCGCACAGATATGATATGCATGTTGTGTGTGTTTTGGCTCAACCCTTGTTTAGCTAGAAGCTAGCGCAGCACAGGCTTACAGTAATTGACCTTGTTCCTGCTAGCCTAGCTTTGCACAGTCACGTGTAATGAATTGAGCTGCAGGACAAACGAAGGGAGTTGGACAGCCCGACATACTCCGATATCGCAGCGTGTTTAACGGACAAATGGGCGCCCAGTGTAACATAATGGGTAAGAAGTTGGTCTTGTAACCTAAAGGTCGCAGGTTCAAGTCCCTGCTAGGACCCTGCCGTTGTACCCTTGAGCACGGTACTTAACCTGCATTGCTTCAGTACATATCCAGCTGTACAAATGAATGCAATGTAAATGCTGTGTAAGAAATGTTGTGTAAGTCTGCTGAACGCCTGTAATGTAATGGAAACGCTCTACGGCTGTGGCTGTCTGGCAGCAGCGATAAGTGGGAGTCTCGAGGAAGTCAGCCTCCGCCTGGTTCCTGAGCATAACCAGGAACTTCAAAGGGGCAAAATAAATCTGAAAGCAAGTGCATGATAACATACCTTCTGCCATTTTAAGTACAGAGGGAGCACGCCTGTGCCTCTCCATGGCAACGCGGATAAGGCCGAGCGACCCCTTGGACATTTTCAGGCGAGTGAGTGCTTGTGGTTTTTAAAGACGTGTTATACAGTGCGTTGGTCGACGTGCTTTTCTGAGCATCGTTGCATGTATTTGGGACACCCTGGGCACGGTGAGTAACAAAGAGTTTGCACAGTGTAGGATTGTGCCACATTTGATTAATATTTCAAGATCCTGAAGAAGACTGACTTTTAGACGAGCCTTGAGTCCACAACTAAATATTACACAGGCCTGCTATTACAGTAACATTTAAAAATCCAAAAGGCATTCAATATTTTATACTAATATCTGTCCCTTCGTCTAAGTGCCCTGTCAAAAAATGAGAGGGAAATGACGTGCTCTTTGAACCAAAGCAAAATCAACTGAAGCAACAAAGGGGGGAATCCAAAGCTCACTGATAAGAAAAGTGAGAAAAATATGAATAACCCCCAGGGGTCGAAACGTGTCAGCTGTGTTCTTGTTTCTTGTTCTTTTAATATTTCTGCAGATTATGGCAATAAAATAAAGGCTTTTAAGAGATCTCTACTTCTCGTTCACATAAGAGTGCCTTGGGCAGCAGTGTTTAAGCTCTAACTTTCATATTTTTCTTACTTTTTCAAGATGCTCATCAGTGAGCTTTTTCCCTTTTATCCACTGAATATTATACACTTTAATATCTATAGTTATGCTCACAGTGTTTACAAGCACAACTGCAACAACCATTGGTTATCATAATATACAAAATTTTACACACTGTGCTACAACGGTCACATTTACAGTTCCAACAGCCGTTGCAGTCCTCAGTGTCCCAATGGGTCTTTAAAGCATAAAATTCCGTCTTCATCCTAAAAACAGACATTTGGCATAGCTGAAATTGCTGTGTTTCTGGCCTTTTAAGTTCAGTTCATATGTAGATTCTGTCTCCAATCTGAAGTCATTGAAACGTGACTTTTTGGAGCAATGTGCGCATTCTGTCGGCCCATCCATGGCATCCACTGCAGCATATTTGCATGGCTGATGAAAAAGCATGTGACTTCATCTGCGAGCACAATCAAGGAATGAGCTCGGTCAAATCCGGGAGGTTAACAAGCTTCGTACAAATAAATAGGACGTATGAAAATAAACTCCTTGAACTTTTTATCCCGTGTTTATTCTCCTCCAAATGTGGAATACCCAATTGTGTTTGCTGACCTGTCTCATCGCTACACTCTCCTTAATTTTATTTCTTCCAAACATTTTTTTTTTCCGTAAACATACATTCGGGTGATTGCTGAACTCGTCGAACTGTGTTTGGGAACAAAAAACAAATGCTTGCCTTGCGCCAAATTTGAGGACAAATGCTAAGTACATTCAGGCCTGAACCCGCAATCTGAAGGCCCGAATCACATCTGGTTCTGCACCAGTGCCGAGCTGCGGTGTTAACGGTCTCCTGCCGTCCCTGGGGTCGCGGGGAATAGCGCTCCTGTGGTTCAGTCTCGAGCAGCAGGTGGAAACACTCAGACGCATGTCCCTGATCATTTTCCCAGGGCCGCGTTGCTAATGAGCGAAAATAGACGGCTGTACGCGTGCTTGTGTTCAGTCATCTGCAGTCATTTCACTGGGCCTGAAAAGGTGAGCATTTGACGTAATTATTTTCACTGGCCTGAAATGACATGACCAAGGAATGTGCGTGCGTGTGTGCATGCGTGCGTGCGCGCGTTTTAGAGTGGGGTTAGGAGGGGGGTTCTGTGTGTGTGTGTGTGTGTGCGCTTGTACCTGTACTTATAATTGTTTGTGTGTGTGTGTGTGTGTGTGTGTGTGTGTGTGTGTGTGTGTGTGTGTGTGTCTTTTAGACTGGGGTTAAGAGAGGGGGGCTGTGTGTGTGTGTGTGTGTGTGTGTGTGTGTGTGTGTGTGTGTTTCTGTTTCCTCTGTCTACCTTCCTCACCTGTGTCTCACACCGCCTCGCTCAGATACACTCCCCTCATTCATATCGATGCTGTTGATCTCATCCTCTTATCTTCCCGGCTGCCTCTCCTCCCCTTAGCAGTCCGTTCTCGCTCCGCTTCTCCTTCCCTGGTTGAAATGAAAGGGGTCGGGAGGGCAGCAGATGCTAGTGTGCAGAAAATGGCGTAGAAAAAAAACCACAGCGCGGCACACTCAAAACCAATCTGAAACCAGTCACGAGATCTAAAACCGAGCCCCTCCAAATTTAAATATTTGTTGTTTTAGAACACGGCGCTGCCAAGACTCTTGCGTTCTCTCACTACCCAAACACATCTCGCGCCAAATAAGGAGAGCGCAACTAAGAACAAAGCTGCTCTCTGATTAGACAAATTGGCAAAAGAAGCCCCCCCCCCCTCCCCCCCAGTCGGTGAATGCCATGAACCCCCCACGCTGGTCAGTGAACAGAATAAATCTTACTCCAGCCTGCCGACCTGATTTGCTGACTCCGAGAGGTTGTGCAGTTTTTGTTTTCCTCCAGAGTTTAATTTGATGAAATGTAGAGTGTCTATGCTCTAGGACACCCAAGATGTAACCAGATCACATTGGGAAGGAAAATATGAAGCGCTACTCTTGACGCAGTTAAGGGGGCTCGAGGGCTCCACCGGTTTCCACGGTCCCCAAAATCATTCCGGGGCCCTCGCCTCGCGCTCTGTGGCCCCATCCAGTCCGCCCGCCGAGGGCCCGCCTCGTGGCTCAGAGCCGTGCGCTCACAGCGCCCCACATGCGAACGGCGAGCGTGCTCACGCAGGAAGCCTTCACAGCTGGCTGGGGGCCGCGTGGGTACGGGGCCACCGGGGCCCTCCGGCACCGCCTGTCCCTGTGTGAGGGAGGAGGTGTGCGGTGTCATCAGTGCAGTGCAGCACCGATGGGATCAGATGGCAATACATATAAAATATGTATGAAAAAAATATATTAAAGTGTGAGCTATGCTAATTTCTCTGTATTTGAGTGCCTGCTAAAAGCATACATGTGCATTTAAAAATATATGTGCACATCACATGGGACTTGTGCAGCCCTGTCATGGGTTTGGTGCTGTGTAGGGCTTGAGCTGGTATGTTCTGCAGGTCTCTCTTCACGGGTCTCGGACCTTCCAGGTTCCCCCTTTTGGGAATATGAGCTGAAATTGGAGATTGGGAGCATGTGGGATATCCAGACGTCCAGACAGACCCATATACAGTTTCCATACAGACTGGAAATAACGCCCCCCCCCCCCCCCCCCCCCCCCACGTGAGAATAGTCTGGCCTTCCTCGTAAAGGGCTTGAAATCGATTTTCCCCCCGGCCCGAAATGGTTTGGTCCTCCTCATAAACGTGTCCATAAAAAGTCTGATTTGCCAGACAGTCTAAAAGTCTCAAAGCCAAGTCATCCACCCCATTCATTTTTAATCCAAGAATAGAGTTCCTTGTCTGTGTAAATTCATCTTTACCTCTCCAGAAGGACACACATTCAATATATTTATTACAAGACATAGCTCAAAACTACTGTACAACAATCTGCACTTTTTTTTTTTTTTTACTTTAAGAGTAGCAGATCAAATATTTGTAGATTTTGGTCAACTTCAGTTTGTTCTTGTATACTAGGGTTATTTTTAACCACATTAAGTCATTGCATTACTACCTTAGGGAATAATATTAGGTAAAGCATGTAATCTTCATTTAGTTATTTAGCAGACGCTGTTATTCACAGTGACTTTCAAACATGCGTACGAAAAGGTTAAGCATCGCAACAGATAACAGAAGTCAGCACGTATCTGCAACATAACTTTAAGCACAGCAATAGACTTGAGAATTGTTCCTTAGGTTTTTATTAATAACTTACTGATGGCATGTTGTCACACGGCACTTTTGTTGGTTCCTCTGTCTGAAACCATCTGCTACATTACGACTTGTGAAAATATGATTGTTCTGTTTGTTTTCCCAGTCTCAGGTGCTGTGCATTATATGGCTGATGCGGTACATTAACCATCTCGATACTAAAAGAAAAAAGTCTGTTTTACAGGAGTGAAGATGTGCTTTTTCTAACCAATACACAGTTTTTACACACAATGATGTAAATAATTGATTGTTTATGAATCTGTAAAAAGTCTCAAAAAAAAAAAATAGATCTGTAAAATGTCATTAAGGCTTTAACATGGCATACAGTAATAGATACTTATTAACATTTTATAATATGTAATAAAATAATAACAGTTTTATACAATGTAATAATGTAATAACAATGGTGTTAAAAGGTCTTAATTGTGATGTGATTATGGCTAATTCAACCTTTTGTAAGTGATGCCTATTCATAGATCAACAGAGTGCGGAAACATTTGCCATGGCTTATGCAGTAGTGCAATGAACATTTTATCAAAGGAAGCAAAGGAATCTTCATTTTATTGCTGTATTACTGGCTCCTGTGATGACAAAGACCAAAAACACCACCAACAGGTTATACATTTATGAGCTGTCCATTAATGGAATAGAGTGGAGTGACAGGCTAGGTGCAGTGTTGAGTTTGCAATTGCTTTAGCTTTCTCTCGTTCTTTTTATCCCCTCTGCTTTTTATCTCTTGCTCATTTTGCTCTCTCTGTCCATCATTCACTCTCTCTCTCTATTGTCCATCACTCTCTCTCCCTCTTTCTCTGTCTCTTGTGCCCCCTCCCTCTTTCACTCCATTCAGAAACCTCCTGCCTTCCCTTCGGGGGCCGCTGGTTTTCCATTAAAGAGTCCGTCTCCAGCCGTTAAAGTTTACAGGCCGCCGTAAAGCAGGGCCTGGGGGTCGGCCTGCTTTCAAGCTTCACGTTCACTTTCAGCGCCGCAACAGACCGCAATTTGTGCCAGTTATCGAAAGATAAGGGAGGGGCGGGGAATCGATTTCGGTCCTGCGGGTGTCGCCTCCGGAGGGATGATGGGTCCTCCTCAGCCCACCTGCTCCTCAGTGGGGAGGGCTCGGTGACGCGTCCCCTGGAGACCGCAGTCGTGGGGGGTGGGGGATTTTAAAATCCTCACTGGGGAATGACGGAAGCCCTCATATGAGCGATCAGACAAAGGGTGAAACCAAAACCGTGTGACCAAGCATCAGATCACGGGACGCGTGGCGGAGACGGTCTGAGTCTGGTACGAGGCTGACTCATAAATAACGCAGCAGAGAAGGTATCTGGACGTGACTGCTACTGAAATTTCAGCCTCTCTTTACAATGTGCGGACTTAATGCCCGTGTGATTACTCTATGACTACATAGCCGGCTACAGTGTAACTGTTTTTTGAATTTCAGTTGGTGTTTTCCATCCAGTTTTATTGCAGTCGCGACTCTACATCACAGCTATCACAATAGCGCAAGTGTTAGCTAGGTGTTTCATTCTTATTTTCCACACAATCAAGATGCTGACTCCTAGCCCTTTTACGATGGTAGGTAGATTGGTACACGCTCGTTACACTGTAATTATGTCTGTCGTTAGTGTCGTGTGCGTGCTGGTGAAAGCCAGGCTGTGCCTCAGTCATTAGATTTTTGATTCTAGATTAGATTTTATTCTGATCAACACATGTCCAGGCAGGGGTACACGATCCCTCCCATAGCTCCCCCTGAGCTCTGTGACCCCCCTCCCCCCCTCAGTTGAACCTTTTGCTTCCTCATTTCAATTTTTAAATGTGAAAACCACCTGTGTGTTTGACTGAATGAAAAGCCTGTGAGTGGGTGTAAATGGGAACACGGCAGAGGAATGTGCCCTGAGTTGAATGTGCAGTTTGCAGTCTGTGTTCAGATTCCAGCATCCATACCGACTTAACACCTCTGGAATATACTTGGGGCACTGAACCAGAGAACACGTTATACTCTCTCCCATTATTGTCTGATATAGTCTTTCTCTTTTACCTCTCCAACAACCTCTACTCTGCATGGACTCTGTCCAAGCACTGTGAAAAAGTGTTTTTGTTTTTCTTGGTGAGTGCTTCTTGCAAAAAAAAAAAAAAAAAAAATCAGTTCATACCAATGTGATTACTCTGAAGCTGCAATCACCAAGTGAGCTGTACCTTTGCTATTTTTACAACAGCAGCTAAATTCTTTTTTCAAAGTTGTCTGTTACTAGAACAATGCACGTGGTCATTACTGGTCTTGTGAAAAGACAGACGCATGAGAGATCAGGTGCCTGTCTGAAGTAGGTATAGCTAAATTCATTCGCGATGAAAACCGGTTAAAAGAATAGGCCACAGCTAGCAAGGCGAGCCCACGTTAGCCTCCCGCACAACACCATCGCTCTTCCCAGTCCACCCAAACAGAGAACTTGCATACACACGCAGGCATGCACACGCGTTTGTCAGGGACTAAATATAAGCTGTGTGTCGCACAACACACTGCCCACTGTCAGTTTTTCCACAAAATGGCACCCCTTGCTTTTACAGATAAGGGCATGCTGTGATGACAACATCTTTGTGTGTAACGGCAGTAAAAATACGATGACAACACCGACGGTGTATTCAGAAAATAATGTTTATCTTTCCATGGGTCACTATGTAAGGGGGGGAGCTCAACACAATCTAAAGAGAAATTAAATGATTTGACTGCGTACAGCGGGAGTCTGACTTTACACTGATATTGTCCTGTGTAATAATTTAATGACGGGGATTGGAATTGATTCAGGCAGTTCAGGAAATGAACTGAAATCCAATTGAATGAGTTGAAATGAGATGCCCGTAGTGCAGTATGCTTAATGGCAATTAATTAATTGCATTTCTGTCAGCTTTATGAACTGGCTTAATTGAAATGGAACTGACCCAGAGCTTTTGGCTACAGCCGGTTCTGATTGGCTGACCTTGGCAGGCAGAGCTGATTTTTGCACATGGCCATAGGACGCCGTTCGGTCGCCCTGGGGATGATGTGGTCGCCCCAGAATAGCTCGGGGGCCCGGGAGCCCCAGGGCACGACCCCAAAATGTGTCCCAGTTGTCAGACCTACAGTTGCTGGGTCAGTGATGGTCCTGGAAGGGGGGGTGGGAGGGTGCAACGTGGCCAGATTAACCACAGACTCTGCCCCCCCGAGCTCCTCCGAATACCCATATAAGGGGAAAGTGGGGCAACAGACACTGTTTTTGGACAGCCCCCCTCCCATTTTCTTTCTGTCTGTCTTTTCTGCTCTCTGGTTCTGATTGGCCAGGCTTTGGGCCGCACCACCCTCCAGCCCAACCCCCCCTCCCCCCGATGTCTCTGAACCCCTCTCTGCTTTCTGAGAGGGACCAAAATATCCCCCGCAAATCCCGGGTCATAAAAATACCCACAAGCCCTTGCAAGGTGCATGCCTTGGATAGCTTCCACAGGGAATAAAGACATGAAAATAAGGGAGGCTCAGAGCCCCCCACTTTGGGACCTTGTGTGGGGTTGGGACAAGGCGGTAGGAGGGGCTGGCTCCAGCCAATGAGAGCGGAGATGGGTGTTTTTTTAGTCTGAAAACAAACAAAAGATACAATCTCCATGTTGCTGAAAATTATGCTACACAGGTTAATGACAGTCTGACTAGTCAACAGTCTTTGGGTATTTTTCAGACTTTTACTAAATTATTTGCATTTAGCTTTTTTCAAAAGGGTGTTGTTGTATTTCACTGGCAGAACTGGTTACTTTATGCTGGATGCCATTTGTTATTTAAGGATGATGCCAAAAATTTTTTTTACAAGAGTAAAAAAATCTTTAGTAAAGCAAAAATGCTATTCTGTTTCTGGTATTTATTTTTATTTCCTGTTTAAAAACAAAATCTCAATTTTTATTACAATGACTCTCAGCTTATATGGCCAATATTAGAGACATTATTATTATTATTATTATTATCGCAAATGTTTTTCAAAACCCTGTGAATTGCTGACCAGTGACAGCTGTTTAAAGGTCACAATGTATGATCTCCTGAATGGTCAGGAAGGCTGTCTTACTGGTCACACAGTCAGAACATTTTTTATTTTTGTTTAAATCCGTGTATACCTTTATCTGTGTCACTTGCAATGAGCATTGAGCTGAAGGAAAATTTCCATTTTATTTTATATTTAATGGACAATAAAGTTTTCTATTCTATATTCTAAGCCTTAGCTGATAATGCAATGTCAGGACTGGAGTTAAATCTGCAGAAACTGCTGCCCTCCAGGATTGGAGTTAAACCAGCAGACGCTGCGGCCCTCCAGTACTGGAGTTAAACCTGCAGACACTGCGGCCCTCCAGGACTGGAGTTAAACCTGCAGGACCGGGCTCAAACCTGCAGACACAGTTTGACACCCCTGCTGTAGGGTGAAGGCCAGGAGGCGCAGACGCGAGAATGCTGTTGCCTGATTAGCGCCGTTCTGCTTGACGGGCCTGGCGGCTGTGAGCGCCTGCTCGGCTCCGCGTGTGAGAGAGGAGGAGACACAAACTCCCGTCAACAACCGCACGTCTGGCGGTACGCCTGCGTGCCTCACACACGAGGGCCGAGGGCCTGCAGCAGGGAACCCTACCGCTAACAAAAATATAATTCAGGTGTAACTTCAGAATGAAAAGTTCTTCTCAAATAAAGTAACTGGATATGAACTTTAATTATGGGAATATAGCATGGCACATTAGATTACCATATATTAACAGATTCACATTAATCCAGACCAATTTACAACATGGGAGAACGTAGAATTTATTAAATTTAAATTTAAATTCATTTTTTGGGCAATCGTGCCTGACCCTGGCTATCAACAGTTGAAGATTTATTTCAGTAGTTATAACCGCTACTTTGTATTTTGTAGTAGGCTAGTGCTGTGCTTGAGATTTTGGGGCACCTTTGCATTTGATTGGTCCTTGAGCATCAATGGGTTTCTCTTGACAGCAACAGAAATCTCACCGAACTGAGCGATGGCATGAAAGAGAACAGGTCACATGGTGAACCTACTGACACTGCCACTGACTGTAAATGAATGTGACAGTGTTTTATTTTTATCATTTTTTTTAAACCCAGCAAAAATATCCCATTGGCATGGAAGGCGTGTGAGTATTTGACAACAGCAAGACATGAAGCTGAACTGTGTGCAAATGAAGCAGCAAGCTGGTTCCCATCTTATACTGTCGAACTGGACTACTGCATCTTCCCATGCATTTATTAGCATTGAAGAATCTGTTTATTTTTCTGTGGAAACGCACTTCTGAATGATTTTACGAGCACTTCCTTTTCAACACTTACACAAAATCTTGAACTCCGCGGTAGTTGAAGTGAATGGAAACTAGTTTATTATATCAAGGTAATGTGTGTTGTTGGACTAATCTTCAACATGATTTTAACTTGAATGATTGCAAATGTGTCAAGGGAAGAGCTTCCATCAACAACCAATTAAGCATGTGCTATAATTACCAGGTCCACTTGTAACTGCTGGTTTTCTATGTGATTGGCTAAAGCCAGTTGCACACCTGTTGGTAATTGTAATTACAATGGCTAACGAGCAGGTGTTTGAGGGATCAGAAGCCATTTTTAAGCGGGGGTTGGGTGCTGTCCTTTTTTAAAAAAGATTTCTACTCTATTTCTCAGATGTTTTTTCTTTTACTTCCTTCGGAAACACAAGGACATCCTTTGTTACAACAGAAGAAGAAGAATACTACCACTTGCTTAAAGTTGTTACCCAAATTCTAGCTGGCTCTAGGATTTTGGTGGCCCTAAACAAGAATTTTGTTGTGGCCCCAAAGTGCTCGAACATTTAAAAAAAAAAAAAGAAAATCTTGAATTGTGTGGCCCTCAACAACTGCAAAGAATGTAAGTAGAATTTAAGTACAGGCTGTACTGGGGTTATCTGCAGTGTTGGGGTCTTTGTCTCTTTGATAGTACTGCAGTTACCCAGCTATTTAAACGGGAACGAACACTGTGGCTGAAATCGGCAGATTCCAGTACGCTAATGGGCTAATACAAAGGAAGTGAGATATCGCAGCTGCCAGCCATGAGACTGCCGTTCAGTTTTTAGCCACTCGATTGAGAGGGTATTACTGTGTGCGGCAATGGGATGCTCGCTTCCTGTGTCATTTCCTGTGACGTTTTGTGAGTGTGCTTGTGTGCCTGCGTCCAATGAAAAATTAATTTCCGAATGCGTTTTGTGTTTGCTTGTAATGTTAAAATGCACTTTTCGATGTTGCTTTGGCTAAGGACCTCTGCCAAATTCTAACTTGAAAATTTGTAATAGTAAATTGAATATTTGTGTATGAAAATACTACTTTTTCTAGATGAACAAGATGGATTTTTTAAAGAAATATTTACTGACCTCAAAATGGACGGGAAATGCATGATGGCAGAAACCATGCAGGTTCAAAAAGTTTACAGTGCATTTCAGGTGCTCCTCAAATTGCATGGTGATATTGCTGCTCCATTTCTGTTTAAATGTGAGGTGTGCTTAGAAAATTTAACTGTAAATCAGGAATTTGGTTAAGCTTTCACCCTCCTCAATCTGAACATAGAGTGCCACTTTTAGCTTTAAAGAAACTGTAACTAGCATTCAGCAGTAAAATATAGCTAGCTATCTGTAACTGGGTGCTTAAAATACTGAGCTGAACCTGGTTAATCGGCATGTGAGGAACAGACTTTCTGTGAAGTCAAGCTAGCAGAAATAGATGCATCTGTGAAAATAGCCTGTCTGAAAATTGTATGAGTGGTTTGAAACGCTGTATCTGCCTGAACAGTTAACCAGTGTTGCATTCAGAGATGTGAGCTCACGTGCGAACGTTCGCTACAGGATATGACATCACCCATGGGGAAGAGTGTGACTGGTCAGGACCTTAGTGAAACTGCTCCAGTGGTGTATGCATGTACAAACAAGCAAACAATGTTGAGATTATATTCATATGTATGAATACGAGTATGTGCATACAATATGTGTTTACATAAAATACGAGTATGTGCATACAATATGTGTTTACGTAAAATGAGGATGTAAAAATTTCACATGGTGCGAGTATGTCCAGAGTTTTTCCAAATGCTTTTTACTATATTCAGAAATATTTAAATTATCTAGTTGTAGTTTATACGTAGATTTGTTTGAGACGTGTTTTGTTGCAAGATGCATTTTGGTGCGGTGCTTCCCAAACCCGGTTTTAGCTGGTTTTTGTCCTAACCAAACTGGGATTCAAAAAGAATAAACACTAAATTGTTTTTCTTTCTTTCTTGTATTCATTTTTTATATCTCATAAGAGAGAACTTACCTTC
Source organism: Anguilla pacifica (assembly GCA_039654925.1). Taxonomy (NCBI): domain Eukaryota; kingdom Metazoa; phylum Chordata; class Actinopteri; order Anguilliformes; family Anguillidae; genus Anguilla; species Anguilla pacifica. The sequence goes on from CM077297.1 coordinate 25,519,687, forward strand.
TTAAGAGCAGATTCAATTTACAAAGAATGAATATTTAATATTCATTTAAGGACTTATAATCCGTCAGGCCAGTTCTCAGACAGCTGTGCGTTCAGCATTGGTTCAGTAATAACAGATAGACCGGTGATGTCTGAAATGCGGAAAGTCTGGACACCCCTGGTCATTGAAACAAAACAAATCTGTGGAAAACGAAACTTTCTTAAAGCCAAAGAAAACGGGAATGACTGAAATGACTCCGAAATCGGTTTCTGCGCAAACCTAAATGCGTTTTTTCAACCGCCGTACGGAAGCCAGCGCACACGGGCAGCTGTGGGGCAGCGGCTGGGATTCTGCCGTTTCAGCGTGTGTTCTCCGGCCTCTGTGTGTGTGTGTGTGTGTGTGTGTGTGTGTGTGTGTGTGTGTGTGTGTGTGTGTGGGTCTGTGTGTGTGTGGGTCTGTGTGTGTGTGGGTCTGTGTGTGTGTGTGTGTGTGTGTGTGTGTGTGTGTGGGTCTGTGTGTGTGTGTGGGTCTGTGTGTGTGTGGGTCTGTGTGGGTGTGTGTGTGTGTGTGGGTCTGTGTGTGTGTGTGTCATAATTGACTCCCACTGGGACAATGTGCGGAGTGGACTGAGTTCACGGTCTGTGTGTGTGTGTGGGTCTGTGTGTGTGTGTGTGTGTGTGTGTGGGTCTGTGTGTGTGTGTGTGTGTGTGTGTGTGGGTCTGTGTGTGTGTCTGTGTGTGGGTCTGTGTGTGTGTCTGTGTGTGTGTGTGTGTGTGTGTGTGTGTGTGTGTGTGTGTGTGTGGGTCTGTGTGTGTGTGTGTGTGTGTGTGGGTCTGTGTTTGTGTGCGTGTGTGTGTGTGTGTGTGTGTGTGTGTGTGGGGGGGGGGGGGGGGGGGTCATTGCGGTCCCCGTTAGCCCTTCTCTAGCTCCCGTCTTTTATTTATAACAGCCAGCTCCCAGGCGGTGACAAGCCAGCGCTAAGTGAGGTAATAGCCAATTGATTTTGTTCCCTTTTTCGCAGTGGCCACACATAAATCACTGTGCTTGTCAGGAGCGGGGGACTGTGCTGTTTGCACTGGGAGTGTGTCAACAATTAATCCACACCACAAGCCCAAGGCCACCACCGCACACTCTGCCCCCCCCCCCTCCCCCATACCCCCCCCATCCCTCGCACAGCCCCCTCCTACAGCTGCCTACTCCCCTCCAACTTTACCACCTGATCCCTCTCATGTCTCTCTCCCACTGCCTGTCCCACCCTCTCTTTCTCTCTCGCTCTCCTTCCCTCCCTCACTCTCACTCTCTCTCTTACCCTCACCCTCTCAGTCACACAGACACACACTCATTCTTACACATTCTCACAATGATGCACACCACACACACACACTCTCGCACACACCTCTCTTTCTCTCTCTCTCTCGCACACACACACACACACACACACACACACCCTCTCTCTCTCGCACACACACACACACACACACACACACACACACACACACACACCCTCTCTCTCTCGCGCACACGCACACTCATTCACACACGCCCTCCAGCTTCCCCTCGTGTGTCTGCAGGTTTATTATTCGGCTGCATGGCGGACGACCTCACGCCTCACTGGCGGCACGTGGAGGTGTGGTGCTGGATCAGCTGGAGCCCGGGGGGGGCTGAGCGAGGGGGGGAGTGGGGCGAGAGGGTTGGGTGGTGTGAGCTGGCACTCAGCCTGGCTGTCAGAGAGAGAGAGAGAGAGAGAGAGAGAGAGAATAAAGCAACAGAGCAGTCCGCTAACAGACAGAGAGAGAGGGGGGGTGAGGTAGCATGCTGCGTCTGGATCAAGGTTCAGTAATATTTTGCTCTAAACATGATTGGAGGCACCACCGCCTTACATCATGGGAGGGCAGTTCCATTCTAATCTGTTAATGAGTTGTAAAAAAAAAAACAGTCCATTGTGTGAGGACTTTTCTAATGAATTAATTGGATTTTGATTCAATTCTTGAATTGACTGAATTGAAATGCAGTTGGAGCAATGCCCAGCCTCACGTTCTGTTACCCCTGAAAAGAATTTAATCCTGCTTCTGTTGTCTTTTTGAATGCCTTTCATGAAAAACGCATTTATTGCATCCTCAATTTGGTGAATTTTTCTTTTCTAAATTTACATTTCTATTTTTGGCTTTTTACTCTCTGTAGTTAATATTTCGAGATGACTTTGCATGTAGGTCCTGCAGAAAATTGTGGATGTCATGTGATCTTAAATGTTACACTGCAGTTACTCGCCATTTTATTTTGTATGACTACAGTATGTCCACGTGGATATCCAAGACTAACTGGTGGGTTTGTTTGGCCTGTTAAATGTGAAATCGATTTTTTGTGAGTAGAAGCGGTTCTTTGATTAATTTTTGTTCTTTATGAATGAAACAAATGCAGGAAGAGGAACAGAACAGATCCGAGCAGCTCAAGGCTGTGTTAACGCTGCTAAACAGGAGAGCCCTTCGAAAAATAAACTAATAAAACGGGCACAACCTTAGTGGTCAGCAGAGAACCCCCTGTGAGGTGGGGGGGGGGGGGGGGGGCGGTGGGAGGGGGGGTCATGAGGGTTGTGGCGGGGGGGGGGGGGAGGATGGGGATGGCAGCACAAAGCCCCCTGCTGTGCCCCCCCCCCCCCCCCCGTCCCAGTGCACCCCACAGCTCACGGAGGCCCCAAAGTGGTCTTCAGAGATTTAACAATTTCCACAATTAGCCTGACGCAAGTTGGGTCAGTCCTAGAGCAGAAGGTCCAATGTGGGTATCGTGTGTGTGTGTGTGTGTGTGTGTGTGTGTGTGTGCGCGCGCGCATGTGTGTGCATACACATGCAAGGCCTGGGTCAAAGCCATATTTCAATGACTTCAACTCGGCGAATCTCCGCATATTTGAAAGACTTCAGCTGAATGTCAGTTAAAATAGTTTTTGTTAAAACACGCTCCTGCATAACCCGGAGGATTTTCTCTGGAAACGTGTTATTAACTGAAATGTGCCATCACATGAAAGTATTTCTTTCTTCCTACTGGTGGAAATAGAGGTTTCTATTATTCTACAGCAATTTAGTTAACTATTTTGTCATTCCATGCACTTGCATGTGTGTGTGTTTGTGGCATCTGCGTATGTGCATATGTAGAGTATCTGTGTATTTGTGCGCATATGTACATGTGTGCGTGTGTTGTGCATGTGCAGTATATGCATGTGTGTCTGTATTTGTATGTGCATGTATGTGAGTATGCCTGTGTTTGTGCATCTGTGTATGTGCATGTGTGCCTGTGTTGTGTGTGTGTGTGTGTGTGTGTGTGTGTGTGTGTGTGTCTGACTGTGTATTTGTGTGCATATGTGCATGTGTTGTGTGTGTGTCTGACTGTGTATTTGTGTGCATATGTGCCTGTTTTGTGTGTGCGTGTATTTGTGCATGGGTGTGCATGTATACACGTGTGTCTGTATTTGAAGGTGCATGTGTGTGCATTCCTGTGTGCTTGTGTGTGTGTGTGTGTGTGTGTGTGCGCGTATGATTGAGGGGTGGGGGTGGGCAGGGCATGTAATGATGCAGGGCTTCAGTCTGTATTCGTCATTTCCCAGAATGCCTTGGTATATGTGATGGGGCCAAAATGGCTTGAGGAGGTGGTGGTGAGCGTACCGGCCCCGCCCTCGCTTATGAAAGGGCTGTCTGTTCTCCCCCACGCCCCCCCACCCCACCCCTCCCCACCCCAGACAGGGAGAGAGTGTAGGAGAGTTTTCGTGGCGGTCAGACGATCTGTGTGGGTTACAGGGGCGAGGGGAGTCACCCGGAGAGTGACGGGCGGCTCAGCCGGGTGGAAGGCCGGGGGGGGGGGTGGGGGGGGTGGGGGAGGGGGAGGGACAGGCCTGGAATCCCGGGATCAAATGTTCCTTCAGACCTGATGGTTCCCAGATGCTGCAGCTTTCCTCCCCCGGGCCACGCCCCCCTTTCGCGAACACGGCCCGACTCTCGCTGACCTAATTGGGGCCTCTGGGTTCTGGGTGGACGGAGGAGAGGTGGTAGGAGTGGGAGCGCTTCCCAGGAACAGCAGACAGTGTGCTTAACTGGTCAATTTAACCACCCCCCCTCCCCCTCTCGCTGTGCTGACTCCATAATGCGGCAGTTTGGACACTTAAGGGCTGAGGCGCGAGCCGGCCCCGCGGTCGGGGAGCCATCGATCGCTATCTCAGCGCAGCGCGTGGCGCAGGGCTCGGGGCGCGGGGCTCGGTCTGTGCCTGGGCGGCGGCTCCAGCGCTGGGCCGCTCACTCCTGACCCTCTGAGCGCGCGGGCCTCCTCCGCAGACTGAGCTCCGCCCTGCCCGCTCTTTCCTGCCTTCGGTTCCTGTCCTGTGACCGTCACACAGTCCTCTGTGCAGCGAGGCCTTTTGTATGGGTTCACTCCAGCTGTGCAGTCAACCGCAACCTAGGCCTCCACTGCATTGATTTCAGTTTAGAGACACAAAGCGCTTTCCGAACAATGCGACAAAAGTATATTTTTGGGGAGTTTTGCCCGTCTCTGCTTAAGTGTGTCCATGTGTATTTGTGTGTGCGCGCGTGCATGCATGTGTGTGTCTGTTTTTGGCAGCCAATCGCTTGTCAGTTTAAATCTTGGGAATACTGGTCTCATGTGACCCCTATGTGCTCAAACTTGAGAGGGTTTTATTTCTTGCACGCACACACATTTGTGTGGTGTGTGTGTGTGTGTGTGTTTTTGTGTGTGTATGTTATCTTTATATGTTGGAATACGAGTTGTCTGTTTGGGCGCGTGTCACCAGGTCAGTCCCCCAACAATAAATGAAAAAAAAAATGAAGCAAGGGGGGAACCGTTCCTGCCTGGGCGATCTACCTAGGAGTAGGGACTGCTTTCAGTGCAACACAGCCTCGGGCCTGTGAGGGAGGGCTTTCATTGCGACACACAGTCACACTATCCCCTCCCTCACCACAGATTGTGCTGCTGCTATATCTTACATTACCCGCTGACTGCTTCCCATGCTGATTGTTCATCAGCTTATTAGCTAGTGTCAACACTAAGTCAGATCCCACTTCCTCATGTAGGGGGAGAGAGAACGATAAAGAAAGGGAGACAGGGTGACGCAAATTAATTGCGGCCAAATTAAGAGGTACCCGGAGGAACTTGAATGAACCAGAATCTGCTGTAACCTTCGCTTGGTGATGAGAATGAGTTCTGTTTCTGTGCTGTGCAGTGGATAAACACCTTTCTCACAAAAGAGAAAGAGTCAGGTGAAATTTACAGAAACGCTTAACCGATATATTTGTTTTTCTGATACAGTGTCCAACTCAGCAAGTTGATTTGGCAAAAAACTGAAACTATATCTTATAAATCAAATTGCAACCTGACTGGTTTGGACTGTTTTGGTTTTTGGACTGAGGTTGGATTTAAAGTTGAAACATTTATAATAAATTATATGTTTAGAGGGGAAAAAAATGTTGAAGGAATAAAAAAACTTTTAAATTTGAGGAAACAGGAGTTACATGAGAAGTCTTTCCAACTGACTAGCTGTTTACCGCCAGCCTTATTTTAGAACAATTCTGTTATGCAAAATGTATTCTTGTGAGTTTTTGAACAATTATTTATCCCACTTGATTTGCTCTGTTTTTAGTTGGAGTGCTTAAGTTGGATAGCATTGTGAAATGAGAACTCCTCTGTTCCTTTCCCAGCTAACATGAAATTTTTAAAGAATGTTTGGGAACATACTGGTTCGACTCATTTGATCTTCAAATAATATTATTTCCCAAACAGTCTCAGACCACATGTATTGTTCCACATACGTTCTGTCAGAAAAATATCCCAACTGTTCTACATACAAACTTACTTGCAGCATCCTCTGATGGTCATCTTTTAGTTATGAAAAATATAATGCCGGATAGGTATTAAATGCAATTTAAGAACATTTAAAATGAAAATACGGCAATGACGGATTTGTTTAATGTTGCAGGAATACCTGATGAATCATAATTGACTCTCCGCAATTCAAATCCTTCTTAAACTTGAATAACAGAAACCTGTGTCCTGCGGCATTCATCGAAGGGACACGGCTGAGGAAATGAACACGCTGGGCACGCTCGCCCAAACTTCCAGAGCCTTGCGGGAGTGTTCCCACGAGGGCCTTAGCCAGTTAGCCGGGCTTGCGCTGGTGTTCTGGAGCCACACCCTTGGCTTTGCTAATGGGGCCCAGATGGGAGGAACGCAGGCAAAGGACAGAGATACGGCCCTAGACCCGGGGAGTGCAGCGTGGAGCGAGGCACTCTGTTACGAGCCTGCGTGTGATCGCCCGTTACGCGGAGAGCAAGCCGTCCTAGGGCTGAAAGCACCGATCAAAAACTGTGGTGCCAGTTTGTTTCTTATTCTTCACTCCATGTACGCTTTTTGTTATTTTACATTAAATATCAACAAAAAAATGAAATGAAAACTTGTAATCAGAGTTCTGGGACTGTTCCATTTCCATTCAGTTAGTTTCACCAGTTATTCTACAATCGTATTAATTGAGAACCCCTTACATTCATGAGCTGTATCGTAATTTTCCTTGAAACCCTGAGTTCTTCCATCAGCAGAGCTTCCAAAGGCACCTTTGGGTTGTTTTGTGGAAAATGTGTGTCCTCTTGCAGGCAGTGTTTGCCTTGCACACTGCATCCAGTCAGAGCTTTAAATGAATCTTGTGTTGTACGCAGAACCTGGGGAAGCAGGGATTTACTCAGCTGGTGTTTTAAGCAAAACACAATGTAAAACTGAGCTTGTTGGAGTTGTTGGAGAAAGGAGAGAGAATAATGCGATTTAAGATGCTTTTGTAAAATTGGTATATCCAAGAGAAAATGCAAGCAGGGCCAACAGGTTTTGGCATCAAATCCTTCATCAGAGCATGTTTTGTTGACAAAATTTTTTATGCCAACTTGAGCACCTGGAGTTTTTATTTCAGCCTTTGTTTTCTATATTGTCTGACACTTACTGAAGTATATTGGTACAGTTGCTTATATGGGCTAAATAAAAGGAAGCCCTCACTATGCTGATTGTCACGTGGGTTCTGTGCGTGCGGCCCCCTCGAAACGCAGTGGAACGCTGGCTGAAAAGGGTGCGCTGTAAAACCATGCCAGTGATTGTGACTACGCTTGGAATCTGATCGTGTATTTCGCTCTGCTAAGGACTGCTTGAGCTTGGCTTCCCCCCCCCCCACTCACCTCTTCACATGGCAAAACACAGCATGCTAATTTTATGTAAATTTAAGAGGCAGATGAAAAAAAGGTTAAAAAGGACTGCATTTTACTGTGTGAAGTGAAGGCTGGGACATTTCTCATTTAAATATTCCCAGCATTCCACAGCCTCCCGCGGTTGCATTCTGGGATATTTCTCCGAGGCTGTTCATTTGGAGCCTGGGGACTTAATAGAGTGTGAGTCCATTGTTATTGCAGTAAACTCCAGGTCAGTTACTCAACCACTTAAACTTAGAGGTACTTCATGAAGTCCTTGTTTAGTTGCGATCCACTCCTTTTTCTGTGTGTGTTCATAGGCAGAGCTGTTTAAATGGCCATAACAATTAACATCACTTGTGGAGCACTCTAAAAATGAACTGCACACTCCATGTCTCAAGCGTGAGATTGCCTTTTGTTTTTTCGAATGCCTTTTAACGTAATTGCTGCTGTGAAACGTTCTCTGAAGGGCCAAAAAAAGGCCACTCGATTCACATTAGGCCATTTATAGAGAGCTTAAACGCCCAATGTGTGCACTTGCATTTGCTCTGAAGCATGACCAGAATTTTATAGTAATATTAAAAAAACAAAGCCCTCAACTGGGGGGAAAAAAACCTTTTTTTATTTGTTTATTTAGTAAGGTCATGCACAGTTCATTAGCTGTGCCACAGTCGGCTATAAAACTGATCTCAACCTGCAGTGCCTTGGCAGGAAATCTTGGCTGGAAGAAAAAAAAAAACAGGTTTCTACTTAAGTTTATTGTGATTAGAATTGAATCAAATTTATCTTGATTTGTTTCGTCAGTTATAAAATGTGTCCTTGTAAAATCTGGCTGTGTTCAGCACAACTGATCTTACATTTTGTGCTTGATGGGAATTGTATAATCTTAGACAAAGGCTTTGCATTGAACTATGGGAGTTTGAGTCTAGCGAGATATGGGAAAAGCTGCGGCATACTGTCTTTGAAGGGACAATGTATTGACTTGATTGACAGAGGGCAGGAACCCGCACATAAATAGGTCATTAATTTTTGAAGTCATAAAGATAATGACAAGCAACAAAAAAAGTGTGAATGCCGATGTACATATGCTTTCAGTATTAGGCTGGGAAAACTCTGCTTCTGTTTGTCACAGAGTAATTTGTCTAAATTGTAGGAGCACGATCTGGTCACACGGGGTATTGTGTGTGCTCAGGGCGTTTATGTTACCGTGTGCAAATCAGAAAATGTATTTTTGAGTGAATTGTTCCTTTTGAAACAAGCTGCTCCAAGTTAAGTTGAACAAATTGTCCAAAAAAAAAAGGGTGCTTTTTTGCGCATTCTTCAAAATATTTTTCTGCTCTTGGCGTTCGGCAAGCCGTTGCCCAAATTTATGCAGATCTGCGGCCCCTTGGGGCCACTTGGACCCCCCGCCGTCAGGGTCCCGTGGTCATGGCACGCGTGTTCCCGCTGCAACCCCGCCACAGGAAGGAGATGTTTTACGACCCTGCTAATTTGTTGTTACAAGGGACAGATTTGAAGGCAGACACTTAATGCCACCGCAGGAGATATAGGAGAAGGGAGGGAATATTTTCGGAGCACCCGGAGTCTGACACAGGAGATAGCCGAGCCGAGAGAGGGGGTGGGGGGGTGGGCGGCGTAGCGCGAGGGGGAGGCATTCCTGGGCTGGGCTGTTTCACGCCTGATCCCTGCCAAAAAAAAAAAAAAGATCCCGGCCCCAACTGTGCAAATTAGAGGCTGGTTTCAGCTCCGTCTGAGACGGGTCCCCCATCCCCCCCCCCCCCCCCACCCCCCCACCCCCGAACACGGGGCTGAATTATTCCAAGCATCAAAACAAATCTCCTGAAATCTCACTGATCAAGCTGTTCCGGGACAAGATGTCTGATGTTTCCTCGGGGAAATGTGGCAGAATATCAACGGCGTGCGCTATAGGCAGACACACCTATCATCATATCACCCGCGTGTCTTCTCTTTCTTTCTTTCTTTTTTAAACCTGAGCTAGTCATTGTGTATCGCTAATGATCTGCCAAACAGACACCCCGGCGACTGTGACTCCGAAGGCCGCGCTAATGACTGCTAGCACGTTAGCGCGGGATCGGATCGCGTCGGCGGCCGAGGCTTGGCAACCGCCACCTTTTTTATTTTTTTTTTTTGAATGCTCGGACGGCTTTTTAACGACCTCGTTAACCGGGCATCGGCGCGTGGGCGGGGAAGAGCTCCTGGACGCGCACCGCGCCGTGACGCACCGCGGTCCTGCGAGGGGAGTAAATAAAACGGGCCGGGGGCTTTGAAGTCCGCGCGCCAACAGCAGCGAGAAACACGGCCTGGGTCTGCCTTGCCGGGGCTACTGCTACTCCCCCAGACCCGCTTCACCATACGGGCGATCTTTAGAACAGGCACGGGCCGGAGCTACATTAAACTGCTACTCTCCCAGACCCGCTTCACCATACGGGCCATCTTTAGAACAGGCACGGGCCGGAGCTACATTAAACTGCTACTCTCCCAGACCCGCTTCACCATACGGGCCATCTTTAGAACAGGCACGGGCCGGGGCTGCATTAAACCGCTATTCCCCCAGACCCGCTTCACCATACGGGCGATCTTTAGAACAGGCACGGGCCGGAGCTACATTAAACTGCTACTCTCCCAGACCCGCTTCACCATACGGGCCATCTTTAGAACAGGCACGGGCCGGGGCTACATTAAACTGCTACTCCCCCAGACCTGCTTCACCATACGGGCGACCATTAGAACAGGCACGGGCCGGGGCTGCATTAAACTGCTACTCCCCCAGACCCGCTTCACCATACGGGCGACCATTAGAACAGGCACGGGCTGGGTCGGGTCGGGGCTGCTGGCTCAGGAGCCCCTTCAGCAGCTCTGGGGCAAATTGGGGAAGGGTTTTTGGGAATTTGGCTAAATGGACATCTTTCAGAACTTCATAGGTGTGCTCTTAGGTGTGTTTCAGAAATGGACTGCTCTTGACTCAGAAAGGCATTCTGTCTCCTCTATTTCAGGGGTAATATTTTACTTATTTGATGAATATTTCAGCTATTTTTAATGTTTATGAACAACAAGAATCTGTTTTTAGACAGGGTCATGATATTAACCATGGTTATGATTTTAACTGTGGTCCTGATTTTGGCCACGTTGACTATTTTGGCCATGTTGACAATTTTAGCGTTATGGATGATTTTAGCCTGGTGATAATTCTGGCCATGGTCCTAGTCAGTGTTCCATTTTATGTGTACATAACATTAACAGTGTGCGGAGCAGATTTGTATTAATTTCATTGGCAAAATATTTTCTTAATATGTCTGTCATGTGACACCACCTGAGTGGTATGGGTGTTTCATTCAGCTTGTAAGTCTGACAAAGCGCTGAACACCGACTCAAAATATCCTCCTCACTGCGTTAGACTTCAGCGGTATAAACCGCCAGTGCGCTAACTTTGCGCGCGGCTGACCGTGGTGGAGAGCGGGCCTGACGGCGGGTGCGTGAGACCAGAGGGCTGGTGCTCCTGCGACGCTAGCACATCTGCGGGGGGAGGCAGGTGCAGGTGTGCCCCGCCCCACGATGGAGAGGGAGGCGGGGTTATGGAGTGTGAGACCACGGGCGGTCACGCTGGTGTGTCCCGCCCTGGGCGGGGGACGTGGGGGCGTTTTTGGAGCGTGGGTAGATGCGCTGTTGCGCCCCCTCCCCGGGGTGGAAGGGTGGTGGTTTTGGAGTGTGGGGACGCAGGCGGACCCCACAGGCCCTGGTGACTCGGTTAGTGTTTAATAAGCGCGCGTCGTTTGTGTTAAACACGCGGCACCTCGTTTGGCTCGCTGTGTTTAACGCTCCATTTGTGTGGCGGTAATTGTCGGCAGCTGGGGCACGGACGGGGAGGTGGGGAGGTGGGGCGGCAGGGCGGCGGGGCGGCCTGCTCCAGCGAAGGGGCCTGCCTGCCTGCCGTCCGGCCCCCTGTGGGAGTGTAAGCTGGGTCACTGGCGAGCCCAGCGGGGCTCGGTTATGGGCTCCTGTCATGATCTCCTCAGGGCTGAATTAATAGGACACCTCAGCCTCTGGGCCCTGGAGTACTATAATCCAGCAGGGTCTCTCGCCATCTCTCTCTCTCTGTCTCTCTCTCTCTCGCATGTGCATGCTCTCTCTCTCTCTCTCACTCACACACACACACACACATACTCACAGATACACGCACATGCTCTCTGTTTCTCTCTCGCACACACACACACACACACACACACACACACACTGCTCTTGAACTCTAGGCCTGTCTGCATCATTCCAACTCAATTAATCAGTAGTTTTTTCCCCTTAATGTCTTTGGGGGCCACTAGAATTTGGCTTCATTTATTCTGCTGCTATTAGTTCAGGTGAAAAAAGCTCTTTCTGTGTGTGCTTATTATATACACAAGTCGTCTGCGTCTGGTCGGGGCGCTTGGGGACCTAAAATGAGTATTAATCAGGTAAAGCCAGTGCCTGGCAGGTTCAATGCAGTTCAAATGCAATGAAACTGGAATCACATTTTCAGCTCCCCACCCACCAAAAGTGAACATTTATTTTCATATTAAAATACACTTTCAGTAACTTGAGAAAATTATTATTGGAATTATATCTCAAAAAATGATTCACAAATATCGCACACGGAAATCACATTTCTGTTTTCTATTATTAGTATTATTATTATTATTGATAATAATTTAGCCTTGGTGCATCGGCTTAAGATCATCGGTCCTTGTCTTAGTGACAGGTCACGTTACGTGAAATCTTTTAAAATAAGTTGAATAAAGGGCCATCTAGTCTTTTATTGAGTTATAATGCTGAGTCTGCTCAGCTCCTAGCTCAAACAGCAATCTCCGGAGTGGCTCAAAGAACCCCTAACCAGCTGTCTGTGCGCCTCGTGTGGCGTCCGAGTGCTTTGGAACCCCCAAATTGAAGCTAAGAGTCCGGTTGTTTAAAGCTCTTTAAAGTGTGGGCCGAGTCCTCTGCAGCCTTGAAAAGAGAGGAAAAGAGAGAGAGAGTAAAGGAAGCTCTCGCCTTGCGGTGGCGGCGAGAGGGAGGTCGTATAACCGGAGTGTGTAAAATGCGTTTTTTACGGCGCTTTAAAGATTTACAGTGACGGTAAGTAACGGCTGGAGACGCGGGCCTGTAATATTCGGGGGGGGGGGGGGGGGGGGGGGGGGGGGGGGACCGTTGGTGCAGACCGCGCTCACAGGTTGATTTGGGGGGAACGGATGATGAGGATTAAAAATGTGTTCAAATCTCGTGCGGACTTTTCCTGCCTGCTTTATTCGGGTACCTTCCTGTTTGGTTTGATCATGCATCTGGAGCTTGAGCCATTGATGGTCCCACTGAAACCAGTCGACAGTTGGGCTGTACAAAAAAGTTGTGAGTTATCAATTCAACAAGGGCTATGGTTCCAGGATGTGAAAAGGCAGCTTTAGTAATGTTGTGACAACTCATGAATCAGTATCTGTGTTTTTTGTTTGTGGCATAGCAAGCAAGCAAGCGCAGCCAGTTGTGTTCAGGAGCCCAGAAGAGCTGCGTAAGAGGACCCCGGCCTCAGTGACATGCAGCTGGAATAAAAAACAGGAGCCGTTCAGGAGCAGGGCAGGGAGTCGGGACGGGCGACGCGACCTGGATACGCGCTGCTCCGGCGCGGCGGTGAAATTTCAGCCCACGCTTCCCTGAAAATAAGACCATAAGACCCGGGGGAAACGTATAAACGGCAAAGTGTAAACGGTCCCCAGACAGGGCCCTGCAGAACAGCAGACGCGACGCGGCGGGGCTGAGGACAGATTTAAACTCCCTCGTAAAAAACCAAACTGCCTCCCGTTCTAAAAACGTCGGAGAGGGACGGACGTGGAGCAGAAACCTCGGATGTCGATAGCGCTCTTTTACCAGTAGACAAGGATGCTGCGATCAATGGCAGTGACTGCTGATCTAAGGCGCCCTGCAGAACTAGTTTGGCTAAAAGTGTTGCAGTCAGCAGTGCTCAAGATTTCATCAGCTCTCATTTCACCGGAGCTGCTCTCTATGCTCAGAGAGCCTAGAACTGGAGAGTCTCCAGCCTTGGTGCTGGAGAGCTATGGAGGTTCTCCTGGGGTCCCCAGCCCTGGTCCTGGAGAGCAGCAGGGTGTGCTGGGGTCCCCAGCCCTGGTCCTGGAGAGCAGCAGGGTCTGCTACGGTCCCCAGCCCTGGTCCTGGAGAGCCACAGGGTCTGCTGGGGTCCCCAGTCCTGGTCCTGGAGAGTTGCAGGGTCTGCTACGGTCCCCAGCCCTGGTCCTGGAGAGCCACAGGGTCTGCTGGGGTCCCCAGTCCTGGTCCTGGAGAGTTGCAGGGTCTGCAGGTTTTTTTCCCCCACTATAAAATCAGCTGGCCTAAAATTTGGGACTGAAGACTTTCAGTACAACTGTGTTCAACTGTGTAGGACGAAATCCAGCTGGGCCACTGTTACAAAATTTTCCGGCCTGTAAATTTGACCACTCACAAGGGTGCCTGTGAACCTGTGCTTAGAGATTGCTCTGTATAACAGAATGTACAGACAGAGCAATCCACCACTGAGAAATCGGGGAAGATTTGCATTATGACTTCCTTTATAGTGGCCGGTGACTGCTTCTTTACCAAATGTGGATTCAATGCGCAATGACCCAAAAATTACACGTTGCCCCCGGTAACCAGTTCGAAAACGTGAGAAGTGCGCCCTGTGGGGTGGGGTGGGGTGGTGTGGAGGGGGAGCGATCGTTATTAATGAGACCGAAAGGTGTTGTCAGTTTCAGAGGCTGTCTGGCTCTCTCTCTCGCACGGTATTGATCAGTCTGACTCTTGTTGGGGTAATTTCAGAGAGCGGACCCAAACCTCTCATTTTTTACCATTTACAAATTGTATCAAATCATCCGGGGCACGGGTGCAGCGTTACCACAGTACACTTAATGGCTCTTCAGAAGGCCCTGTGAAATGCACGAGAGGTACTGAACTGCTGATGTTCAGTGGGGGGGGGGGGGGCACGTTTGGGGGTGATAGGGGGTAAGGGGGGGGGGGTCCTCTGCCAGCTGAACAAGGTGGGCTGGTGAGATGATGGAAGGACGGATCAATGGAGGGAGAGAAAACGAGTGCGGATGCGGAAAAAAAAAAATCAATCCTGAGCTGTGTTTCACGGAAGGGTAGGAAAAGCACCAGAGAAAATCCATCACTTTTTAAAAGTAATTTCCTGTATGAATCTTGAGAGAGCCCTTCTCTCCCTCCCAGAGTTGGCTTCTCAGAAATACTAATTATTCCAGACTGAGGTTCTCTCCCTGGTTTCTCCCTGCCTTTTGTAGACTGTGAGGAGTGAGAGAGGCAAAGGTACAGTACCATTCACCATTTTAACTGTAATATTCTCTATTTTAACTGCAAATTGACCCTTTTAACTGTAACATTCACCATTTTAACTGTAATATTCTCTATTTTAACTGCAACATTCACCATTTATAACTGTGAATTCACCATTTTATAGAATCTTCTTGCCCCTTTTCCTGCATGGTGCCAGTGTTATGAAACCTGGCATCATTATGGTTCAATTCTCTGTCAGTGTTTCTTAACTGAGTAGTTACTAAAGTTGACTCAAAGTCAGCTTCTATTTTCATAATTTGGGAAAGAAAGTGGCATTTTCATGTGCCTGAAAATTCAGTTTTTACCTGACACCAGCAATATGAAGAACTGTGGACTGTGTTCATTAGCCAACCCCTTCGCTGGAAATGGTGAGTGTGGCCACTGATTGGACAGGCAGCAGTTCTGCGCAGCCTATGAAAATCGAGAGACTGTTGTCAACAAACCTCCTCAGATTTCCATTTTAGGGTGATTCTTGGGGAAAATACTGTATGCTGGGGTTCCCCAGCCATAGTCCTAGAGAGCCACAGGGTGTGCACATTGTTTTTGAAACGATGTATAATTCATCTGCGTATGTAATACAGGCCGCTTGCCTCTCTCTCTGCGTCGCTCATACCTCAGTGCCACCCGTAAATCTGCATCTCAGTTATTGTGATCGGAGTTTATCGATCGATACATTTATTTGGGAAGTATTAAGTGATAAAATGGCTTCGTCGTGTCTTGTTCATCTCCATTGTGGAGGCTCTGTCTGTAGCGTTCGGCAGTGAAAACATGGCGGGTTGGGAAGAAGGGCCCCCAGGCTCCTCACCTCCGTATCCCCGAGACGGGGCTGTTCCCTGCGGGCCGGAGGGAGGAATGTGAGGGGGGGTGGGAGGGGAGGAGGGGCGGGGAGGTAAATAAACGGAGGGCAGACCGCTGGCCTGGGGGGGGGGGGGGGGCCTGCGGTCTGCCCTCCGTTTATTAAAGCCTGCAGCTTTTTCGTCGACGGTATCGAGTCGGCGGCCGGCTGCCGGTGAAGTGATTGACAGCCGCAGGGTGGAGGAATCGAAGCTATGGATCCGCTATCGGAAAAAGGACAGAGCGAAAGTAAGGAAAACGCTGCCCTGTGAATGGGCCCCTGCTTCGGAAGGAAGCAATTAGAAGGGCAAGAGAATTAACTGAAAACTGCAAGCAGTGACTGACAGAGGGGAAAACGCACACGCGAGTAATCTGGGGCGACACATCTATTTATGGTTTCCTTTTTTTGGTCACTTGTTCAATTTGTCTGCCAGCCTGTGTCCCTTTGCATGTGAATCCCACGGAAATATTACAGTGTGTACATGCTGTGTCTGTGAACTTGTTTTTGTTTACTCGCACACAACATTTTGAGAATATTCGATCTTATTTTACCTATATTTTTCAATTGTTGTAGTTATTGTTAAAAACAATAGTAATAATAAAAATTAAAAATAATAACAATGTGTGTTTGGGATATGTGCAGAGGGGAGGGGTGGTGGTGGTGGTGGTGGAGTGGAACAGTTTTATTTCTTTGAAACTTAGCAACCGGACCTACAGGCTCCCTTGAGAACCGGCTCAGACACACTCATTGTAAACAATGAATCCGGCCGGATTAAAAATTCATGCCGTTCACTAGAACAAAAGCCTCTGCTGAAGAATAGGAATCCATTCAGGTCCTGGCCCTACTCTAGCGTGAGTGTGGACTGCATTAAATATGTGCAGAAACAGTCTGTTGGATTTCCAAAGAAGGTAAGCCAGTGATTAGACACGGGCAGCGATGCTGGTGGAAAAAGAGATCTAACAAGAGAGACTGAAAGTCTTTTACACAGACTTTACAGACTTTCCATTTTAGCTGTTTCTGTGTGTATTTAAAAAAAAAGTTTTATGTCTATCTTTTTTTCCCTCTAGACCCCTGGAAAATCCTGATGTCACACACAAACACACACACACACACACACACACCCTCCCTCCTCTCTTCCCTGAGCGACGACGCTCCTGATTATTTAATTGTGCGTTAAATGTGATCCTTATTTGAACAGGTGGGTTGTACTGATGACTCTGATGTTCTCCTTTGCGGGGATTTCCTGCCGAATCGGGGTGTGGAATGTGAGAGATGTGGCCAATTGGACGTGAGGGGGTAATTAGCTACTCAGAGATTGCAGAGCGCCAGTTTAACCCTTTAAGGTGTAAAATCACAAGTATGCTGATGAAAGAATCACTACTGGTGACCATGGACTGTATAAAAATGAAAAAGGCAAAGCAGGAATTTCAGTGGCACACCAGGGTTGGCACCTCTACTCTTTTGAAAGTCTATTTTGCACCACACTACACTGCCTGCCAAGCACTGCAGGAGCAGTCACAGCCAGTCATTAAACCCAGAGCCAGTGTTTTAGGAACATGCCAGCCAATGCCCCCCACCCCCCCAGTATAGTTTATATTGCTCTGCAAGACATTTTCAATTCGCTAACCGAATCTCAATTAGTTTTGTGAATTGACTGAAGAAAAATGTAGTCGACACCCAACGCCTTTGCGCTCGCGAAAACTCGACGCCGTTGTTTTGTCTGCGTGATGTTCCATGACGTGCGGCACCGGTAACTCATCCCCTGAACGGTGGCACATATTTAGTTACACGGCTGACAGAACCGTTGCACGTGTTGTGACAAGACACGCACATGCTAATAAACACGTACCTCTCAACACGTTCGTACATACGGTATGCGAAAATAAACGTGTCTGCATTCTTGATGATGTTATTTGTTTATGGACGGGACCGGGCGATGGTGAGCTTCCAGTGAGCGGCGTGTGGAAATGCGCTCGCACAGACGAAGCCAGCAGGCTGTGCCCTGTGTGTGTTTATGGTTTCATTGCTCACGGCTCTCCTCCTCCTCCTCCTCCTCCTCCTCCTCCTCTCCGTATTGACGTGTGTGTCCGTGGAGTTGATTTGCTTGTGCAGAGTCTCTGCTTATGTGCAGTCCCCCCCCCCCCCCCCCCCCCCGTTAATTAGCTGGCTCTGTTCGTTTTGTCGATACAGGTTCCCGTGGTAACGGCTGATTGCCGGTTCCCCTTGAGATGGGGTGAGGGTTTATGCGTCAACCCCCGTGGGGGGTGAGGTGGAGCAGAGCATCATCATCATCGTCATCGTCGTCATCATCATCGTCGTCATCACCATTACCACCGTCATCATCATTATCGTCGATGCAACGCAACAACTGCAACAAACCACAGAGAACTCCCCAGCGGTAAGTCACCTCTAGAGCTTATAGAGTCCCATGCACACCTAATGCACTCATTTAAATTACTCCATCGGAGTTCATTTGACACAAAACATTTCACTGTGTCCTTGCCCACCTCTGTTTCTCTCTCACTCAGACACACACATGCACGCGCACACACACACACACTTCCTCCCCTAACTGAGATGAGCAGGTGTGAGGTGCAGCCCTGCTTTTGGAAAGGTGTAAACGGACCCTCTCTCTCAAACAGGGGTCGCGAGGGTCGTTCCGCGAGTTCTTCACTGACAGGCCCTTTGAAGCGCCCTCACTGCCCGCCCCCCCACCCTCCCCACAGAAGGACTAAAGGTCGCGGGTGCCACCGGAGCTGGCTGCCGCTGGTATGTTCATGTTTGGCGTCAGGAGAAACGCGGGCGCTTCGTGACAGAGAGACCCCTGGAATGTCTGGCCCTGATTTACACTCCACGCTGAACGCAGACTTGAAATACGGCTTGAAATTGCGTAATTGGTTGCCGATGATCACCTCGTGTCAACGCAAATGAATCACGGCGTCGCAGGGCGCGCAAAATGGGGGGGGGGGGGTCGGGAGATGGGGGGTTGGGGGGGTCGGGAGATGGGGGGTCGGGAGATGGGGGGTGTTTTGTCGAGCCGTTTTGTCTTAACGCTGCTGCGCGTCTCGGTCGTGTGCGCGAGCGAGAGGCTGGAGAGCTGACTCAGGAACTCGCTCACGGAGGCTTCTCGCCGAGCACTTCCTTCCGTGTTATCTCTGATCTGCTGTGGATCGGCGGGAAGGCAGGTTAAACGCTGCCCTGCTGTTCCTCTCTGTGATCGATTGCTCTGGTCTCCCTCACCCCTCGCCTGGCTTCTGCCAGCTTATGGGTCCTGCCTAGTGCTGTGAGCCAGGGTAGGGGGTAGGGGGTTGGGATAGGGGACAGGGAATAGGGAGTGGGGGTAGGGGACAGGGGGTGGGGGTAGTGGTAGTGCAGTGGTTAGGGGCTGAGGAGCAAGCGAGTAGGGAGTAGAAGGCAGGGATAGGGACTGGAGGAGGTGTGTGGGTAGGAGGTAGGGGGGAGGGGGGGGAAAGGGAGGAGGGGTGTAGAGGTAGAGCAGTGCACAGACAGAACGCTATCGCTAGCCAGCTATCTCCACACGTGCACACTGTCTTTAAGGAGCAGCTCAACTGGAACCAGCTGCGTTCTGCGCAGCCCGTAGCCGTGGCTGCTCGTGGCATGCGGGGGCAGGCACCCGGGCGGATTCTCCTCTCGACTTCGCTTGATGAGGCGTTAAAGTCCGGATCGATTGATGTCCAGCTGGGCTGCCGGCGGCCTTCCCTGCTTTAAACCCCCGTGTTAAAATATTAAAGAGCGGCTCGGTGCGGTGCGGCGCGGCGGCTGAAAAAGACGGATTTGTGTCCGGCGGGCCGCAGGGTGCCGCGCCGAGCCGCTGGGCTCGGGCCCCGCTGGCGTGAGCGGGTAACGCGCCGCGCCGAAGCCGCGTAAGCCAGCGTGGATAATTGCGTCCGCCGAGCGAATAATGGGGCGCGATGCCACCGTGGCGCTAATCCTGTGTTCCAGCGCCCGGCGCTCCAGCCGGTGGTACCCACCCGCCGCTATAATTGGCACATCTGCAATGGGGCTTAGCGGGCTGGGACCCCTGCTTTTATTGGGGGGTCCTCAGCTATCGCGGTCCCTGATCTGCAGTGTGAAAAGTAGACGGAGGAGGGGGGAGGAAAGATTTTTTATTTATTTTTTATTTAAATTTGCAGTCGTGTTAGTGAAATTCAGTGCTCAGAACTGCACTTTCTGTCCTCTGGCGGCCATTGGAGGTGTTGAGTAGCGGGCCGCTAGCCCGCACATCGCGGCTGCCGCCTCTGAGAGGGAGCGGTCGCGCCGCGGCGCTGTCACCCGCCCGTATGAGGCCGGAGGGAGCAGACGGGGCCAGGTGCCCATCGGAAGGGCGCGCAGGGCGCCCCCTGGAGGGGTGAATAAGCATGACCAAAAAAAAAATCCTCAATAAAAAAAACTGCTATGCAGCAAGCCCAAGACTGGACACATGCATTAAAATACATGCATTTTAAACTGTATTTCATATATAATATGTGTTGCTCCCCTCTTCTGTATGGTATATGCCACTGTGATACAACTACTTTGGTTGAGGTTTACAGATAGTTATTTGAGAGCCAATGCATTCTAGCTTATTTTGCGTCTCTAGTGAGTTGTTACACCACTTTCATTTTCTCTCGACATTTTACTGTCACATCAAAGTAAGAGTCCCTTCTCCAGATGTGCAGTCAGGTTCAGGGTTCCCATCTGCCTGCAAGACTTGGTTCTGTTTCTCATTTATTCATCTTTACATTACATTACAGGCATTTAGCAGACGCTCTTATCCAGAGCGACTTACACAACCTTTTACACAGCATTTACATCGCATCCATTTATACAGCTGGATATATACTAAAGCAATGCAGGTTAAGTACCTTGCTCAAGGGTACAACGGCAGTGCCGTCACCTATGACCTTTAGGATACAAGATCAGTTTGTTACCCATTATACTACAGTGCTGCCCATAGCTGCCCGCCTGCCTTATATGAAATTCCAGAATATATTGTACCATATATGGCATTTGAAAATACACACCAAAACACACGTGCATTGTGTCGTGTAATCATCGTTTCCTAATCATACGCATATTACCTGTGATAGAATGTTTACCTTTTTAAAAAAAATAATGTCCACAAATGCATTACTTTTTGTAAAGGAAGGGATGAAGACAGAGGGAGAGTGAGGGGAGAGAGAGAGATGGAGAGAGAGGGGGAGAGAGAAGGAGAGCGAGAGAGATGGAGAGAGAGAGAGGGAGAGAGAGAGTACGCATTACGCAGAACACATTATGCCCACCCTCGCAAACAAATAATGTGATATTGATTACCGTCAAACTCATTACCGTTGGATGGTGGAGGGAAGGGCTAATTTGTTGGCTTTTTTTTCTTCTTTTTTTTGAAGCACCATTAGACCTCAATCTCAGCCGCAGGGTCAGCGTACCCCTGTCCTTCTTCCCCTCAGTCTCAGCCGCAGGGCCAGCGTACCCCTGTCCTTCTTCCCCTCAATCTCAGCCGCAGGGTCAGCGTACCCCTGTCCTTCTTCCCCTCAATCTCAGCCGCAGGGTCAGCGTACCCCTGTCCTTCTTCCCCTCAATCTCAGCCGCAGGGCCAGCGTACCCCTGTCCTTCCCCTCAATCTCAGCCGCAGGGTCAGCGTACCCCTGTCCTTCTTCCCCTCAATCTCAGCCGCGGGGCCAGCGTACCCCTGTCCTTCTTCCCCAGCCCACGTTCTAGTGGAGATCGAAGTGCAGCTGTAGGTATACTTAAACCCCCCCCCCCCCCAAAAAACAATTAAATATTTCGTTTCAAAATGTAAAAAGATGCTCAGAGCCTACTTGTATTACATGTGGAAGTCATGCACAAAAGTATTTTCAATACAAATTTAATCTAATATGTTTTATGCTCTGCCCATTTGTGGGTGATGGTATTTGGGAAGAGGGAAACCTCGTTGGCTGTATCTCCCTTTTACCAGGAAAGAAAAAAAAAGGATTTGTAATCTTTTATCTCAGCACATTTCAACTGATATCAAATTTCCACCAGCGCACCATAATAATGACACTTTATTTTATCATTACTTTTTAGTTATTATGAGTCCCATAGCTGCCTGTTTATGTAGGCCAACTGTTCATAAAGACCCTTTCATGTCATTTTATTGAACTCTGAAATGGAGTGGTTTTCAATCATGGTCCTGTCATGCACTTTCTAAATGTAGGTTTCGTAACTAATTTAATAATGCTTGCTTGCTTGTGTTTTAATGCAGTGCCTATTCAAGTTTGACATCATTCGGGTTTTCTGTTTGGTGTTTGTTGTGTCTGTATCTGGAAGTTTGTATGTGGCCAAAGGCAGTATGTTTCTGTATGTTTCACTGATGCCTTGTAATCTCAGCCAAATGAAGTTTTTAGTAGCTGTTGAATTAATTGATCAAGCCAAGTAAATGCAAGCGGTGTCCTCAAATGTGTTGATGTCGACAAAAGTAGTTGTGAAAAGCCTTCACCGTAAAAACCCTCAAAAACACACATTGCAGCGAATACACTGCCTCGATTGGGAGAAAAGAAAAAAAATCCAGATCAATATTCAATTAAAAGCAAAATCAAACCTTATTAATTGGCCTCAGTTGAAATGAAAACCTATACGGTTTCCCAAGACCTGGACGGGGGGGGGGGAGCCGTTAAACATTCTGTGACCAGTCAAGCGTTTTATGAGTAGAACGGTGCGGCGGGAAGGGGCTAAAGCGATAAACGCAGGTGGTTGACATCGGCCGATAAACGCGAGCCGCGGAAGGACAGCCTTGGGTCGCTCGCTTAAGAACAGTAATAAAGACCTCTTTATCCCGACGCCGTAAATCTAAAAAAAAAAATAAAACCCCGCTCTGTTTTCCCGCCTCTGCCGTCATGGTGATTTGCGTTTGCCGACACCGGGAGCTCAGTGACTGGAATGAAGATGTCAAGCGCTGGGTCGCCCGTTCGCCCCGGCGAAGAAAGTCTGTGTGTGGAGTGTGTGATGCGTGCGTGTGTGTGCAGCGCACAGCGCATAACCAAACGATCCTGCTCGTCCTGGACTGGAGTCTTGGGTATATAAAACATTATAGCCCCTGCCTCCCTCATTTACGTCTTAGAAGGCTTTGCTGTCTGTATATTTTTTTTAAGTTTTGTTTTTCGTACGGGCTGCTGTCCTGGAGCTCGACCCCCGTCTGTACGGGCCGTCTCGTGTAGTGGCAGCCCCCCCCCCCCCCCCCCCCCTTTTAACGAGCTCTCCAGCTCCTCGTTAAAGTCCAGGGCGCACAATGAGGTACAGGCGTGGGCAGGGGGAGTACTAATGAGCCACTAATTTTACTGTCTACACCCTGCTACCCACAAACCGCCTGGCCTCCCTGCCTGCCTGCACGTCTGCGAATCCGCCCCGCACCGCAAAATGTGTCCATCATTCTCCCTCTGACACATGCAAATGTATGCGTATAATGAATGATACAAACTTTTTCCTTTTTTTTTAGAAGCGTATGCACAACTTTATTTCTATGAGTTGTCTCTGTATACAGTGATAAAGATAAGTGTGAGACATGTAGGGTTTGTGACATTATGCATTATTTATATGTTAAAGCTCATGTTCAAATGGAGCTTCTTTGTAAAGCCGAAAAGGAATATATACTTGTACTTGTATGCACAGAGATGAACAAATGTACATACACGGAGAACAAGCAAACTCCTAGACTCATTTGACTATTCAATTTCTTGAATTCATGATGTACTGAATGCAGCCCCTAATGCTGCTCCTATGATATGTTTTTGAAAGATGGAAACGGGCTGTTCGTACAACTGCGGGCCCTTCTGTATGCGTCCACTGTTCTTGGACATATTTTTCTTTCACTGAAACATTGTCACGTAATCGTGTGGCAGTAGTTCCTACAAGTAGATGTGTTGACTGATGTGTGTTTTTTAGTTTATTAATTCGGAAGCCTGCTTTCAGAGCTAAAAGGGTTCAGTGTTAACTGCTTCCAGATCTCCCATCTCCCGCGTCGGATCTCCGGAAACTCAAGATTTATTTTATTTAATTAACCTTTATTTATACAGGTGAGTCTCATTGAGATAAAAATCTTCTTTTCAACAGAGACGTGGGAGAGACGCTGTTCGGTAGAGTTAACCGAGCGGGATGTTTGAGGCAGGAAAGTTAGGGGGTGAGGCGCCCTTCTCCTGACTGAAGGACAGAATCTTGTTCGGAGCGGCGCGAGGTTTAACAGGTATGTGATAAAACCCAGACTGAAACATGCACTGCTCTCCTGCCAATCACGCTTGGAGTTTCCTGTCTTCTCCATACTCTCTGCTTTGTCAGTCCCGGCGATGGTGGGCTGCCATGGAATTTGAATTCAGGCTTCGGGGAGCAGCGGGTCGCAGTCCTGTTACTTCTCTCTCTCCCTTTCCGGAACATTCTTTGTCAGGAGTCAGCGCAAGCAAAGACCTCAGGCCTGACCTTTGACCCCCGCAGACACTTGCACTGCATCAGTAGGATTTGTGGAATTTAGCAGCCCGGACAACCTGTTTCCAAATTTTCCATGGGAGCTGAGAAATTCTCCAGCTAAATATGTCCGTGAACAACACCTCAAACTCAAATATAGGGAAAATGTAACAAAGGGTTCAGTCTGTTAACTGCATATGATTCTCAGGTGACCAACAGACTTAAAGATGCACACATAGCTGATTTATTATCTACTTAAAAGTGGCTTTTGGATTTCAACTAATTGCAGCGTATTGCTTTGTTTTCTCTTTTTAGAATTTTATTTACTTTTATTTATATTATTATCAAGACTCGATCAAAGTTCAGCTCTTGCTCAGGTCATATTCTTTGTCTCCTTGCTTCCATAAAATGTGATATTATGCAATTCTATTATATAATATTCGTATATTCATATTGGAAGTAAAACCATACATGGCTTTGATGGCTTTGCAGCAGCCACTTAGGACGTGATTATGTCTGAATTAGTAGGTCTGGTCTGGCTGCCGGCACAGAAGAATAAAGGCTTTTAAACATAAAGGAACAGTGCTTATCTTTAAACGAGAGCCCCCATTTTGAGCGCCTGCGCCTCTAAACCTGGTCTGAACGCGGTTCTCGTGTCTTTTCCCACGGCGTGAGAAACGGCCTGACTCGGCTCAGAAGTCGCTCTTGCACTAAAGACGCTGGTCTTTGCGTCAGAAGTACGTTTTGTACCTGGCTTACCGCGCTAATTAGGCTTCATCTAGGCAGTCATTTACGAAGCCGTCAAGTAGCTGCCTTCATAAGCGGGTCCCACTCAAACCTCTCTGCCCTTGGCTGGCTCTTTGGATTAGCTCCCGTTTTGTCTGATATCCTGATTACAGCATATTCCTGTGCAACTTTCAGAAAAAAGTCATCGAACGTGAGAGTATTAAACAACAGGGATATAGTTTTTAATGTTTATGAGAACATACTACACAGTAAAATGTCCGGTGTTAATTCAATGCTACCAGATGATAACATTTGGTCCCCCTTGGGACAAAATGTTACTTGTTAGTTGAATTCACACTGGAAATTTTACTGTGCACTGATCTTTAAAAAATATCATATTGCCACTTTGCTGAAATCTGAACGGGCCTTGGCAGTAATTTAAAATACTGCTGCTCGCTGGGGGAGCAGCCTCCCTGCACATACATTTAATTGAGAGTCTGGAATAAATAAAAGGTAGGTTATTAAATATAGATATTAATATATTATATATTAAAAGGAAAGAATAATCAAATCCGGGGCACCGTCTCAGTGGATTATGTTGAATGACTCTGAAAGTGGGTTTATGTTTGTATTTGTAGAGAGATTGTGGGTATGGCAGACACAGATTCTACCCCAGGACAAGTTCATTGACTGATCATAGCTGGGAATATGAGGCAGTGTTTGTTCGACACAGTCTCGTTCTCCGTGAGCGCATTCCTGTGTAGTCTGGATTGATGGCTCCTTGCAGATGATTCTCAGTGAATGTCTGTTGTACGTCTGACCTGGAACCCTTTCCTGCAACACCAGGTTAACTGCCCCCCCCCCCCCCCCTCCTGTCTGTTCATGCCCAGCTGTTCAGTAAGCAATATAGGCTGCTTATAGAATTCTGAAATGTTCTGTGTGGAAGAATGCTAGACATTGCGTCACTATGTGCTTGTGGATTTGTGTGTTTTTTTTATATTTTAATTTTCATTATTATACGCGTGCTGTTTAATGTTTGTTGTACATTAAGTACCACCACTAGCCATTTAGATCCTTTGTGTATCTTTACTGAGCTTTTTTAAAATCACTGTTACAGTCCTTTCGCTGTTCTTCTGTTATATATAATTCATGGAGTTTTGCTGAATTTTTTGGCAAAACCCTGAAGGTTGCACAGCACACCTACATTTTGTTCTTCACCTATACCTTCAGGTATACCTTCAGCACACACAAGAGCAATAAAACTTCTGGAAACTCTTCAGTTTGGCTGGGTTAAAAAAGAGAACCATAACTATTACACCTTCATACTCATAGCTCATAAACCATACTCACCTCCATAATATCTACTGGAGGGTCTTAAGCAGGACACAAAGCTGTTTTGCGATTATTACATGCAAGCACACACGCATGTGTGCATAGACACATGCACGCGTGCGTACGCTGAACCACGCGCTCACGCATACACACACAAACACTTGAACACGTGCACACACACACAGGCATGCACTGACACACAACGCGCATGCACTCACACTGACACACAGACGCGCACTCACACACTGACACACACGCTCACACTGACACACACAGACCCGCATGCACTCACACTGACACACAGACGCGCACTCACACACAGACACACATGCACTCACACTGACACACAGACGCGCACTCACACACTGACACACACGCTCACACTGACACACACAGACCCGCATGCACTCACACTGACACACAGATGCGCACTCACACACGGACACACAGACACACATGCACACACTCACACTGACAAACACAGACGCGCACTCTCACAATGACACGCACAGACACGCACTCACACACTGACACACAGACGCGCACTCTCACAATGACACACGCACTCACACACTGACACACAGACGCGCACTCACACACGGACACACAGACACACATGCACACACTCACACTGACAAACACAGACGCGCACTCTCACAATGACACGCACAGACACGCACTCACACACTGACACACAGACGCGCACTCTCACAATGACACACGCACTCACACACTGACACACAGACGCGCACTCTCACAATGACACACGCACTCACACACTGACACACATGCACATACACACTTGCATGCACACACACACACACACATTCTCACATTGATACACACACACACACACTAAGGTTCAGTTTTGGTCGATGATCATTTTAAACCTTTTTCCTCCACCTCCCCCGTCAGTCGGTGCTTTTGGCAGCCCGCATGCAAATGGCGAGGATAATGAGGAGAGCGAGGGAGAGAGAGGTGGAGGGGAAGAAAAAGAAAGGAGAGAAAAAAAGGCACATTCCTGTATCTTTTCCTCGCAAATCAAAAACGAGCAGCCCCGCTTCCTTTCTACTCTCCTGGCATCTGGAGGAGAGGGGTGTGGAGACAGCGCTGTCATCTGACTGACAGATATTGAAGATAATTGTCTGCTTTTCTAGCCTCCGCCGCCTGCATTATTTTGCCGTGGTAACTAACACAGCCCACCTGGGTGAGAGGAAAGGGGGGCGGGGGCGGTGGTGCGGGCGGTGCGGGTGGGGGGGGGGATGGGTAATGGCAGGTGAATGTATTTCGAGGATGGACAGGCATTCAGAGGAGAACAGAATAGTTGGCGAATCTTGCTCTTCGTTTTCACCTGCTTCCCGGGTCAAATGCTTATTCAAAACACTTTCACTGGTTATATCCTCCTCATGTCCTCCAGGCCTGGTTCTGCCAGTCTCACAGAGTCCACTGGAGTACGATTTCACCTTAAAAATCCGAAAACTAATTTGGAACCAAACCCAATTTGAGCCCTTATGCATGCTGGTGAGGTGAGTTTAGCTGTGTAATTAGCTTCTTTAATTGATTTAAGTGCTGAATTACTACAAAACCCAGCAGGCCCTGTAGCTCTCCAGGACCAGTGGCAGACATTTTCTTTAATTGTTGATAGGACCAAAGACCCACCTCTGCAGACAGCATTAATGGCTTTCCTTCCATCCCCACCCCCGGGCACTTGCGTCTGGATTCACTGATTGTTGTTGAATTGGTAGCATCTCTTATGTTATGGCATGTGATGTAATCCAACAGCAGTTAAAGTCTAAGTTTTGCAGTAATCAAAACTTCACTTGCAGATATGTTGCTCACTGTGAGAAAATGGGATGTTTATTATGAAATGGAGACAAACTGACAATAAAAAGACAAAACTGGTGATTAGGCTCACAGGCGAAGGAGGGGTAATAACATTGAACACCAAGCTCAGAATTCACAGATTTAACAGCAATAATATGTTCCTCAGCTCCTTTCAGAAGTACAGTTCTGTTGTTTCTCTCATGAGACGTGTTAACCTTTAGTGCTGGTGAGTTTGATCGCTGAACTCCCAACGGTGTATATGTGAAGGTAAACATAAATTGGTTTCAATTGTTCAAAGTTAAGGATGAGTGATGTTTGAATCTCAGACATTGTATTGGCTGAGGTGTTGGGTGTGATGGTCACATGATCATCTGCTGACGTTGGCAAAAAGAATGGAGGGAGCGGTCAAAGATCAGATGAAAGGAGTCGGAACTGCACTGTGAAAAACGGATCTTGCAAATTTGGGATGTAGCACTCAACGTTGGCATGGCTCGGCCTGGCCTGGCCAAATTCAGCCTGGCCCAGTTCAGAAAAAGGGATTAAAACAGACCCAGATTCCAGAATGTCTTAGGAACAAATCCGACCCGCAAAATTCACTGCAGCAGCCTTTGTCTGTAGCCACCTGAAATATTAATGAGCGAGTGAATTCAGATTTTCTGCCGGACTCCAAACTGCACCCCGTGGCATGAATGTAAAATGGCTGGGTGGTGGGCGGAGCTGTCGGGTGGGGGATGGGAGGGCCTGTTCAGTGAAGGCGTTTTGTTGTCGTAATTGTGTTGTGATATTATGATAAACTCATTCCTGGCTAATGATTTGTGTTCTCCCAGTATTGATGTGGCTGTGTGTCATCAATAAAACATCACAGAAACACAGTGGGAATGGCACACATTATCTGTTTCCAGATATGCGACAGAATAATTGCTCATCATTCATTTTTCATTCTGCCATTTTATTCTTTGAGAAATTAAATATCTGCCCCAGGAATATTAAAAACATGCATTAGCAATACCCTCCAATAAGCCTTATTCCCTCTATCCCTGTTTATATAGTAGTAGGCAACTATGTGTAAGTTCACGCATGGGGACAAGCTGTGTTACTGCAATTAACATATTAATATGTTACATATGGTCTGATTCATAACCAGAGTAAGTTCCATGGTAATACCAGTGTGTTTATTTTGTTCCTTTTACAAACTGAGTGGCCAAGAATCTGCAAAAAATTAAGTCTGAACTCACCCCTAAACATTTTGTTTCCATGACAATGTGAATGTGCACACCACGTGCCTATTTGCATTCATGAATGTCTGTGTAGTGCTTATGAGTGTGCCGTGTTACTGTATGCTTATGAACGAGTTGCACAGCCTTTATGAAGGACTATTAACTGAAAGTGTTACCAATATTTCTATAAAAATTGTTCCCCAGGTGGTGGATTTTTTTCACCTATGTCAGCCAATCAGAAACAGTGGCAGTACTGTTCAGTAACACACCTCATGGGTGTTAATGGACAGAAGCCTAAATGTTGCTGCGGAGTTAGCTGTGTTCTGTAAAGTTTATATCCTTTCTAGGCCCTGTACCCCCCTTTTTATTGAAAAACACTGTAAAGGCACTGCTGAGCTGTATGTGTAAAACCCCTCAGTGACGTGTTAGCATGCTAGCCAGCGAAAGGGACGGAGGACAAATTCAGGCAGTGTGAAGTAACTGTACACCGACCCGGACGGGGCGGGACGGGACGGGTGTATGCAGGGGCCCCTGTCCAGAATCCCGGCAGGGGAAAGGGTGGAAAACCAGGCGGGCCCTTCCTCCCAAAACCCCCACCCCCCCCCGGGTCAAACTGGCTGCTTCTCACTCCAAACACTTTTTTTTGTCTTTCTGGGCAAAAGAGAAAGCCACTGGTGGGCTGCCAACACAAACAATGGGCCTTCCTATTGCTGAGCAGAGTCTAGCAAGAACCAGGCGACATTCCAGTTCCCACTTCCCTGGAAACACTGGTCCAAGATGGGCCCCAGCAAGGGTAACCCCTAAAATCCCCACCCCCACCCCCACCCCCCCACCCCACACACTCGCAAAACACAAGTACTCACGCACACTTGCACACGTACACGCACATACATGCACTCAGCCATGCTTATACATGCACGTGCGAATGTATTCTCACACAGACGCAGACACACACACTCTCATACACACACACACACACACACACACACACTCGAGTGCGCGGGCGGACACGCCGCCACCCCCGACTCATCCATCTGCATAGCGGGGGCTCTGCTCGGGGGAGCATTTGGCAAAGAGGGCTTCCAGCTCTGGCCCTGATCCGGGAGTCCTCCCTGTGTCTCCTGTTCCATTGTTCTGACTTCCAGAACAACAGCAGCATCAGCAGACTCAGGTGAAACCAAGTAGGCAAGTAGTCTGCCTGACCTGCAGATTGTTAACTGTTGCTACACTGGGTTGCTAGGCTACCCCCCCGCCCCACCCCCGGCTACCATACTTCTCTCAAACCATTACTGTCGTAGAATGTTCCGCTGTGGTGCTTGCTGGTTAATTTCGCCCTGAACATGACACTTTTGTGAGGCCAGGCCACAGGAAAAACACAACTTAAAAACTATTTTTTGCTCAACGGGTCAACTGAAATACTGCCAAGTTCATTTGTAATGTGTCTGATTGTGAATTATCCCTGGAAACTCTGTTTTGTGCACCATGGCTTACTTTGGACCATCATCATAAAAGTAAATTATGCTATTCTTTCATGAATCTTTTGAAAAAAGTTTGAAGTTTAGTTGCGAAGCTAAAAGATAGTGGGGAGGGGGGAAGAGAAGATAAATTTACCTTAGATGCATTTGCCATGGATGTTATTATCAAAGAATACCGTTTTAAATACCTAAGCTGTATGATTTGAAGTGTGGGCTGTGCAGATTATGCAGAAGATTCAGCTATATAATTCACCTATGACATTTGCTGTGCAATTATGCTTCACTGAAATCTTTCTAAACAAGTTCCTCTGTCAGTAATCGCTCGCAGTAGCAGCTCTTATGTAATGTGTTGAGCTGCATGAAGGAATACTGGTGGGTTTTGGATTAAAATTAGGGTCAGGTAGAGTGTCCGACTGTGAAGGGAGTTTGAAATTGAGGTTAGGATTATGGGTCAGATTACGGTCAATTACATTTGTTAACCCATCTAGCAGCAATGTTGCCCTGTGGTCCACAAAACATCATTTGTGAGGATGTTAAGGAATTCACATCAATGTGATCAGCTGGGTCAAACTGTCAACTTTGTACAGTAGATATATGTTGTATTGTCCTCTATCAACATTAGGCTTATGATGGAGAATATGGGGGGGGACAGGTGATTCCAGAAATGGACAGATACGTCGTCTGTTAGTGGACTGAATTTTGGTAGATGATAAAGGAGATGTGTGACAAAGCTGGCCATTGCTTTGCACAACAAATTGGCATGCGACTTTCTGGGGCTGCTGGGTGGCTCATCTGGTTAAGGCACCATTATTGTTCTTGGTCATGGATGGGCTCCAAGTGCCAATGGTCCGGGATCGAATCCCAACTGTGTCAACTGTGACTCTGACCAGCAGTTGGACATAAGTGGGATCTGCATATCTTTGCTCTCTAGTGACCCCTGCTGGTCAGTAAGGCACCTGTAAGTTTGACTGCTAAGCTGCACATGAAGTCTCTTCCTCCAGCTGGTCTCTGTGTGAGCCTGACTTGACTACACTGTGATCAGGAGGGATATTTGCTTTTGGGACGACCATATGCCCTCTGGCTGTCCTGAATGGATCACTGAGGCTCCATAGGCGTTGATATGTTTTATTGGGTAGTCCAAACTGCAGAGGGAAAAAAGAGAATGTCATGACATGGAGGTTCCAACTACAGGTGCTTATTGAAAAACACAAAAATAAAATAAAATTGAAACCAGGCTTGAAAATGAGTAATCTGAGGCTGAGCCTATTTGGTTATCATTTCTGGCTGGAGTTCCCCCTCAGAGACAGTGCAGTTTCACAACAAACATTCATTAAAATAATAAAAAGCTCCTCGTGGCGAAGATAAGGCCAACATTATGAGGGGAGGGAGAGGCGAGGCGGTCCTCTTTCAGACCAACGGCAACATAGGTATGCATGAGATGGAGCTGAGGCAACAGCGCTGACCTGGAGTGGTATATTTAGACTGCTTTGGATCTGTGGAAGGTCTGTGTCTGTTGCTGGGAATATATTTCACAGAGACACTAGAGTTTGAGATAAAACACTCCTTTCATCCCCCCCGAACTCCGCTAAATACCCCTCTCAGAGTACGTATTCCCACTGTGTGAGAGA
Source organism: Anguilla pacifica (assembly GCA_039654925.1). Classification (NCBI taxonomy): domain Eukaryota; kingdom Metazoa; phylum Chordata; class Actinopteri; order Anguilliformes; family Anguillidae; genus Anguilla; species Anguilla pacifica. The sequence continues at coordinate 25,551,724 of CM077297.1, forward strand.
GCGCTGTCATTCTCCTTCCCCAGTTTTGTCTCGTGTCACTTAAAGTTCTGTCTGAAGCGCAGAACTCCCCACTGATGCAATGCAGTGCAATCAAACCAGGGCAAAAATAATGCAATCTCTTTATGTATTAACCCTTTGAAGAGTAGGGTTTTTTTTTTTTGGAATGTTTTTTTCAGAATTCTAAGTCAGTGTTCTAGAACTCTCTATTGCTTTCAATTACCAGTAGTGATTGTTACATCAGCTTTACAATGTTCAGCCAAGAACACGTATTTGTGATCTTGCACCTTAAAGGGATAATGTAATTATATAAACGTCCATTTCACAGATTGTATTGAGGGGACTGTAGTTTAAGTTTTAAGAAAATATGCTTGAATTGCTATCGCTGCACATTTAATCTGTTTTACTGAACATTTTTAAGGTAAACAACAAAGTATAATTGTTATTTTAATATCAGTGAGATGCTGGCCTGGATTTAGTTTGTTCATAGCTCTGTCATGTAAGCAAGTTTTGGGTTTTGTTTTCAAAACAAGAAGCACCAAGATTAACCTGCCAGAATGGTTTTTATTTATTGATTTTTTGAAAGAAGATAACACGAAGTCATTTGCAAGTCAAAATTCTGGCACTCAGACACATTCAGGTCCAGCAATGAAGTGTGTAACCCCTGGTAAATTTGGCTAAATACACTGATGTTGATTCTGAGATGACTGATATTTTGTGCAGGGTGTGGTTAGCTTTTCTATTTTTCTCAGACTTATTTATGGCTCTTCAGTCTGGCAGTGTATTTTGAATAGATTTTCACTGAGCAGAACAACATTTTCCTTTAATGAATGCATCGAAATTTCACACGTCTCTTACAGAAAGAACATCATTTCGGTTGCTGATTGTTCTCAGCTTGTGAGCATGCAGTGTGTTTGTGCAGTGAGGTTTTTTTGTGTGCTGCAAAACCAACCCTGAAAAGGACATTTAAGTTGCAGGCTGTATAGTTTCTGTTCAAAAAAAAAACAAGACTCATCATCTTAAAGAAAATTATTTAGTGACCATTGCTTAGATATATTAGTGACCATTGCTTAGATATATTCAGTGCTTTTCAAGTGAGAAGTTTAGTTTTTCATTTCATTGTGAGTACAAATGTTACACCCATAACAGATGAACTGCCCATTTACATGACATTTTTTTATGATTCATTGTTCGGATATAGCCTAAAACGCCTTTGCGCGCCTGTTGTAGCAAACCAGAAAGCCGTTCTCCGGCACTTGGAGAGGATTGTTCAAATAAACATACTTGTACAATGGCAATGTGTGAGCGATTAAAAGTTGGCTGTACCTCCACAGTCTTATTTTGACTCATGAACACTGTAGTCATTGAGGATGCCAGGACTGAGTCCTCAGTAACGCAAAAGTCCCCCTTTATCCGGACTGCATTAAACGAGGCATTCGTCCAGTGTCACATCCCACCAAACATGAGGAGTATTTGAGGACAGGGAAGGGCACTAGATGCAGGGTCTGCTGGGCTCCCCAACCCTGCTACTGGAGAGCTGCAGGGGCTGCTGGTTTTCATCGTCTTCCATCATTTAAAGAAGCTTATTGCACAATTCATTTACCTCACCTGTTTTCTTGTGTTTCATTTGCAGGCAGGTAAAAACGAATACCAGCCATCCTGTGACTCTCCAGTACCAGCGTTGTGGACCCCTGTGTATTGTAGATGCGTCTGTTTGGAGGTACTGTGTAACAGAGATGCACCATGTGCAGTGCGCTTCCTTGCTCATCCCCGGCAGAGCAGGACGTGTCGCCCGCAGGCTTAGCGAGGATCCACGCACGGTGCCAAGCTGCCAATCGCGCGTTAACGGGAGCCAGGCGGCCGCGCGGCGGACGGCGAGCCGCTAACGCCCCGGCCAGCGTTTCCCCGCTCCTGCCTGCCTCTCTGGTAACGCGTCCCGCTTTCTGAACTTCTCGGCCATCCGGAATAAACACACGTAAGGGTTCGGGGGCGCTGACGAACGCTGGGAATGTTCTCCTGCCTCTTTGACCCTCGACCGCGTAGTTTCTTGGACTTTTGGAAGGAGGAGGAAAGAAAGAAGTTGGGTGGGAGGGGGGAATAAAGTCTGGTTTGTGTGACTGTTGTTCGACGTTGCCACGGAAACTGGCGTTCATTCCTTGCCGGGGCCCAAAACAGTCTCGGCCTGCGTGTTTCGGGCATGGAACGCTCTCCTAGAAACCTTAAAAAAAAGAAAAAGGGGCGCGAATCTCGGCCTGAGCCCCTGTTCTGTTCCGCTGCCTTTTCCCACTGCCGCTCTGAATAGGAGCCTCTTCACAGCCCCTCGAGTTACTACAGGGAGCTGGGCCCGCCCGCTGGTGACCCGCTTCCTGGCGGGGGTGGCGGTATCCAGGGGACCCCGTCGCTGAGGCACAATGCCCGCGCAGCGGTTCGTCATTCCTAATTCGCCGTGTCATATTCAGGTTTAATTTCCCTGCTCTTCTGTGTAATTGAATATTTAGCAGTTATTGGAGTGTTATAATTGGGATCTCTGAGACCGATGCCTCTTTCGGCGCTGTCGCTAAGTGAATCTGAGAGGAAATTAAATGTTTTTTTCCTTTCTTTCTCTCTCGGCCCGGAGCGCACGGATTAGATGCAGGCCGCGGGAGGTGTTCTGAAGGGGCGATTTCCGCGCCCCCTCGCGGTACACCTTCGCCACGGCTGCTCTGCCGTTCGTCCGTTTTCGCGCTTGGATTCTCAGGGCAGCGGACCTAGGGGTGCGAGGCCGACGCTGCGTACTCGCCCCCGCGCTGGTCTGAAGTCAGCAGAGTCAGCGGCGTCGGACAGGGCCGCAGGGGTCTCCGATCTGGGCTGTTGTGACTCCCGCTGGGTCTGATAACCCCTCAGCCAAACAGAACTGCTGTCCTGTGACATGCAGGAAGCTGCGTCTTTGCTGGGCTCTCTCTCTCTCACGTGTAACTGCCACTATACGCGAGGCAACATTTAAAGCTGGATGACACGGCCAGCTAACAGGAAGTGTGTTTATCTGCGCATTCCGGTCGCATCATTATGAGGCTGCAGTGTGCTTTGCGTCTCTTCTGTTAGGGTTTGTTGTTGGGGCTGTGGAATATGTGGAATATTCACTTTTTATTCCTTCCCTTTGCACTCAGTCTCGCTTGGGTCTGTTCCAAAGCACCTGACTGCAGCTCTACTCTACTGTTTCAGTTTGGATATTGCTTGATCACATCTGACTGAAATGTAATATTTGGCTGTCTAGTGCCATGCCAGTAAAGTCTGTACACACACACACACACACACATACACACACACAGTGCTCGCCCACACACATAATATGCACAGGCACAACATGTGCATGCATGCACACACATGCAAACGCATGACGCATGCACACACGCACAGTGCTTGTGCACACACAGAACAAACACACAGTTATGGGGGTGGGGGTAAGAGGCGTGGTAGGTGAAACGCAGATTCACATTAATATCCACACAGGGACCTTCCCTTTCTCTGTGCATCTCAACCTCACCTGGAAGGAAACAGTCACACATCACAGGAAACGGCGGCTCTCGCGACTTAAGGGGAAACAGGAACATCACTTTCCTTTGAGCGGCGTCATGGCGGGAGACACTGAGGTGTCCATCAGTCTTCTCCACCTGGTCGCTCTCCAACCGCGTTCACAGAACGGTTTAAATCACCTCATGGTCGCCCGAGTTCACCTTCCCAGACAGCGTCAGGCCTGTGCCCCGCCCCCTTATCCACCATGTGAGAAACACGCCATGGTGGGGTGGCAGGCGGGGCGGGGGGGGGTGGACGCGTTTTGGCAGAGCAGGACGGGCGGGGCAGATCTCCCCAAAGCTGATGTGCTCATGCGTAATCAGGCCTGCGGCCGGCCGGTCTTCTCCCTGAGAGGACACCGCACGCCAGCGCTGTCGAAGGAACGCTCACATGTGCGTTACCACGGCAGCGAGGCGTCGCGCCGCATTGCTTAATCGGAACGTAACATAGGACCGGGGAGGTGGGATAGGGTGTTTTTTTGGGGGGGGTTTAGATAGAACCAAATGGAGAATAAAAGAAATGGGCTGGGGGTGTGGGGGGGGGGGGGTTCATCTGACACCAGAGCTGGCTTTTGTCAGCGAGCTGAAATACAAACACAGAAACATAAACAGAAGAAGAGCCTTTGATTTCGAGTAAAACCTGTGGCCGGAGACTGAGGCTGTAAACAGGGTCTCGGAAATGATTTCCAGACCTGGATTTTAAAAGCTGCACTCATTTACCCCCCACCCCCCATTCCCCCTGCCTGAATTTTAACACTGAAGGTGTTTCCCGGATAGTCAAATAACTATCCAAAATAATTTCCTTTTCGATGCAGGTTTATAGGTTTACAGTTTAAAATGAAAACGATATCCCCAACCCAATAGAGCCTATGCGCAAGGGCGACTGTTTCTCTACAAACCCAGGACCCAGAAAAAAGTGTGATGCAAAAATAATTGTGTGCACCGATGACCAACTGCACAAAGAAATACTTGCTAGCCTAAAAAAAATTTAAAGAAACTGTAAAACGTTACATTTATGTTCCAAAATGTCTGTCTGTTTGGGTACAAACTGAAGTAGTGCTGAGGTTTCAGCGTATATTTGTATCATATGTACTTATACAGGTACATATAGTACATACTGAATATGATATGCATACATGTATGCATATGGGACGCTGTATTCCGTAAGTGTCTGATCAGTGACTGATGGTCTCAGGCGTAAACAGTGCCAGTATTTCCCTTGTCTCTCATTGGTTGTCCCTCCTTGTCTTTCTCAGGTATGAACAGGTCGTGTCAGTGCACAAGTGCCACGTCTTGTTGTCATAGCAGAAGCACAACTGACACGTGCAGCAAATAATTATTTCAAAAGTGATGGCACGTTCACGCTGATATGTTTCAGACGGCTGTCAATCGCGCGTCATCTGTCAGCCATTGCTGCCGTTTGCATCCAATGAAAACAGGAAAAGTATGGAGTCCCTCTGAACCCCCCTCTTTCTCTCTGTCTCTCTGTCTCTCTTGCTGTCTCTCTCTCTCTCTTTCTTTCTCTTGCTGTTACATGGTCACAATAGCTGTTTTTTTCTGATTCATATATATTGTATTATAATATAGATGTGTGTGTGTGTGTGTGTGTGTGTGTGTGTGTGTGTGTGTGTGTGTGTGTGTGTGTGTGTGTGTGTGTGTGTGTGTGTGTGTGTGTGTGTGTGTGTGTGTGTGTGTGTGTGTGTGTGTTTGGGCTGAGGGACGGGGGGAGTGGAGGGGGGGCTTTCCAGGTTTCCGTGGCAACCAGGAGTCAGACGATCTCATTACTGACCTCCAGTCACATTATTTTCTCTGAGGAATTTTTCCCTTTCATTGTGATTTCTCCCACCCCCACCCCCTCCTCTCCAAAGGTCAGATAATCTCTGATGGAGGGGGGAGAATAACTGTAAAAAATGGGGGTCCATTCAGTGGCCGATTCCTCCCGGCACACACACGCAATTAGTCCCTTTCTCTATGAAACCAGAGGCCCCAAAATGACAGGGGAGACCCCCGGTCTCATTTCCTTTGATTCATTTATGGCTGAACTCTCATCTTTCATCTCTCTGGAACTGGGATTGTGGAACAACAGCTTAAAACCTTACTGCTTAAACATTTTAACATTTTATCAAGTGGTCCCAATCAAGACTCAATCAAAAAAAACCTTGATTGTGGCATACTAACTTAAAAAGTACTTAAATAATCTACTGATAAAAACAACTTAAAAACTCTTCTTTCAAATTACTAGACTCCATCCTCCATCCTCCAAAACAAGGCGACAAAGAAACAAACCAGAAATCCTGATCGTGGCATACTAACTTGTAAAATGTTTGTATATTATTATTATTATTATTAGTATTATTATTACTGGTGGTCTCTGACCTTACAGGGAAACGACCTTCGTTCCCGTCTTTATAATCTGCGTGTGCACGGAGGGGCCACAGACGCTCGTTCCCGTCTTTATAATCTGCGTGTGCACGGTGGGACCACAGACGCTCGTTCCCGTCTTTATAAACTGCGTGTGCACGGCGGGACCATAGACGCTCGTTTTCCGCGAGCGACTCCTGCCAGTACCTCCCAGGGAGCCGTTTTCCGTCTGACGGGCTTTCACCGGGGACAGGAAGCGATGAACTCCACGGCAACGTTCTGGGAGTGGGGGTGGGGGGCGGGGGGCAGGGACACAGAGGGATGCGGGGATGCGTTTAGAGACGGGGGTTTCCTATGCACCTACGTACACAGCGTGTAGCGTATCAAAATAAAGGCGTCCAGAAGCTACAGGCGTGGACATTGATTTGCCGGCGGTGCGGAGGAATAGACCGTATAAAAACAGGCGCCCGCATTTATTCGGTGTGAAATGCTGTCCACCCCTGACTGTGAGAGCAGGGATCCTCGCCCAGCGGGGATGTGTGTGAATGCTTTACGGGCTGTTACCCACAGAAACAGTGGGAATGGGCGACGTTTCACACGCATGCATGCGAGATATGTTTTGCCTATATCTATGCATGTATTTCACATGCCATACGCTATACCTGAAATGCATGCATGAGAGATATCTTTTTGCCTATATCTATGCATATATTTTACATGCTATACAGGTTGTTCACCTTTTTATTTTTGCATGTTTGATGCCTCTGTGTAACCTGCAAACCAACCTGCATCTCCAAATTTTTGATATCATTTTGTTACATTTGAGTGTTTTTTAGTTTTATTTTTTGCCCATGCTTGACCGCAGATGTTAGCAGAGCCACCATTTCAAAAATGTGCTGAATCATTCCACACACAGATGATTTCATATTTCCCTCCATCTGCCTGTGGTCGATATTTCAGTCGGCTGTTTTTTGATAGTGTTTCCATCCACTTAATCCACCACTGGTGGCTTGATAACTTGTTTCTGGTAGTGTTAGTCCTATGCAGTGCTAATCTCCTTTTGGCCAAAAATACTTCTACAAAACTAAACTGTGTGATTGAATTACTCCATTTTTGGGATTGAACTAGTGAAGTTCTGAAATTATTATTATTATTATTATTATTATTATTATTATTATTATTATTGATACAAGCACCAGATTTGCTGTAACTCTGCTGGTGGTTGGGTTGTTAGTTATGGCCCCTACAAGTTATTATATTCAATATTTGAAAAATAATAACTTTTGAACCGTTGTCAAAACCGATATATCTACATCTCTCACACAGGACAACTTTCTCTCAGAACTTTGAAGTCCATCGTTCGATAGACTTTTCGCTATTGTGAGTATTTTAATAACACTAAAGCGACGTCATCGCATGCCTTCGACCGGTTTCTGCAGAACACGTCCTTCATGGGAGATGTGCGGCGCTGTCTGTAGCGCGGATAACGCGCAAGCCGGTCGATTCCTGTCCCGGAGCCGTCTCAAAGTCTCTTCTCTGTTACCCCCTCTGCCTTTTTGTCTGAATCAAACTGATAGCACAAAGGGAGGATGGGCCTGTCTGCTCTATATTAAACAAAATTGAATTTCTGTGGGAAATTTTATGGCTGTAGTATCAAATCAAATTTAGGGGTATTTATGCATAATTGCACAAATTGCTGTAATTCCAGACTTGGCTTATTGACCGAGTCATACTGTAGGTCCAAATTAAACAATATATGAACGGTTTTGACCGCTTAAAAAATGTATAAACTACAGATAATTATGTTTCCAGGAAAGTGGCTTGAATCCTACCGTATTTGTGGGGTTTATTTACTATTATGGAATTTTCTGACACAATTTTGTGTCTTCATTTTTCAGTGTTTTAATCATCATAACTCTTGTCACAAATGGACACAAACATTGTTCTTGAATGGATTTGTCACAGGAACAAAATTTATTTGGCGTTGGTTATTTTGCCTGTTCACAGAGAAAACCGATGCTCATTTTTCCATCTTCTGCCCTGCTCATTTGTGGTTGGCTAGACGGTTCTGCCACAAGTAATGCTATTGCACTAAATAAAAATATTAGTACTTTTTGTTATTTAGCAAAATTTAACTGAGAAGTGAAGAAATCTTTATCGACTCAAAGGATGGCCAAATGGCATCCTTTTATTTGGGTGTGGCTTATCGCATGATTTTTTATAAATGCCTAATGGAGTGACCTGAAGTGATGAGTAATGGTTGATAATGACACATCAGGACTCTAAACTTAAAGTATTGTCCCAATCAAAACACCCTGTGACACTTATGGGGCTCCATATTAAAACAAAATTACTTAGATTCCTCGTCCTTTTCCAAAATATCTAATAAACCTCATTTATCATACATGTGTACATCAAGGGTCACTGCCATCTTAAACTGATGGCTATTTTGGAATGTTCTGGCCAGTTTTTTTGGACTAACTGTATAGGTGAATCTTGAGTAACTTGGCACTGCACCAGAGTAGGTATAGAGTGGGTGTTTGAATGCCTACTCTAGAGTTTTGGAATAGACTGGCTGTTTGGTGGTGCTATAACAGGCTCATGAATTTACTATATTAAAACAATCATACTGTATGAATCTCAAAATCAACAAATCTGTTAAATGACTTGCGTCTATATATTGGATTTTCTGCTATTTAGAATTTTCTGAAAAACACTCAAAATAATAATAATAGAGCACCTTTCATGTTAAGAAGCAAGCAGTTCTAAGTGCTTGCTAGTGGAACAAAAACAAGAATACGGGTATAATGTATAAAAAAATGTGTGAATAACAATAAACAGAATAGGAGGTAAACTCTATAATTGCATAATGAGAAACTAAAACGAGAGATTTTTCGGCTAAGAATAATACTTGTAAATTGCTTTTGGGAAAGTTTAAGTGATTTTTGTGGCATGTATAAATTGTAATGCTTTGTGACAGGTTGAACGATGGTTAGGAGAACGGCTTCCGAACGGGCCAGGCCACCGGTGTGGCGCTGCGGCGGGACGGGTGCCGTACCCCGCGCCTTTCTCCTCGCCCCGGTGACGCCGTGCGGTGTGTGTTAATTTACTGCTTTCCGCACCGCTGACGGGACGCAGCGAGGGGACGCAGCGAGGGGACGCAGCGAGGGGCGCAGCGAGGGGGCGCGCGGAGTTTGGGGCTCTGCGTGTGCGTTGTGCACTTTCCAGCTGCGATCGCGCATGCGCACACACACACACACACACACACGCGCACACACACACACGCCCACACTCACAGATGCACACACACACACACACACACACACGCACGCCCACACTCACAGATGCACACACGCTCACACACTCACAGACAGACACCCACAGACACACACAAGCACACGCACACATACGTATGCACGCTCGCACACACATACACACACTCACACTCACAGATGCACACACGCTCACACACTCACAGATGCACGCTCACACACATCACAGACACACACAAGCACACGCACACATACGTATGCACGCTCGCACACACACACACACACTCACACTCTCTTTCACCTTCACAGCCAATGCCTTTCAAGGGCGTCTCAAGAAGGAAAAAAAAAAATCATAAATGAATAAGAATCAGCTGGGTGAACGCAGGGAGCCCTTGCGCCTAATGCATCTCAATAGGGCTTTTAATTACCCCTGACGAGCCGTGGTCTGTATATTTATTTTGAAAGTCTCGCGCAATCGGACGCGTAATCGATTAAGGCCGTGCGAATCAGTCTTCCCGGGGTCTCTGGGAAGACGACGGAAAGGTGACGCGGTATAAATATGGAGAAGGAAATTTTGAGAAGGCGGCTGGGCGGGGGGGGGGGGCAGGGGCGGGGGAGAGTGCATCTGAGGGGTAGAAATAAAATAGTCTTCTGCTTTGTGACCTTGCAACAGCAGCAAATTGGTTGGCAAACTTGCGGTGTGCCGGGGCTGAAAGAGCGACTGTGTGATGCACAGCGTCCCGCCTTCTCAGACCTCTGCGCTCAATCTCAGGGGGTGGAGTCAGTGGTGTGAAGCAGAGTGAGACCTCCTCGAGCCTATGATTTACTTTATTAACAACACACAGAGAGGGCCAAGGTAGGGGAACAATAGAAGTGTGTGTGAGTGTGAGTGTGTGCGTGTTAAAATGTGAGCATGAGGTAAAGCAAGATGCCGAGAGAGGGAGAGCAAGGAGAGAGCGAGAGGAAGAGAGGGATGCACTAAGAGAGAGGAGGTATCATGTCCTTTTAAGACGAGTGCTGTTTTCCTCCAATAATAGATGATGATGACGACTCAACGTTCCATGAAACTAAAACACCGCACAGCACTATCGCAAGATTCTACTGCATCCCTCTCCAACATGAGCAATGCACCCCAAATCCCGCCACAGATCTCGTCACGATCAAGTGCGTAGTAACGACAAAGGCTCAAATTTTCATCCTCGGATTAACCCTGTGCGAAGTCATAGCAGTGAAACCCCGAAGAGGAACAGTCTGGCTTTTTTGCGGCTGTGCCAGATGTTGGGGGCGGAGCCTATTCGGCGTTCACCTTCCTCGTTTTGCTCAACCGTTTAGAGATGGTGATGCAATAGAGGGACACGCAAGAGTGGTCAAAGGGTCCTCTTCTTGAAGCCGAATGTCTTTCTGTGCTTCGATATTCCAATGCCATGCGTGAACCTCTCTGATCCGTTTATCCCAGAATTCCTGAAATGCAAAAAAAAAAAAGAGGAAGTTTGAGGTATATCCTACAAGCTCAGTGGGAAGAGTAAAGACTGTACAATTAGCACTATGGTTTAGGTGCCGAGCAGCTTCCTTGAAACCACATTTCATTGGTCCCATAGTCCTTCATTAGCATATTCATGCTTTGCAAAAGACAGATCGCAACTAAAGACTGTACTATAGCACCTATTTGGAAAATACACAAATATTAAATGTTTACAATTAAACTGAGAATCGGTATTTTCCATAATTAAATACATGATTTTTTTTAAACCATCCATCTGAAATAACCCTGCATGCTTTAAATGAAAAGTGTAATCTCTGTGGTAGCTGGTGCTATAGAAAATAAGCATACATACAGCATACTGCTCTAGTAATACTGCCAGGAACATTTATTTTACATTTACATTATAGAAACACACTCCCTTTATTCTTATAAATATGCTAAAAATGTGCTAGTGCTCAAATGTTTCGTATTTATTCTTTTTTTTAGATCCATTGATATTCATTTCCATGACTAGAGTAAAATGTCATGAAAAATAAAAGGAAATGATTCATTACTAACAGCGTGTTAATTTTTATTATGTCCCAAATTCTTTGCATGCTTTAAACAGGTAAAACAAATGAGATTGAAAGTAATTGCTTGGATCAAAAATCAAACATGCACGTGGCTCCTCCCCCTTCCCAAACCCCACCCCCTGCCTTTGTTTTCACACCTCAATACTGAAGACTTATTTTGCTGCACACATCCACCTCACTTCACTGCCTGAGAGACCGCCCCCCCCCCACCCCCCCCAGCGCCTGCCAGCGGCGTAAACGCGCACCAAGGGGGTCAGAATACGGGCATAAATAAGCGAGGACGGTCCCGCGTGACAGACGCCTCCCTTTTCACCTCCCCTCCTCCCTCCATCTTGTGTTTCACCCTCCAGATCTTCAGCCAGTCATATTTCTTACCCCAGCATGATACAGATATCAGGGCAAGGCCGTGTGATGCTAAACAATGTTCCAGCGGTTCTCTCATTCCCTCCCTTTCCCTCCCTCTCTCTCCTCCCTCGCTCCTAATGAGTCTTTTTTTTTCTCCTCCACATCTCACACACTGGAAGAACGGTCAGTGGTGAAGGGGAGAAGGCGTTTGATATTGATAGCCACACATCCCCCCCCCCCTGGGGGTTGGGGGAGTTGGGGTTTCCTGTAAGACATCTTTTATGCAGCGGTAATGGGATGGGGGGGGGGTGGGGGGGGCGCTCACTCGCTCGCCCGCTGAGCGCAAATTGAAAAGGACGTGGCTGGTTAAGATAAGGGCTCATCTGAATTCATTGAAAATGGCCAAGACCAGACGACCGGGGAGAGGGAATTAGATTGTACGGTGGAGTCACTTTTGGAGACCCACTGCTATTTTTGGAAGCTCCCTACCACCCACTCAAACCATCCCCCCTCCAAACCTCAAACCCCCCCACCCCTCCCTAACCCTGGTACTGATGATAAGACCACAGGTTGTCATTCAAGTCACAACGACTCCTGCACTGTGCAGACTGTGATAACCCCCCCCGCCCAACCAAACTGACCATCAGCTCTGTGTATTCTCTCCATGTCAAATCCTGCACCAAAACATCAGAAACCGTTTTCCATGCCCTCCATTCACGGCAAGGGAATACTGTGGTTTTCACCCCTAAAAATGATATCTAAATTAACTGTACAGTTATAAAAATTATAATGCCTTGTATGTATGTAGAGCTCAAGCCTAACACACAAGCCTAATCCAAATAAGTAGCACAATAAAAGGTCAAAATGGAAAACAGGGAAACGGATGCACTAATACGGAGTATTGCAACACACAATGGGTGACAGCAATCTGATATAATCCATAAAATGGATTTTATAAGTATAAAATTGTCCAAAAACACAATGAAGTGAGATAAGCACGGTTGCGTTCAGCTATGGTGGGGCTAAGCATGTTTGGAGTCTTTCTGTAAGTTTCTGTTTTCCTGTGAGTAGCGCATTGTCTTGGGGGTGGCAGCCATTATCCAAGCCCAGGAAGCAAATGGGCTCCTCGCATTTGAACGAGTTCTCTCTGGAAGAGTGGGGCAAATGAGTCACTGGGTAGGTGCAGAAGCGCTTGTCTGGACGTAGAGAGCGAAGGTCCAGGTAATTAAGGGCAGCTCATCAATCTGACCAAGAAATGGAATGGGAGAGATGGGTTATTAAAAGCACAATGCGCCATATTAGAGCCAGTCAGTCAAGTCCCTTCCAGCTGCACTAACAGCCAAAGCTACACTTGACCCCCTGTATGAGTAGAGATGTATGCGATTATATTGGCGATTGCTGATTTTTGGTATCTGCAGGTTCAAGAATTTGTGTCCAGGCCTGGGTCAAATGTATTCATGCATACCTAAACTCTTTGGGTAACTGTTTAATCTTGAAAACGCTACTGCAGATCTCTGAATTTTCAACAAACCTGTCATGAACAAAAACCTAAGAAAGGAATGTGTTCAAATTCAAATGAAAGCATTTCATTCATTTCATTTCATTTCATTTCATTTCATTCTCGGATGTCTCTTTTCCAGTTGTTTCCAGGAATTTTACTGGTTTATAAAGGGTCGAAGTACTTCAAATTATTATTTGACTCAAGACTGTTCATATTAGTCTGAATCGTTTATTTATCTTTAATTTTTTCATAATTACATATTAGGGCTGAATATTGAATTAGATATATATTTTGTTTAAGACTAACTTCCACCATGGGGCGTATAGGTGACCTTTCTTTCTTTTTTCTTTTAACTGATCATAGACCTTATGGAACAGTTAACAGAGGCCATGTGAAATCCTTCCACAAAAAACAAAACAAAACTTAATCTCTGATATCTATTGGGTGCTGATAAGGCAACCAATCAGCAGCAAGGCCTTGCTGCTTCTATGTGACTGAAAAAGCGAATCACATGATCACACCGAAGCTGTACGACCTTGCTGCTGTCTTATCCACGTGGTGACACGTTTCTCTGGCTGGTGCCTCGGACATGCTGCCCAACATTCCTAAGAAAGCCAATGAGAAAAAAAATCTGCACGCACTTCTGTGGGCTCTGTTTGGGATTGTGTGCTTGTTTCTAAATCCATGCTGAAAAAAATGGCCTAAAGACTAGCTGTATAATTTTCAGCAATCTCCATGGTTAGGAATTATGCAGAAATGTTAGAATTCGGTGTTTAATTTCAAAACGCGGGTTTGAAAAGGCAGGTTTTTTATGTATTTTTTGCCCCAGTGTTCTGTTTCAGGGCAGTTTATTACTTTGCTTCCTGTAGCAAGCAGAACATGAGATCTGGCGTGTGAACAGAAGAAAGGGGCTAGAGACAGGCTTTCCAGAGAAGAATGTGGTCAACTGGGAAGAGTAAACAAGTGGACATGCTTGTTGAGTATTGTGGTTATTGTTGTATTTGTTCGCAATCACCAGTAATCAGTGCAGTTTCTCAATTAGGAACAGTCTAGCTCTGCTGCAGCCAACTGGAAAAGCACCAGGCAGACTCTCTTTATAGATCATTTATAATGTAGTAATGCAGTGTGTACCTGTATATATGTGTGTCTGTGTGTGTGTACCTGTATAGTTATATAAAAACTAATGACAATTTATGTGTAGTAGGCTATTGTCCAGATCATCTTCCACAGTTATAACACATTTTTGCATAGTATCAGTTTGATTTACATAGTAAATGTGTTTATATATGGCATATATAATGTTTCATTCCATAATTCCTCAGTATCGATTCTTCAAGACTGTACAGAAGGTCTGAGTGTGATCTGGAGATTTACCATCCTGTAGGTTTTCACTCCAACCCTCACAAAACACACCTCGTTCTACAGCTAGAGATCTCATTAAGATGCTAATTAGTGGAGTTGTGTGTGCCAAATTAGGATTGAAATAAAAACGAACAGGTTTGGGCAGTTCTGCCCCAGACGGTCGTCTACAGGACAGCGTAGCTGAAGCTGAACAAGCTTGTGTTTTCCGCCTCGTGGGTCGAGCTCCGAGCCCCCCCTCTTCCTCCTCCTCACCCCCCCCCCCCCCCCCCCCCCCCCGTGGAGGAGGCCGCACTGAAACACGAGTGAGCGGATCGCCACAGCCCGCGATTCATGGGTCGTTTCACCCGACCAAACTGCCCCCCCACAACACCCCCGCTCTCGAACCCGCTGCTGAAAAATGAGAGGCCAAACGGAATCCCCTCGGCTGTGGCCTTCCGAGTCTCTGCTGGATGAAGAGCCTCACGTCCGCGGTGTGCGATGCGCTGGGCGAGGAGGAGTACCGGATGTGCAGTGGGTAGTGAAGTGGGGAGGGGTGGTACTGGGCACTGGGGTGAAGGAGGGGATGGGAGTGGGGTGTAGTGCTTGTTTTCTGAATGCCATGGTGGCGAAAGTTCTCATTTAATTCAAGCCCAAAATCTCAGGGCATTTTTGGAGGGCAAATACAGGCCAGCAGATGTAGGGAGGATATCCCGGAGTGAACTGGACTTGCAGTGGGGGATAACCAAAAAAGCTCTTGATTCCTGAGGTCCACCGAATACAATAGAAATCGCGCGGTACAAATGCATTCATACTGAGTAATACTGTAATCATAATGATCACTGCTGATTGGTGGCTCAGTCACTCTTTGGGATGAGTTTGTTCTGTAGCAATGCTGATACGGTGCGAATGTGTAGAGGAAGAGTCCCTCATGCTATATCCTGTACAAATTAAAAGCTGATGACTTAATCCTGCTCCACAGATTTCCCAGACTCCAAGAGAGCCACTTTTAGCAATTGTTCTAAAAAATGTCCATGAATCTGCCGTGTTTACATTGCTGGGCTGGTCATAACCATGCTAAAAATATGAAACAACTTGTGTGGGAACTATTTAGAGCAATTTGAACCTTTTGCTTGCAAGTTTGGTTTTCTCTGTCCGCTTTACCCTGTACATAGATAATGCACTAACTCACAAATTATCTAGAGGAACTTCGGCATAGCTTCATTTGTACTGAATCTGCAAACACTGAAATAAAATCCAGGTTTGTTTTGAGTGTGAACCCTGCCACTTCCTGCTTTATCGCTTCCATCCCATAAGCTATAAGTATAGTGATCTGTGCTACAGGAGACTGCAGACTCCTCATTTAACTTTGGTTTGTGTACAAAATCTAAAAAGGCGTCAGATTGAAATATATAATTATTGAACTTATGCTGAGGGATGGTCATCACTCTTATTTGGAATATTTTTTGCCAATCCATACATGATACTCATTTCTCTCAGACAGCAGATCCCAGTATTCCTAGCGTGGACAGATGGACACGAGAGAAACCTAGCGCTTAGCCGCAGCCTCCGAGCACGAGCGCTTCCCGTCAACGCCGTTGAGCTGGAAAAGCAGGCTCTGGAGTTTCACGTGCGGAACGCTCGCCGGTCCCTTAAGGTGCACGGGAAAGATCCGCGATTTTAGTGCTGCAACCGAAGAAAGTCTGAGTGAGAGAGAGCGAGAGAGAGAGAGAGAGACATAAAGAGAGAGAGAGAGAGATGGATTTCACAGGGAGACATGAGGGGGTTGTAAGAAGCGTGGATCTGTTGCAGAATGGTGTGGGAGAGCGTCACTGTGCTCTGCTGATAAGACCCTCGCCATAATAGGGGAGGTGGACTTGTCCATCACACCCCCAAAAGGCCATCGCATCTGGTTTTGTCCTTTTATTAAAAACCTCGCCGTCAATGGGGCGGGGGGGGGGGGGGGGGGGGGGGGCGGCTGAATGAGAGCCGGTCCTTACCCTACGATTACCCGACTCAAAGGCAGCTGTCGCGAGATGGATGTGGGGCAGCCTAAAAAGAAAAGGGGTGCGGGGGTCGATGGAAGGCGCGGGGGCGGCGGGGGGGGATGGAAGGCGGGGGGGGGGGGATGGAAGGCGCGGGGGCGGCGGCGGGGGGGGGGGGGATGGAAGGCGCGGGGGCGGCGGGGGGGGATGGAAGGCGGGGGGGGGAGGGGGTCGGACGCTCTCGGTCCGTCACACCGCTGGGGAACGTGTTTCTCAGAGATTACGCCCGGAGTGCGCGTTCGTAATTGAATGAGGGGGGAGGGTTTCTTTTTTTGAAAAAGAGAGAAAGAAACGAAAGCAGAGAAAGAAAGCGGCTACAACACAAGGGATAATGGGGACAGAACGCCCCTCTCCTTGCTTCTGAAAGGGGGTTTTCTTTGGCTCGGTGTGGCGATGGATTTGATTTATGTAAAACCACCGTAGATGCTTGTGTAGCAGGTGGCGATTCCCACTTTCAGACTCTGCCCGTCTGACAATTTTTCACCTCAGAAAAAGAGTTTGTTTTCCCTTAAGATAACAAAGAAAAAAAGTAACTCCTCTCCGGATTCATTAGAATGCTTAATGATTATTTATTGTACATCTCCTCTCCAATCAATAAACACAAAAGCAGAAATTGCAGTTCCACAATTTTCTGATTGAACTAAACAGTATTAATTGATTTCAGCAGTTTCTCATTTGGCTTATTTACCTCTTTGTCTCGTACGAAATTACAAAAAAAAGTGCTTTCAGATAAAGACACAGCCAAAATCCCAGCCAATCACAAACACAGCTAATTGCTGTACAAACAGCCCCAAGTACAGCCAATCACTAACGCAGCCAAAGTAAACACCGTCCGCTGATCAGACACAGCCACAGATAATGGCAATCGCAAACAGAGCCAATTACAGCACAGCGAGTTTCAAACACTGCCAATCACACACAGGCACAGGTACAGCCAATCACAAGCACAGCCAATCATAAACACCACCCACCAATCAACCATAGCCAGTTCTTGGACCCTGGGGGTCATGATTTGAGTAAGGGATTTTGGGTTATAATTCGGATTAACAAAGATGCGGCTCAAATATTTGGTTGTTTGGAGCTTGCAACCCTGTTAATTGTGCTTCCATCTCTAAGCCTTGTAGACCCTTCTCTGCTTTTCCACATAATGGAGGGAGTTGGATTAAGTCCTACCATCCAATGAGTGCCACACTCATAACGCCTGTTAATAGCCCTCTGAGGCCACACTGCAGCGCGTGAAAGTATTTTATTCTGCCCATTATTGGTGTTTATACTCTGGTACTTTTACACACCAGGCCTTTATGCATCCTGTGTGTGGTACATTCAACTGTGTGAGGTAAATGTACAGTAATGTGTGCACGCTTGTGTTTGTGTGTGCCTGTGTGCGTGTAAGTGTTCTTGGTCTGTGTGTGAATGTGTGTTTGTGTCTGTGTGCCCATGCCTCTGTGTCTGTGTGTGTGTGTGTGTGTGTGTGAGTGTGTGTGTGTGTAGGACACAACCCCTTCTGTTCTCCTCAATGCCCTTTTACATTTCTCTTTAACCTAAGAAAAGTTTTACGTCGATCCGTCCATATGCATATGCAATAACATTTTTAGTGTTAAGTCCAATGTGATCCCTGTTGTACTCAAACACATTTTACTTTGTATATGATGAACTTGTGTTTGCTAAATAATGGTTACATGCCTTATATACTGTGAGTAGCATAATGGTTGGGACAGACATATTTGTAAAATTGATTTGGCTCTTTACTCCACAGTTTTTAGATTTGTAATTGAACATTTCACTTGTGGTTGGTGTGCACGTTCTCAGATTTTATTTAAGGGTATTATACATTTTGGTTTCATCTTGTAGAAATTACAGCACTTTATATGTATGTATGTATACATATTTATCTTTCTCAGTATCCTCTTACTCGTAAAAGAGTTTTTAAATGATTTATTTGCCACACCTTCCGCCGGGCTCTCCGTGGCATTCCAGCGACAGGTAAAAAGAGACTCCCGGGCTGAGCAGACAGACACGCCCTAACGCTGCTCCGGAGACCGCTGCTCCGGAGACCGCTGCTCCGGAGACCGCTGCTCCGGAGACCGCTGCTCCTGATCGCCTTGCCTCATAGGGTGTGCGTTTCACAGGCCCGACACCCGATACGCTCACAAGTGTTCCTATAAATCAGCGTCCCGTCTGGGGGCACAGCTGCGGTTTGGTGTGGGGGGGGGGGGGGGGGGGGGTCGGTGTTTGGGGTCGCAGTAACCATCCTCATCTCACGTCTCCCAGTTGATGACTTTATATTCGAGTTTGACAAGGCGGGAAAGGACCCGGACTCTGAAACAAAAGGCTGCAGGGTCAAGAGCTGGTGCTGGAGGTTAGAATACGGCACTTCAGCTGTGTAGATTCAGTAAATATCCTCTGTATATTTGGACTATGTAAACACATGCACAGGCAGTTTGTAAGAAATATTCTAGATAGGTTGGGCAAGGGGTCCACTAATTAATTATCAAATAACAATTTGTAGTACCTCTCCATATCCTTGTATATTCTTCATATTCTATTAATTATGTTTTGATATAAGTCAGACTCATCATACCATAAGGTTATGCGCCACTTGGTCAGGCTCATAATACTTTAAGGTTATGAGTATCCTGGTCAGGCTCACAGTGCTGTATGGGTTTGTGTAGCTGCTCAGGGTCATAATGCCATAAGGTTATGCGTAACCTGGATAGACTGGCAGTACTTTAAGGGTTTGTGTAACTGCTAAGGGTCATAGTGCCATAAGTTTATGAATGACGTGGATAGACTCACGGTGCTGTAAGTTTGTGTAACTTGCTCCTGGTCATAGTACATAGTACTATAGTCCCGTGTGTCTCCATTTCTGAACAAGCTAGCCATGCTAACATAGTGGCGTGGTCCACAGCCAGACTCATGATAACTAGACTACAGGGCGTGGTCTTGTTTCTGTGGCAGTTGCCTTTACTGTCTGGCCCAGTCATGGTATCCATTTTGTGCTCCCATCTTATCAGCATACACTGACAGTATCAGAGTAGTATATGAACCCAACCCTGATGGGCACTAATTTAAGAAAGTTCTGCTGAGAACAACCCGTTCATAGCAACGCTCCATTGTCCCGCTCGCACAGGAATCTCTTGTCCAGTAAACGCCTCCTTTAGTGTTTCTTTCTTGAAAGAAAGACCTTTCTTTTTTTTATAAACAACTCGCACTTCACATTGAATCCGAGCTGAAATCTGGCCTCCAGCTGTTGCCGACTCTTCGCAGTTACGCCCAGGAGGAAGAGAGGCTATCCTCCGTTTCTTATTAGAGAGACAAAAGGAATCACGGTTGTCTTAAGACAAGACTGCAGGAGACCGTCTCATTGCATGTGGGCCACAGAGGGGTGAAGGCTGTGAGCGTTCAGTCCTTTTAGTTTAGGTGCTTCAGTAGCTGTTATTTTTGGGTGTAGGAATGACCATGTAGACTTTCCATGACATCAGGACATAACAGGCACTTAAAACGACTGTAAACAATAACACGAGGGCCCGGTTTAGTTGACGCACCTGTGAATGTAGCCCGTCGGTGACTTGTAACCATTTCAGACGAGCCAGGCATGTAGCGAGCTCATCTTCTGCCTGCTGTGTAGAAGGATGCATGTGAATGTTGCAGGACACTGCGTAGGGATGCACTGGGCATGGCTACTGAATGTTGGTGTTTTTGTGACTAGAGGCGAGGAGCGCACAGGTCCAAGTGTGCGGCACAGGTAGAAAATGGGCTGAATTATGATGAATATATTATCAGGGGGTGTGTTGCAGCTGAATTCGCTCATAGCCAATCAGATGACCTCTTTTCGTTCTCTTTGAAAGCCCGGCACAAAGTGCCCTGGCGTACTGCCAATTTCTATAACTGCTATCCGCTCTTGATTTATTTTAGCAGTAGGTCCCAGTCTATGCCTGGGTTACTGTACATTAGCAGTAGATCCCAGTTTATGCCTGATTTATATCAACAGTAGGTCCCAGTCTGTACCTGGTTTACTGTACATTAGCAGTAGGTCCCAGTGTATGCCTGATTTATATCAACAGTAGGTCCCAGTCTATGCCTGGGTTACTGTACATTAGCAGTAGGTCCCAGTGTATGCCTGATTTATATCAACAGTAGGTCCCAGTCTGTGCCTGGTTTACTGTACATTAGCAGTAGGTCCCAGTGTATGCCTGGTTTATCTCAAATGTAAGTCCGAGGCATTGTCACGCGTTAGGGGAACAACACGATGAAGCAGTATTATCGGAAATTGTCTCGAGATGCAGGTCCTTTGGTGTCTGAACAAGGGCAGTACTGCATTCGCTGCTGATTTATTTCCAGGGTAAAAATAACCTGACCCCCAAGCATTACTCTGCATTTACCCCAGGGGCAAAGGACGTGACACACTTCTCGGTCCTCACGTCTCTTTCTCAGAGCAGAGAGAGAGAGAGAGAGAGAGAGAGAGAGAGAGAGGCTTCCTCTTTTTGCGCAGGTGACCCGTTAACACGGTCCTGGTTTTAGATCACCTCTCACCTCGGCGGTAGTTCGGTGCGTGGTGATCAAATCGATGGGCGGGCCCGTGGAGACGTCGAAGGAACGCGTAAAATGAAGGAGAATGCTCGCTTTCTTTGTTTGAGTTCATTAAAACCGCGCCCGTGCACACAAGGGCTCAACCTCATTCTGATAAGGGCAAGAAATGCAGGTAACAGGAGAGGGAGAGCGGCTTGAAATTTGTGGTGCGCCGGTTAAGGTCAGACTCTTTACAAGGGCGAGTGAGGTTTTGTTGAAAGTACCCATTTGCCTGACTCCATATACTCTCATTATCTTCATGAAATGAATCGCTTTGGCGAATAGCAACGGTGTGCTAGCATTTGCCTCGTTTTACCTGCTTTTGTCCCGGCACAAAGTGATTTAAGCGCATTTGACTCGGTAACAATACAATAAAGACATTCCAGGGGAACTGGCCAGTCTGAGGGGGGAGGGGCACTGTACCCGACTAGAGTAAAATATACTCAGTTCGTTTAAGCTGTTTTAACTGAGAATTTCATGTGGTCGTATTTCTGGTGACAGAGTGGGATGATGTCCGTTATTCTCTCTCTTTGTTGAAAAGAAGCACTCCAGCTCAGGCAAATTATAGTGTCGAGAAAAAAAAAAAAACAATCTGAATTGTGTTGAGGAAATAATCCACTCTGAGTTTAGGAAAAGGCCACTGTGATAAGGCACTCTTTATTACATGCAACATGCAGAGAATTCATAATGCATCAGTACAGCACTTTCTCAGAAACAAAGCAGTAAGCTCTCTGATGTATATACTCTGCACTTTGCCAAAAATATATACTTATCACATTCTGTGTTGATTCAGCCTTGTGCATATCCTGCTCGTTCCCACTGAATCTGCTATTAAGCAAAATGTCTATCTTACAGCTGGGCGAAACAAATTCATCTAACTTTTGATCAACAAACAGTGATTACTTAATTAAAAATGATCCCTTAAGTATACGCAGTCTTCCACAATAGTCCTAAACATTTGTTCATGGGTTTTTATCTATTTATTAAATACTGAAGTTTCACTATCAATTTTGTGTTTTTAAGATTGTTTTTCAAAATCACACCATCACACACTGACCTTGTTTGCACAGCCCTATTGTAGATACGTTGTTAGAAAGCATTGCAACATGGTAATGTGCTTTTACAGTGTTCATGCAACAATCAGCTCCTTAGATCCTAGTGCAAAATATGTGTGTTTGCATTTATAACACAAAACCCTTATTGCCTATAAAAGCAGTTTCATACACACTAGACAGTCAGGCAGAATCGCACACCCTAATGCACTTAGGACGCTGTTTTAAAACCCATATCAAAGGTGTGGCCATTTACACAGGTTACATAGCATTGTTATACATTTGGACTAAAAAAAAATGTAAATCATATGCCGTGGTCTCATAATTACTGATAAAATTAATTAAATTTAAAAAATGAGAAAAATGCTCATTTTTGAAAACAAAAACGTAAAAGGCTGTTCATTTGTCCAGCGGGAGACCTGGTTTCTTTGTCCCCCAGCAGGTTTAGCTCAGACAGTCAGGTGTGTGATTGTGCGTACCGACCTGCGCGATTGCAGGATGTGACCCTGCGATATGACCCGTGTGGCAGGAAGCAAGCGGCCTCATCACAAGCCTGAGATAGAGGCCTTCTGCAGGGGCAAAGCTTCACTCTGCAGTGCCTTACACACTGCCATTCCTCACCACATATTCCTTTTGGGCCATATTTGCAGAATATTCCACATTGCAGAAAAAAAGGTTTTGATTGCTTGGCTTGCTGATATTTGCGTGCCTGAATGTTGGATGCGATGCAGAGGTGGCGGTTGCTTTGCAGGTGGCACAGAGGTTTAAATGGAACAAAACAAGAAAGTAATTGTTTTGCTTTGTGGGAGGCTGCTCTGTGGACTTGAATTGATAGTGTTTTCTGTGTGTATTATCGAGATGTTGCTTGTTTTGAGTTGGGACTTTTTGCATTGTGTTTTGTATGCATCGTCTCGGCCAGGTCTTCTCAAGGGACTGGTATCTCTGGTTAAATAAATGTTAAATTAAAGTGAACCAAACAAAGACACGGGGCGAAAGGGTGACTCCTTCCGTTCTCCTGCTCTCCCCTCCTCCCCTAGTCATCCTCCTCTCCTCTCGAACTGCTGAAAAGTCTGACTCATACAGGACGATGGCTACCATTAACATGCAGGAGAGGGGAGAGAATCACCAGCAGGAGGCTGTGCACCCCCGACTGTGTGCCCTAACAGAAGGCCAAGCCACGCAGCTCATTAAAGTGTAAAAAAAAAAAAAAGAAGTTAGAAAGGTAAATTACTAAAGACGTCTCTGACAGGTTCAGGCCCCTAGGAAGACAAAGAATAGGAAGAAAGCCTTCTTATTCTTCCCTAAAGTGCTTGAGTTTGTGGATGGACTTTGAGTTTGGCCCAGTCGTGCTCAGAGCTGTGAAGAGCAGTTAGGTTCACCTGGCTTAGCGGGACTACACACAGCTGAACCGATGTATAAACCATGCTGAAGAGGAACCATGGGAACAATCCATATTTCTTGTGAAATACATAAATACGAATGAATATTTCATTTCTCGTATTCAAATTGGCAAATTCGGCAAAAACATGTTTTACCGACTATGAGAACTAGGAACAGTGGGGTGAAAAGTCAATTAATCCACAGTAAATTTTGCACTTGGTCATTGCACCTTGTGAAGATGCTCATTTTGATTGGCTATCATTTGTTTTTTGGTCCATTAATTGGTACATTATGTGCTGTGAATTCCCAAGATTAAACTCACCGAGTGACAGTGATTGGAGGATTCATCACAGGCTAACATAGCAACTGCCATTTTGCACCAGTTAGAACAGCAGTTCTCCTTGCAGTGGTATGAAGATGATCACTGTTGCACCGTAAGAATAGATGCTCAGGCTAACAACAATAGCAGCATTCGAAACAAGAAAGAAATGGAATCAGTTGACAGAAAGCCAGTTGATGCTTCCCTCTCCAAATATTTTACTATTTGTGGGTTTTTTGTCTGGAACACCCAAATACATTATCCTGAGAGTGTTTATTTAGCAGTGCACGTATGTATATCCACAGCAAATGCTCTAGTGATTCATTCACAATGTGCTTTTACTGAAGGTCAAGAAAGGACGTCTTCACATATATAGCCAGTGAGGGTAATGATACAATGAGTTGTGGACATAAAACAAGCTATTTAGGAGCGTCATTCTGTCATATTTTTTACCTTTATTTTTCTACACTGTGGGCTCTTTTGATAAAATAATCCAGTTTAATTGCTTAACTTGATTACTTTTCCAGTTACAGTTCCTTCACTGCAAAGGAATTGAGAGTATGGTATCTTTACTACAGTCCACTATGGTTTCGGCTAATTACCAGAACAATTAAAATCCAACATGCTTGTTTTCCTTTTACAGTATCTGTATTTGAAATCTTTAGTTTTAGGAAAATAGTATTTTTACAATTCATTTCAAGCAATATCTTATGACTGAGGAAAGCCCTTTCCACCACGGCGAAGGGGAGATGGGGAATTGTTTCCAATCCTTCGAAAAAACTTGGTGGAACGAAGGAACCATCTGCTAATTAATCCCACCCACAACTGATCCTGGTCCCCCCCCACCCTCCCACAAAAATTAATGAGGTTGCTTCTCCACCCACCCCTCCCCCCCTTGGGAACAAAAATTCTACCTGCAATTACAGTGTTCCCTCCATCCCCCTGAAGTCACAGAGCCCTTGAAGGTGTCCAGTCATCAGACTTTTAGATTTCAAACTTACCCTAGCATGGGCAATCAAAAAACACCTTAAAAGGAACAAGAGACTAAGTCTATGTTTAGATGGGGGTCTGGCCTAGTTGCGATTACTTGTCAGATCAGATTTTTTTTTGTCCATCTGCTGTCAGAAGTGGATTTTATCTGGCCCTGTGCGTTAAAGCACAGCGCACTCCAAAACGCCTCATGCGCACAATGTGCACGGGGAGTGACGTGTGTCTTAGAAGAAATCGCAAAAATACAGAGATCCCTTCTGCATTTTCCACGCACAGATCACATCCCGAGAATCCGAACTGAATCCGAATCGAGTGTTACTTATGAAGAGGATTAACTGGCATTAAAAATTATCTGTTTCCGTGTTTGTTAGCTTTTTTTTTTTTTGGTTTGTTTTTGTTTTAGAACCGATTCGAATCGGATCCCCGTCGAACGATAATGACAGCCCAACACTGACTGCGAACCACTTTGGCGCCAGCTTCATTCGGATTCCAGGTTTTTGCGTGCACATTGCTTTGTTATAAAATTCCTTCTTTCTCGACCAAGTAGCTTTCTTCCTGCAACCGAACATTATTTTTACTTTTTGCCTGTTTATACAAATGACTGCATTTTTTGGCATCATGCAACAGCTTGGGAATCAGCCTGCTTGCGTTGGGATTTGAGACAATGGAGCGCTGGATCCAGATGTGGGGCCTATTATGGAGACGGAGAGAGAAGGGGACTGGGCTGGCAGTGGAGTAAATGGCTACACCTGTTGACAATTATCACTGATTTGTATTGTGATGGCGTGGTTAGGGCAGATGAACATGAAAGAACGGCAAAGCAATTTCGTGGAGGAAGGAGAAAACGCACAATACATGGCCAGGCTTAGAGGCCGCCTCCATGTCCTCTCGTCCTCCTTTTCCTTGCACATTCTGGAATATGAAAGAGCTCTCGTTCCCATTCTAGAACACAAGAAAACACATTCTCATTGTCGAACACAAGAGAACTCTCTTTCTCATTCTAGAACACTGGTCTCATTCTTCCTTCTTTAGGTTCTGACAGCCTTTGGGGCAGAAAAAAAACAGTAAAAGCTGCATACAGTAGTTGTGTAAAAACTCAACCTTATTTTCCTTAATAGTTTGTTTTTAACGCCAAATCAGCAGCATAAATGGGTGAGCAGAACATTGGATAAAAGGAATGTGCTTTGGAGGAAAACTTACCTGTAAACATGATTCTATTTCTTCAGAGCTGCAGTGGTAACACCAGGATAACAGCCTGAACACACAAAGCATCTGATCTTAGGTGTGAATCTCATCCGTACTGGTCAACAGGAAATGGCTTGATTTTTTTTCCCAAGCAAAGTATGAACAGGCTTTTTAGGATGGACATCAAAGATGATTTACCTGTACATCTAAAAAAATAAAAAATTAATGGTTCTACAGTATGAAAAAGAATGGAGTAAAGACTGACCCTTTTGGTACACCCACTCCCGGCAACAGGCCAGTACTAATAAACAGATACTCAACTACTTTACTCAACGTAAAAGATTATACCTTTTTTCATTTTGATTAGACAAACTCATATAAAAATGGAATGCATTTCAATATTGTAAATGTACATAAAAACTTTTGGGAAAATACATTTCAGAGTGGTGTATTTTTAAAAATATGTATTGCAATATCTTAAAGCAGCAATAAAAGATACATTTTCCCATATATTGTGAAGTGTTTTATGACCTTGATAATGTATTTTATTTCATTATAATACAGTATACTATCCTTGTATATTCTGTAAGGGAGAATGTTTTTCAGGAGTGCTTTGGTATATCTCTTATCATTAAAGAAAAGGCTAATATATTCAAGGTGGTGGAAAACCAGGTGCTTCCATGAATGTCTCTCAAAATATTCTTTTGAAGCTTGTCAGGTTAGGATGTATCCCCTTTAAACCCGCCCATCAGACCATATAGAATTACACAAGATTAAGAGCACTTCTCCAGTCTTCCCCGTTAAACCATGTGACATCGTACATGGGATCCCTCATCTTGGGGCATTTTTATCTCGCTCCAAAGAAGAGGGGGGATGCTGGCTTGGGTGACAGGTCGATTTCAGGCGAACGTTTCGCATTTTGGTCCCATAATAATAAGCCAGGTCTGCTTGGAAGGTAAGACTGCGGGACCACGGCCACAGGAATTTCAGCAGCCTATCAAACGTTCTGATCCGGCGGGATCACGTTTTTCGGGTAACCTTCTGTGTCTCCTTCGCTTTGAAACAGTACGCCTGTGTCCAATTGCAAAGATCCTCTCACTGTGACTTTTGACCTTCAATATGCTGTAGAGATGGGGGGTGTGGGGGGAGGGGGTGTGGTTGTGGAGTCTAGCTCACAAACCTGAAAAGACTGGATTTCTCCATGTTTTTGAAGAGATTTGACTCCGATATTTAGGTATTCTTAACATCTGCAAACTGTTACGTTAAATTATGTGGTCTTGAAAAACATACGCACAACACACACGAACATACAGAACACACACAAATACACAGAGCAAAAAAACAATACTTATAACTGTCAGAAATTTCATTTTTGGAACTACTATTGGACATGCAAAGCATGCTAGTTAGTCACTGGATGTTTTGATCAACTGCGCAGAACCCTTAAAGTTCGACCAAGCAGAAAAATTCAAGCTTAGATTTTCTTATGCTTCCACTGTAATTTACCCGTGGACTGCGTAAGAGGCAGGTGGACATTTTGCCTGTGGAAGTAATCATGGTTTTGCATCTTTCATCATTTTCAAGCTTGCCGTTTCTAAGGAGAATAATGCAGTAGCGAGCGATTATTGTGTTTTACTCAATAGGGTACAATGTGGTAGTGTTGCCTTTCTCATACTAATTTAAGAAGACAAAAAAGATTAGGTTACATTCAATTTAGTTATGCAGTAAGTTTCCCCTTTGATCTAAGCATTTTTATCACAGGGTATTTTACTTTTATTTAACCAGGTGGGTGACCTTTGAACTCAGTTCTGCAGTCACAATCTGGGGAATCAAATTAGGTAGAAAAGCAAGGAAATCATCCCCCTGACATCGGATGGGGAGGATGATTAGATGGCCAGATGTAGAGACCAAGTTCTTTGTGGAAATTTGACCAGGGCGTCAGGCTTAGCGCCCTTATTATAGCGTTGTTTGTGCTTTTTTAATGACCAGAGAATTAACCAATAGGGAATTATCATTTAATAACAATAGTGGTAATAGGTAATTAGCACAGATATAGAAAAAAAGACATTTAAGAAAACAAAAGGCAATTACAGTAGTAATAGTAACAATGCAAACAATGGCAATAACAATCAGAGCAAAATACAGAAATATGATCACCCAAAATCCAACATAAATTATTTAAATGAAAAAATAATGATGATAAGCTTTGTTTCAATTGAAGAGTTTGTGAATCTATGAGGGATCACATTTTTCTCAGAGTAAACTGTACTCTATCATATTTAGTTTAACACTGAAAAGTTTACTGTGTAGTTTACCAGCAGTCGCTGTTGCAAAAATTGAGTGGGGTTAAGTGTTCATAGTGAATGGGATTATTTTTACTCCGCCTTTCTCCAGAATACAAAGTACGATGCTGTCTAGTCATTCCAGATTCCATCTCTGTATGCAAACACAGTGGATGGTGTAAGTGGGTATATGTACACACTAATCCATTTACAGTATTCCTCAAAAGTGGAGAACCATTTAGAAGTTTGCAAAACATTGTTATTTCTATCTCTAGGTTAGGTAAACAGTCCCGATTACTCAATTTCGCCCTGATTTTTTTGACTCTCTTAACTGTAACGGCCTGGGTCATGGAATAAACGCAGAGGGGCCGTAGAGCAAAAATGGTTTGAGTACCTTGGCTGGCGTCCGGCTCGCACCACTGGAATCATGCATCGCGAGCGCAGTTTACCCTGTGCCTTCAGCACACTTAAGTGCCGCACACAGGTATTTATATACGCTTGTCCACCACTGTGTCTGTGCTCTCTTGACATTTGAATGTTTGGAACGAACAGCTAAATTGCTGTTTTGCCTGCACCTTCTTAGTGTTGTGTGTGTGTGTGTGTGTGTGTGGATACAGATTGTATCTGCAGCTCTTGTGTCTTGCTCCAAATAACAGGGAATGTTATCCTAGATAGATGTGGAGTTTGTAGGCTTTGCTTGTAAGCACAAATAATTGACCTACTGATGAACCTTCTTCTTACTATATAGTATTTCCTAACAGGACAAGCTGGAAGGATGTGGCCAGGACCTCTTTCAGAAAACATTGTAATAGTATAACATATTTCTTTGTCTATATTCTAACTATCTGGCAAGCATCAGCACTGCCACTACAATTACAACTAACTATAACTAAACCAAGGATCGAGAACTTTAGTATTTTTCATTTTGTTCCCTATTCCCATCTCATTTGATGTATCGCTTTCTAGTTGCTTGCTGATTGTCTGAACAATTGTTTTTATAAATTTATCTGACTTACATGTTGTTGTATTTCTAGTTTGCCTGCTGACTTTCAAATACAGGACAAGGCTGTATTTGTTTGGCACTGTTATGTAACCTACTGTTGTGTAGACTACTGTTGTCACCCAGCTAGTTGACAAGGAATATATGATGACTAGCTGTCTTGTTCAAGCTGTAACGCCAGCTAGCTATTATTTATATGGAGACCCATTTTCTTGGCATTTACCTGAAATATTACAATCCTCATCACCAGTTTGGCTAAAAACTGTAGCTGGCTGTGTGTGTGTGTGTGTGTGTGTGTGTGCAGCTATAACCGCCTGAAAGCAATTTTAGCTTCTGTTAGCTTTTGTGGCTATTGCCATGTAATAACATGTTAATATCTGTTATGTGCTATGTACGAAAGACTAAATGTATCACATTTCTTCTCATGTTTTGAGAAATCATATTCCTCTAGTTGTAAATAATTGTATAATGCACCATAAGAGATAATTACCAAAATAGTGAATCTTTGCATATTCAGAATTTGTTGTACACAGAATTGGTTTGCATCTGCTCCATACACAGACATGCACGTACACACACACACACACACACACACACACACAAGCGCACACACATCTGTTGTAAATTTGGAGTTTGCGTTGATCTTTCTCCATGTATAATTCAAACAAACCCCAATCTATAGTTGTTTATATTATAGCCTTGCTTTAGAAGGGGCTTCTGAAATCCTGCCCACACTAGGATAAACAAACCACTTCACTTCAGAAGATCAAACAGTTGTTGGGTAGGAACACATGTATTCTTTTTTTTTCCTGTGACCTTTATAATTCTCATTTTCCAAGTTTTGCATTCGCATTGTACTACATTTCCCATCAGCCATTGTCCAAAATTAATGTGAATAATGACAGCATGTGCATGCGCACTGAGGAAGTGCGCATGTTAAATGGACATTTATAAAACCTGAGCTGTAACCAGCATGTGTGTCAGTGCAAGAGGCGTGCCCCCACCGAGGCATAGTGTATCAGAAACAAAGGCCAGAGTCTGGCTGGGAACTGGCAGTGTTCTTTGCGATGGGCCGAGGTTGAGGAAAGGACTTCACGTATGATGACTCCATCATCATATTTGATCTATATATAACAGCGCTATAAGTGCTATAAAAACATAGCAATAGGCAAGTGTGCTGCATCGGACCCGGCCTTCAGCACGTTGTGTCACAGAGTAATTTAATGGTTAGTGAACCGGGCTTATAAACCGAAGATTCGGCCATGTAAATGTTTATCAGTGATTTCTCGCGAGTCTGTTTCACCGTGCGGCGGTCGTTGAGTAGCGCATTCTTGCTCCGTTTTGGCATCGTCGTGGTAGGACGTGACACAGTGGCTACGGCGTCCCAGCTGTTCCCCGCGCCTTGCTGCTCAAATTAGCCAATTAGGAAGCTGATGGGTACTGCGCGGGAGGCCAGCGATTACTGTCTGCCTGGCAGCGGGGCTGAAATGAGCAGGTTCGAGGCTCATTTGGAGGAGAGACGGGAGGAGAGATCGCCGGGCCGGCTTCCAGCCGCCTCGCCGCAGTTCTGGGGGCTCCGCACGAGCTCGTTCAATCGCGCGGCGGCTGTTTGATCGGCTACGTTCCGCTAATGGAGCAGACGTCCTCTCACAGCGGAGAGAGGCGGTGGCTCTGAAAAGCTAACCACGGGGGCAGCCGGTCACCGTGTGTGTGTGTGTGTGAGTGCGCTCGCAGAGCTGCTCTAATGGCTCAGATGCTTCAATTTCTGTGGTGCGGTGAAATCCAAGCGGTGTGTTTTCGGAGGGAGATGGGAAGCAATCCCAGAATGCCGCTGGGATGGTGTCAAATGGCACTGGCGCTTCAGAGCCTCTAGGACTCTCCCCCTCATGTCCCCAGCACCCTGGTGCTAACATCGGACCGGCTGAAACAACAGCACCAGCGGGGACAACAGCCGCCATTTTGTATGGTTTTCACTGGCCCGGCCTGACCAGGAGGGCCTTAATGTGTGTGTCACGCTAACCTCATGTGTGAAAGCTCCAAGAGCTCTTTTTGTGTTGAGGGACCCACCGAATGCGTGATGTCATTTGCAGTTGCCTACACTGGTCCGCAATCAAGGATGGGAAGCATTTCAAAATGCAAGTGTATGGTGGATGAGACACCAGTAAGAGTAGGAGATGGCGCACTACTAAGATGCCTCCTCTTATCCTGATATCCCGAACATGGGGCCCAGACATTTAGTGTGTGCAGTGCACCATACATTCATGACGTTGGCCGTTTCTTATGGGAAGGCCGTCACCGCTACCCATCAAGCATTGCTGCAGGTCATGGAATGCTGGACGATTTCCGGTTTGTCCCAGGATGAACTGGAAAAAATTGATCGGACTGCTTTGGCGAACTGATGTGTGGCGTGAGTGCCAGACTGTCCTCTGTGGGATCCAAGTGAACACCATACACGTGGTGTGCAGGCACAAAGTCGATGTGGTAAATGGTAAATGGACTGCATTTATATAGCGCTTTTATCCAAAGCGCTTTACAATTGATGCCTCTCATTCGCCAGAGCAGTTAGGGATTAGGTGTCTTGCTCAAGGACACTTCGACACGCCCAGGGCGGGGTTTGAACCGGCAACCCTCCGACTGCCAGACAATCGGTCTTACCTCCTGAGCTATGTCGCCCCACTGGTGGTGTTTGAAGAACAGGCCAATTGAAGTGGCTGAATCACTTGTTATAGATACACGAGGGAGTAACATCAGGGTGCTCATCTTTAAGTCTTCTCTAATAACATCACATTTGTATGTTAAAGTAATACTACTGGTTAGTTCTTCAAAAAGCCAAAACATTCAGATTTCTTTTGTATGGATTGACAAGCAGTATACATTTGCACACGATTTACATAGCTGGCATGAAGAGGGAACCCGCGTTGTATTAATGAATAAGGGAAATCCCTGGTGATGACAGGCGTGCTCAGTATCTCTCCGATATGATCAGCTTGGCTCTCTCGCTTCCTGTTAGAGTGGCTGTTTGAGTGGCCGCCTCGCCCTAGCTGCAGTGTGAGCTCTCTCTCCCTCGACCCGGGGACATCTGAGCCCCCCCCCCTCCCCGCCTGCCCGTTTTTCTTGGTCTCCATACCCATGCGTACCGGCCCTCCAGTGGAGGACTGAACCTTCCCACGGTTCTCAGGAGGACACGTAGACTGAAGTACGGCCTCTTCAGACTGCCTTGGCTTCCCACTAAGGCAGAAGTTTCAGGAGGTACATGGGTAGATATACGCCTGAAATGTGGCAAAATTCTCATTAATAGTTTCCTAATTACACAGCACAGATCTGAACCTTTCTGAAGCATATCTCAGAGCACAAGGCCTGGCATTTGTAAGTGTATTTACAACAAACTGGGCCCCTGTCGGAATTGAAACCTTTTCCTTTCATTTTTTTCTTTTTTTTTCTTTTATTTTTAGCAACGTCAGTTTGTAACTTGTGAAGTTGCTGCCTCTGTTTGCAGTATTTAAAAAAAGAAAGCATTTTTTAAATAATGAAAGCTGGCATTAAATAGTAAAGTATCTTCTGAAAGCTTGAATCACTTAATATAGCAATTAGCTATTAATGTCATTTTTAATGCCACAATATTTTACATTTATTAATTCATTTCTGAGCCGTAAAATACACTGAAGAGATTATTTATTTCATTGAAATTTGCTCTTGCGGTTTTTCATTAACTTGAATAGTTGGATTTATTCTTGTTTATGACCCTCCTGCAGCCAGTTTATGGTTTTTTTCCTGTTGCAACTATATATCAGGGGCATATCATTGGCAAAAATTTACTAAAATACCTAGAATCTTGCAAAATGATCCTATCCACCACCATGAGACTGACACACATTTTTGAGGTCCCTTAACTTATTTTAATAAGAAAATGTTTTATCACGTCACAAAATTCACCCTCTCTGAAGCAGCACTTCCTGTTGCTTTTGAGCTGCATTTACTAATTGCATTACAAGGTTGAATAAAAGAGTTGATGAGAATTTTTAAGAATGCCAAGAATGCTCTTTTGTTAGTGAGCATTTTGATCTTAGTTTTACCATAATCTTTAGTGCATGGCCTTGCAGATTGTGGCAATTTTTGTGGCTTGGGTTTGGGGATGGAGGGAACTGAAGCAGGCAACTGACAGAATCCCATGATCCTTTGGCTGTACCTGTCAGCCAGTCAGCATAGCCATCACACTTCATCAGCCAATCAAAATTGACCAGAGATCTCGCTCGTATTGAGAAGTATATGAAAATTTGTGTGCGTGTGTTGAAGTGCTCTTGGTAAGGGGGTGAATTGGCTCTCATTTATTTAAACATGTTGAAAACATTTATTTTTTTTAAATAGAAGAACATTTAAGTCTTCAACTTCTGAAAATGGGATCATGACACACACTGGCGCTGATTGCAGAAGTGCTTAACGATGCGGTCTGCTGGTCACACGCTGCGTCTGTTGGACGCTGTCCTGGGAACCAGCTAAAATAAACAGTTGAAACGCATCAGAGGTCTGACAGCGTTGGATTGAAGAAAAGGCTTACGTGATAAAAACATTTCCATATTTGAAATCAGTGGTGTTTGGGAACGTACACCATAAAAAAAGCATTGAAACAGAGTATCATCTAAACTCTAGAATTCATGCAAGTCAAAAAAGGATAAAAGTACTCAGCGCAAAATGTTCTGTATCCATGCATGATTTTATTTTTTTTTTTAAATACAAACTTCTTGAAGCTGCTTTCTCTAACCAAATTAGGCAAGTTTAGGAACAGTATTCTTTGGCCGGCTTTTCTTTAGGAGGAGAGGATACTGAGGGGAGGGGGGGGGGGCGGGGGAGAGACAGGGGGGCACCCGGAACAGCTCCTCCCGGTGGAGCAGGGGACAGCCAGCCGGCCCCCACACACAGAGCTGGCATTGTGTGAGATGAGTGCAGGGCACCAGGAGGGCCTGGCTGCGCTGTTTTCACAATCACTCTTGGTTTGTTTGCACTGGGCCTCAGTAATGTCAGACCTGGGGTGGGGCGGGGGGGGGCTGGGCTGGTTTGGGGTTGCAGATCCAACCTGGGGGGTCACTTTGGGGGGTGCCATTTAAATATTCTCACATGCATCCTGTCTGTATTGTGTATATTAGACATTCAATAGATCATTTATCAGCATTATTATTATTATTATTTTAAGTTTCATTATTTAGTACCTTACTATGCGTGTTATGGTACATTATTTAATTGTGAGAGGAGAATATTTGTTAAGTGTGATGTTCATGTATTGATATTGACTGCAGGGAACTGTTGAAGACCCATGAAGATTCCCTGTGAGCACCAGCCTGTAGGACCCATTATTTAATTTAACCACAGGTCTCTCACAGGGACGATCTGTCTGAGCAAAGGGTGTGGAATGAACAGAACCGTGAGGAGAAAACTTTGGGAGGCCAGGACAGCAGGGCTTAAAACTCCCCCTTTCATTCAGTGCTATATTCTTTACTTACACAGTGAGCTACACCTGAGAGGGCTGGAGATGGCCTGTGGTTTTTACTTGGTCTAGAGGAAATAGTGCCCCCTACTGGCAGACCAACGCTACTCACCACTCCACACAGGAGTATGGTTTCTCTGGGCTGGTCTCCTGTCCAAGCAAGTGTGACAACGCCGCATAAGCCTCCTTTAGACAGCTCACACCTCTTTTTGAACTTGATCTTTTTGGGTGATCGTCCACACAGTATTTTCACGAGGGGCCTGGCTCAGGTTCCTGCGTTTAGACACGCTGCGGGTTTCTCATTTCCTTCAGCTTGTCGAAACGGAGGGATCCACTCCGGCCACTTAGGAAACCGTCGCATGGACAGACACCGAAAAAGATCAGATTTGAGAAACTGTTCAACAATGTGATGTTTTCAGTTCTGACTGTTATGTGGATGTAAATCTACATTTATGAGCGATCCTAAATCGGATACATATCTGATATCTGCCCGTACGACTCTGACCATGAATATCAAATTATTAGAATTTTTCTATTCATTCCCCATGCTCTGCAGTGCTGCTTACCTGGCGATGTCTATGGGCCACATAGTTGAAACATTCATTGCATGCAAAGGATATGCAACTACATTCATTTGCATAATATTAATATTTCCCAAAAATTATAGTGCCCTGAAATGGGGGACTATGCATAAAAAGTGCTATAATTTCTACATGCTGAAATCAGAATATATAAAATACCCTTTAATAATGTTATACTCTGTCTATAAACCAAACTAAACTACAGGTTTACAAATGAAGAGCAATATAGTCAATCCATTTTTTTAAAGACCTAGTTGACATCAGGGGAGGCCGTAAGCAAATTGTATGACATTTCTAACGGCCAGAAAGATTTAAATTTTCTTCTTACTCTTTCCTTTCCAGGCTATTATGCTGCTGTAATCTAATTTACATGCAGGATTTTTATTAGTTGCTGATATTTTCATGTCATCGTCCCACAAAATAAGGCTTCGATAACCGGACACAGTGGTTGTAATCGTTCGTACGGTCGTCCCTTGAATCTGTCAGTTGCCGTCACTCAGATTTTTCAAGATGCAGAGATGCCACCGGAAACTTTTATGCATCACGCCGAGTACGTCTTGTCATCCATCATATCTTGTCCTGTAGCAATTTCTGCACAAAGCGAATGATATAGCTTGTTCAAAGTTATCACCATAACTCGATAGTTTTGTTGTGTGGAATATTGTGCGTAATAATGCGATTGTTTAGTTGTAAATCATGAGACTGTAAATCGTAAAAAATATTATCAGCAAGAGTCTGTCACATCTAAGAAGTCTGAACCATGTTTTTTCTTGTCTATACAAGCAGGCAATGATTTCCTGGTTTTAAATACAGTATGACAGGCCATGACATTTTTTGTTAGTTTTTTCACTCATTTCTGTTTATTTTTCTTAACAGAAATTTAAATCAATTTAACACACACACACACACACACACACACACGCGTACGCGCTCGTGTGCACACACAAAATCTAGGCCTGGGGGGCCAGTGGCAGGGGAAACTCTCTGGGTGCTGTAGGACAAAGCCTTGGAGAAACCTTGAGGGGAAGACCATCCATCCTCCTTTTTTTGAAAAATAGAATGTCCTTTATTTCAACCCAAATGAAACATCAAGCTCCCTTTATGATGAACATGCAGGACCTTCTGTCTTCTGTGTGTGTTGTTTTGTGATTTTATGCACCTATAAGACCTTTCATACGTGAGTCATATTCATACATCAGAAATGCCAAAATCCAAGTTTTTTCTGCAAAGTACTTTTTCCCCCCCAAGCTATCTTTCTTTATTTTGGCCCCCTCTAAAAGTTTCCATAACTATTTCTTTTGCAGCATTTGCTAATTATCTTGATGCCGATGGACCATTATACAGTCCATCTAGCATCAAATTTGATGTTATTGCATTTGATTTCTCATATGAGTCACTTACATAGCTCTGGCATGTGAAAGTTGGACACTTTATGAACAAGAACAAAATTGGAAGTAGTAATTGTCCTCCAGACAGGGCAATTAACCAAACCCCCCCCCCCGCGCCCCCGCCCCCCCACATTCCCCTCTCCAGAGGGTTTCTGTTCTGTGTTCAGCTAGGTTGCTGGATCGGCTTGTTTTGTCAGAGGTGGGTTTTAGATACTACCTCCTTGTGTGCGTGAGTCACAGTTCAGCGTAGTCTGCACTGCATCCTATGAGCGCACCGTTTCACGAAGCATCGGTGGATTTGCAAACATGGGCCCGTGGATGCAGACAGGTTTTATAGTCGGCCAAAGGCGGAAAAACCAAGACTCAGACAATAATATATTTTCTGTCCCGACTTCACAAAATAGTGTGGTATTCATTTTCTTATTTTCCACACCCCCCCCTCCATTTCTCTTTTCTTCTTTCTAATGTAAATCACAGCTGGGTCTCTCTGTCTCTTTTTCCTCCTTTTTCCCTGCTTTTGTTCCAAAAAGTTTTTTTCTTAAAAAATCTTTAGACTGTTTTTACTTTTTCCCCCCTTCTTTTCATCACATTTTCTTTTCTGGACTGGATGTAATTTGTTCAAGAGCTTTGTGTGTAAATGATTAGCACGGACTTTCCAGGGAACAGTGTCTCTCTTTTTTTTTTTGTTCTTGGAGTTTTACAAGAATCATTATTTTAAACTGAGTGTACAGTAAAATATATAATTTGATTTGAAGAGGAACCGTTGAGGTATTTCAGTGCCTTCTCTTACTGTATATACTGTATATCCTCTTTATATAGGCTGTGTGTGTGTGTGCGACTGTCAGCATACGTAGCCACCTGGCCCTCACAGTTACTGTTTGTGACAAAACACACTTATCTTTCACTCTTCTGCCCACTCTCCTCCCACTCCTCTTTCCACGCGAGGTGGTTTCACTATCGTTCTGTCAGATGCCAAACTCATTAACCGCTCTCCTCCTCAGTCTCCACTCACCCATCTCTCTAACCTTCTCCTCAAACAAGGCCTTGAGTCCCCCTCCCCTCCTCTCCCCCCACCCTTCAATTGCTTGCCCTCAAACCCCCGCTGCAGTTTATTCTGCTTGTGCGTGTGTCTCGTTTGTTTTCCTGTCTTCTCTTCCTCCGTTGTCAACTTTAGGTGCTTTTTTCCCCTCTAGATGGTCTGACCTCGCGGGTGGTTTTCCCATCGATTCGCTCTCTTTTTGACAACCTGGCGATGCTTCTGTTTTCAGGCTCCTCTGGTAGCGTGAGCTCGCTTTACACCCTGATGTCGTCTTCATACACCGTGGGTGTCTTCACTGCTCAGATCAGCAAGAGCCAAACTGTATTGTGGTACTGTGGGGTGGATGAAATCCAGTGGAGATCACTCTGCAGTGGATGGGATCCAGTGGAGATCACTCTGCAGTGGATGAGATCCAGTGGAGACCACTCTGCAGTGGATGAGATCCAGGGGATATCACTCAATAGTGGGTGAGATCCAGTAGAGATCACTCCTGATCTTCAGCAAAATTCTTATATTTCCAGCAAATTATGCAGTCAGCTTCTATTAATCCATGTGAGATTTTTTCTCTCCCGTACATCCAATCAGTTTAAATCAAGTGACTGATTTTTCCTTTCTATCCTCATCCTAAAGCCCTTGCTATTCTGTTCTGTTGGATTCTGATATTTAATCTGTACTCCAGTTCTATACCTGGTGCCCATCAGTAATGCCCTGTCAATGCTCTGCTTTTCCGCACAATGCACCCTCTCCTGGTTTATTCCTGGTTGTTTCCTTTCCCCCTTTAAGGCTTGCATTTCTCTTTAATATAAAGGTCAATTATATTAAATTAAATCAATTCAGAAAATGACTAGAAATTCAATTAGTGAATTGTAAAATGGGCATAATATTCTATGACAATTTTTCTATTAGCTGAATTTCATCTCTCACACATGCACGCACATACACTGTCTCTCTCACATATGCACAGACACACGCAGTCTCTCACACTCTCACACACACACACACACACACACACACTCTCTCACACACACTCACTGTCCTGGGCCACGCTTATGTAATCTGGAGAGATGCCAGCATACAGTTTTGGAGCAAGACGGGGCCTACCGACACCGTCCCGATGGGTCCTCCGGGCCCCAGGCTAAAATGTGCATTAATAACCAGCCCGTCTGCTGGAGGACGTGCCAATCCAAACACGGGACGGCCCCTCCAGCTCCTCTGAGGCGCACCTTCAGACATTAACATCAGCATCCACACACGTGCACATGCGCACGCACACGCACACGCACACGCACACGTACACACAGTCTCTCTCACACATGCACACACACACAAGTGCGTGCACACTCACACACTCTCTCTCACACACGCACACAGACACACATGCATGCATGTGCGCACGCACGCACACACACACACACACACTCACATACTCTCTCTCACACACACACACACACCCACACACACACACACACACACACACACACACACACACAGGCACAAGCACGCACACCTCCATTCTCACAATCACAGCCCCCTAAATGACCCCCATCTCCTCCTCCCCCCCCTGCATCTCTCTCTTGGTGGCCTTGTGTTACTCAGACCCAGCTGCTTCTGCATAAATAGAGTGAGGGGGCTGCCATGATGGCTTGAACATGCGAGGGTGGCCCCTACCCTTTCTGAGAGAACGAGAAGGAGAGGGGGAGGGCGGGAGGGAGGGAGAGAGAGAGAGAGAATGAGAGCGAGCGAGAGACGAGGAGAGGCTACACGAGGATGCTGGTCGTCCGAGGCGTCTGGGAACGCGGCCCTGGACTCCCCCTCACGCCGGCCCCTCATCCCGCCAGAGAAAGAGCGGGAAACGGCTCAGACATGCCAACTGAATCTTCTTGAGTGGGTGCCGCCTTCTTTTTCAGGAGGGAGTGTGGCCTAAAAATCAGGGGCAAAGACTGACATTAATTTTTTTTTTTTCTGCAGATAGTGAGGCTTGCTCAGGTCGGTCTCTGACAGGAAGTTACTGCTGGAAGTTAGTGAGCCTCGCACCAAAGGGTCTCATTACCCTCCTAAAATTTTTTAATTTTGATTAAAATCAGTTAATCAGTTGACAGGTTGCACTTTTAAAGTATTTTTTTTTAATTCTCAGTTATGGGTTCGCGGCTTCCAGTGGGATTCAGGATCTCTGAGACAATCACTGCTGATATGAATGCAGACAGCCGCTGAAGTCTACACGGCTCAGGAAAATGGCGGTTTCCTCTGAAATACAGCAGGAATGTGCAGCTGACATTAACCTGTAACCTATCGATCCTTTTAAAATGGAGGACCTGATCATTTTACCGCTTCGTATGCTTAGCGGGCAAGTTCATTTTTGCTTTTAGGCAATCAAGAATTCACTTGGGGTTATCAGTGTGTTTTACATGATGAACCCTCTCATGTAAAACTTGAGTATCAGTGTTATTCTATACTCTGTTTCTTTTGATGGCTCTGAAAATGCCTTAAGAGATCTGCTTTTTCTGCGTTTCAGTTGGTAGAGCATAACGTTTTCTGTCTCTCTGTGCATTAGGGTTTCCTCCGGTTGATCAGGTACCTACAGGGCCGACTGTGGCAGTTACACAGTCGGCAAGGGAACACACTGCGTTACCTGGGATGTAACTGTGTTATTAATTGTTAAATAACTGTGCTATTATTTTCAAAATAACTGCATTGTTATTCGTGAAGTAATTGCTATTTTTAGTGAGCTAACTGTGCTATTTGTGAAGCTCTCCAGACAATGTTTGTGTAGTGTTTCTTTTGAGTGAAATATGTCATAATGACAACTGATTGATAAAACTTTGCAAAGGTTATTCTTTGATACGAAGAGACTTTAAGGAAAAGATAACATTTCAAAGTATGTTTCCAAATGTGAGAGTTCTTAAGGAAGTTTAAAAACACAGACGCTGTTTTAATGTTCTCGTGTTTTTTCATTTAGTCTCCCTGAGGGCTGGATAAAGACATCACTGTTGAATACAGCTGTTTGAAGTGTAAGGGACTATCATTCCATTCCTTTGTAAGAAAGAAACGCTTAGATTGCGCAGGCTGAAGTACAGAGAGCATATCAGTATGTTTGTTTCTTGTTTTTTTTGGGGGGGTGACAAAAGTTCATGCCGGGCAATATGCAAATTTTAGAGCATCTGACAAAAGACTCAAATTAATATTTGGTGCTCATGAATATGCAGATCATATATATTTATAGTGTGCAGTGTTCTGACTAAGATTAAGGTTATATCGGCGTTCGAAAACTTCAGTTTGATTTGTCACTATTTTCTAGAAGGGCGTTTGAAAGCCATATTAAAATAGTAAAAAAACAAAACAAAAAAAAAACTGTTTTATTAGTGTTGGGCCTGGATGCATGTGTACCAGTCTGAATGGAGGCAGTGTTTTGCCAGACCCAGAGGGGCAGTGCAGCACCCGTTGTTTATTCTGGTTTAGCAATTCTGCGTGGTGCGGGGTTGGGGGGTGGGGGGGTGGGGGGGGAGGGAGTCGTGCCGTCCCGCTCTCGATGCGGCGTAGCACCCCGGTAATGACAGCCGCCGCGTTTTTTTAACGCTCCGCGTTCGTTTCGCGCGGACCCCCTCCCTCCGCCTCGTCCCTCCGTCGGAGTAAATCTAAAGCGGTGGCGGCCCGCCACCCGGGAAGCGGAGATTATTCACTCTGATGTGCGTTTGACGCGCAGTAA
The DNA here is from genome assembly GCA_039654925.1 of Anguilla pacifica. Lineage (NCBI taxonomy): Eukaryota > Metazoa > Chordata > Actinopteri > Anguilliformes > Anguillidae > Anguilla > Anguilla pacifica. Next base: position 25,593,156 of record CM077297.1, read on the forward strand.
AGAAGATGGCCGCCCTGGCGAGGTCGGCCGCGAGGACGGGGAGAGACGAGCTGCCTCTCTGTCGGACGCTCGTTCGCTATCTGGGGAAGTATTTCAGAAAAATGACAGAAGTACTTCAGATAGCAAGGGGAACCTGATTGGTGGGGTGGAGTGAGGGGTGGGGGGGGTGGTGTGGAGAGGAGGTGGTATCTTTTGTACTCAAAAACAAAGAGTTTGTCACTTATTTTCTTTAAAATGGTCTTCTGTCTCTTCAGTGGGCACCAGGTCATCATTCCTATTTGTTTTTTTTCTCCATTAATCCCCCTCCCCTTAAAGGGAAGACCAGTGGAGGAGCGGCCCCTAAACTCAATCACCCCCCCCCCCCCCTTTTCCATCCCCTGCTGCTAATTTTCATCTTGTGTCCATCTGGAGATTAAATGAACCCTGGGGTTTACCGGCCTGGGCGGAATGAATCATCCCCCCTGCCTCGGATGGTTCAGCCTAATGCCTCTATGTTTCTATTGGACGATGCTTCTGCCTGTCAACAGGGAGACAGTGGCGTACAGAAGGGGGCGGGGCATCATCTGGTCTCCAAGGGCCTAGCAAGGGAGCCACACTTCCATCGTTTACCATCGATCAGAACCAGCCGATCTGGGGAAACGCAAGAGTGAGCACAGCACTGGTGGGAGGCCTCCTAAAAGATCTCTGTTCATCAGGCGAGTTTTGCAGAATAAAACATTTTCAACGACCGGGCAGGATACAGTCTTGCTAATGTTTACACATCTTTTATTGCAAAATGATGGAATTCACTGTTCAGAAATTTCATCAAACTTTGAAGATTTTCTTCGTTTTCTTTTTTTTTTTTTTTTTCCCCCTGGGGTGAAATTTGTCTTGGAGGCAGTGTTATGGATGCCGCATAAATGTCTGCGATGGATGCATAAACAAACATCATATGCTCCCGTATCGTACGTTGGCCTGTCATGACGTCACATTAATTTAATATATTTCATCATTTCATATGGACTATTCCAGAAACCTCATTTCCATCCCGCCATCGTAAGGAGGTGTGTGGGATGAACTGGAGCTCACCATTCGGCAAACATGGCTGCCGTGCGCTGCCTTTGCGAGCGGTGGAGGACCAGGAGCCCTTTCTGGGACCGTGGTTGCTTTTTTTTTTGGAATCTCGGAATCCGCAGAGGAAAAATATCTTTGTTTTAGCTGCAATGATTCTAACATTTGCACACAAAAAAAAGATAAAAGAAAAGGTGACATTCATTTGTATGACAATGAGGGCTGAGGTTATGTTAAACATGGACTGAAATGGGTGGACTGCTGCTTTAAATGTTAAAGCACGTACAGAGAGCTGCATCCCTAAATGTAATTGCAGGTGTCCTGTACTAAGGCAAGCAGTTAAAACAAAGGCATTTATAATAATAGGTTAATGATTTCCTGACCCGACCGCCATCACTGTGACAATATTTTAATTATTGAAAAAGTAAAAGTTATTACGCCACCATCGATCGGTTTCCAGTTCAGTTCCTACCCCGTGTGCTTGATGTGCCAGATTATGTTTATATTACAGTGGGTCCTTATCCTCAAACACTCTCCTGCTTCATCTCTTTGACCCTTTCATTCAGTTTCAAAGTACCAGGCCCCTTTGTACCTGACCGTTTTTTCTGTAAGTCAGGATTTACGCCTTGCATATATGCACACGCACACGCGAACACACATACAAACAACATGCACACGCAAACACGCACACGCGAACACACACACATGAACATGCACACGCGAACACATGCAAACATGCACACGCGAACACACACACACGTGCCAAGTGCTGATCTTTGCGTAGTCTGTCGCACAATGGCTTTCCCCATGTTCTTTGGTGACATTCTTTGGTTCATGGGTACTGGGATTCATTGAAAACATTAAATTAAAACAAAGGTCTGACAATTGTTATCTTGACACATGCTGTCACTGATATTAATTTCATTATATTTGCAGTGGATTTTTTTTAAGCTCTACAATCATGAAGCTGTCATTTTGTACTTTGAAATATGCAGAGCCCTTGATGCTTTGAGTGTACCTGATTAAAATTAATGCATTTAGTGCAATAAATTTTAAAAGGTAATAAAAAAACAAGGGCACAGATTTGTAATGGTAACATAGTGTACATGTTGTATATCTCTGTATACCTACCTGTCTGAAATGTCTATCTCTCTGAAAGGCAAGCAGTAGGCCACCAAAAGATTGACTCTTTCAAGAGCTGGGGTGCCCAGCAGGGGTCAGTCCAATTTCAGGATTTCATGCCTACCTCTCTTCTTAATTACTTAATCAGGACAATAATGTATCATGAGCTCACTTAAAAAAATAAAAAGTCATATCTGAGGTCTGCAGTACCCCATTATCCTGGTGAAAAACTGTTATTGTAGATCGATACACAAGTGGACCATCACAGGTGTATACAGTCTTCTGAAAGCTTGGCCAGGATATTTGGAACAAAGAAAAAAAAGAGGATACACATGGATTTGTACAAATGTTCATAGAAAGTTTTTTTGACTTGAAAGTGGATGCCTGTGTACTTTTAGAAAAATGAGGCCACCAACAGCTCCATTTACAAGAGTTGTAACGTATAGCACATAACGCTTTCAATGTGTATTAGACTCTATTCATCTTAGCACAGAACGCGTATCCGTTAAATAATGCGATTGTCTGCTTTAATTGTTTCTATTTTGATCGTAATTGAACATCAATCAAACTTAATGCGTGCGGCAGGGAACGAGTGCTATTTATAGCGCAAATTAATCACGGGTCTCGGATGAAATGAAATAAAAGCACGATCCCCGTCCCCCTTTATTCTCCTGTCTTCCGGAAGGTGCCGGGGGCACAGCTTGGACAGTGGGTGTACAATTACAGAATGATTAAAACTATTATTTAAATGGCACCAGAGGAAAAAGCACCCTCCCCGGACCCACATTCATTAAAATTCAATAAATAAATGAGTGCTTTGTCCTCCACGAATCAGTCCCCTGCACCCCTGCCCCCCCCCACCCCAACCCCCCCCACCCCCCCCCCACCCACCACGCTTAAATTACTTGCTTCATAAATTAGTGCTTGGTTTCTACCTTAGACAAACACTGACTTTAGAGAATAAAAACCACCCTAATTACACTAAAAAATAATCAGACACCGCCGAAAGGAGGGGATGTAATGAAAGCAAACAGAAGTGGAACTGCGCTGTATGTTTATTTAAGACAGAACGCGTTGGTCACAGTGCAGGTCAGCGCATCTGGTTGCTTTGATTTCAGACTTTCTTTGAAACGGCCTAAAAAATATGTTCAGATGAGTCTTGGGCGGATAATTTAATCCATACTACCTCATTTAAAAGTGTCATTTTGCTTTAATTGCTTCTGCTTGTGATCTGTGTTTAAAATGAGATGAAACGTGTAGTTTATCACTTACTTAGATGTTTTAAATTGATTTGCCTGTTAATTCATCATGTCTTAATAATTTTACCCATCTATTAAGAGCACTGTGGTACATTTCAGTGCCCCCTCGTTTCACGCCCTTACAGACGTGCACAGCGTCCGTGTTTTAGACATTGTGACTTGACTTGAATGTCCTAGTTGTCCCGGATTACGGAAATACCAGTGTAAATATGTGGTGTCAGGTCTGGTGTTGATTCTGGCCCGTGTGAGCGCTGACTGCTGTTGGCGGTGCTTCAGGGTGGTGCATCGCCCATCGGCGGGAGCCGTGCAGTCCGGCGGGATGGCGGTCTCATCGCCCGCCATGAAGTTTGCTGAACAGCTGTGTGGACCGACCGCCGTTGTCAGGGACGTGCTCGCGGCCTTGCGTTGTTGCTGAGGGCTTTGGGAAGCTTTGGCGCAGTTAAACGAGCAGACCCATAGAACGATTCTGAGCTGAACTCCACACAAACACACCTCCACCACCCCCCCGTCGCTCTCCCTGCGCCGCCTCAGTGGCCCGACTGAAGGGGGCGGGGCTTGGCGAGCGAACTCTCTGACACCTTGACGCGGTGCGCAGCGGGAGCTGAGCCGCCGACCCCTCTGGAATGCTGGGAATGTGAGTTCGGGCTGAGCGGGCGGCCTCTCCCGGGCCCTGCGGAGCGCTTTGATTGGCCCCCTGGTGAAAGCAGTTTCCCCGTCTGAGTGCGTCTCCCCCTGTCCTCTTGACCCTGTGAGTCCCGCATGCAGCTGATTTACTGCTCTGTTCCCTCTCTCCATCCCAAAACGCACACACACACATTCACACACAGACCCATGGACACGCACATACACCAGACATGCACACACACACACACACACTCTCACACACACACACACACACACACACACACACACACTCTCACACACACACACACACACACACACACACACACCAGATATGCACACACACACACACTCTCACACACTTCCACAGACATGCATATACCCAGACACACACACACATGCACACATACAGACACACAGAGACACAGACTAAAATGCCTACACACACACACACACACACACACACACACTGCTCCCAGCATGTTGTCAGTATTAAAGAGCAGGACGAGTTGCATTAGCGTGACAGTGAGCACCAGGGGTACAGGGCTGAATGTTGGGTAGAACTCTGTTCGGCGTTCACAGAAACGCCGCAAATGCTGCCTGCGGGACCGCATTAGGCCTCTCTCCCTCCTGCTGCCAAAAAAAGTATGATCATTCTGGGTTCATTTAAATCAGTTCAACCAGCAGGAGGCGCCGAAGAGCAACCGACTCTGCATAGACCCCCCCAAGGACGACTCACCGTGAAATACCAGTATCTTCAAAACACTATTTAAACAGCCGTTAAAATAATGGACCTGATCAACAAAATGTTGTGCGTTGAGGATTGACTGAAGGAAAGGAAATCAGAGAGTAAATTGAAAAGTTACTGCGCTCTAGATGGAGATTACTCCCTGGCTGATTACCTCATCAAAGTGAAATATCCAAAATAAAGGTGTTCATAAACAATGTGGAGACTCTGTGGCCCTAATGTCATTACTTTATGCTTATTTAAGATGATAACCGTGGATTGTGTACTTGCTCAGGGCTGCATGGTACCAAATACCTGTGTGTGTTCATGTGACTGCTCGTGTGTTTGTGTATACGTGTGTAAATGCATCAGCATGTTCATGTATTGTGTGTATGTGTATGTGTGTGTGTGTGTGTATCAGCATGTTCATGTATTGTGTGTATGTGTATTGTTAAGCACATGCATGCATGTGTCTTTTTATGCGCTTGTTAATGTATGTATGTATGCACTTGCATGCATGTTTACGTTTGTATTCGTGTGTGTGTCTGTGAGTGTGTGTGCGTGCGCATGCCTGTGTGTGTATCTGTGTGTGTGTGCGTGCGTGTGTCTGTACGTGTGTGTGTGTGCGCGTGCGTGTGTGTGGCATGTGTGCGTGCGTGTGTGTGTGTGTGTGTGTGTGTGTGTGTGTGTGTGCGCGCGCATGCCTGCGTGTGTGTCTGTGTGTGTGTGGCGTGTGTGTGTGCGTGTGTCTGTACGTGTGTGTGTGTGTGCGCGTGCGTGTGTGTGGCATGTGTGCGTGTGCGTGTGTGTGTGTGTGTGTGCCTGCGTGTGTGTCTGTGTGTGTGTGGCGTGTGTGTGTGCGCGTGCGTGTGTGTGTGCGCGCATGCTTGCGTGTGTGTCTGTGTGTGTGTGGCGTGTGTGTGTGCGTGTGTCTGTACGTGTGTGTGTGTGCGCGTGCGTGTGTGTGGCATGTGTGCGTGTGCGTGTGTGTGTGTGTGTGTGTGCCTGCGTGTGTGTGGCATGTGTGCGTGTGTGTGTGTGGCATGTGTGTGTGTGTGTGTGTGTGTGTGTGTGTGTGTGTGTGTGTGTGGCATGTGTGCGTGCGTGTGTGTGTGTGGCATGTGTGTGAGATATCATGCGAGAAGAAGAGGAAGATGATATGTATAATTTGGGTCTGGGCAGAGTGGGGTGGCAGTGGTTGCACCGGCAGCCGTGAGAATCGATCTGTTCCAGCATTTGACTTTCAACCATGACAAACCTGTGGGCAAATTAATGTTCTCCAGGATATTAGGCATCAGAGTCCATTAATCCTCTCCAGAGCGGCACACCAGCAGAATACTAATCACCCTCCCAGACTGCGCCTCCCTCCTCCATCCCTCCCTCTCTCTCTCTCTCCCCCTCTCTCTCTCCCTCCCTCCCTCTCTCTTGCTTTCTCTCTCTCTCCCTCCCTCCTTCTCTCCCTCCCTCTGTCCTTCTCTCCCTCCCTCCCTTTCCCTCACTCTCCTTCTCTGTAATTTACTCATCTCTCCTCTTGTCTTTTTCTCTTTCCTCCTCAGTCCTGGTCTCTTCCCCTCCACCCCGTGCCTGAGACGGCATCAGACCCGCCGTTGGCTTCATCTGCATTCCTCTGGCACACGTCTCCATCGCGCTGACGCCCGTGTTTTTGGGCCAGTGTATCTGACGCCGGCTTTTGTTCTTCCTTCCTGAAGAGCACGTGAAGTTTCGTGCGTGGAGCACGTTTCTGCTAAACAGGGATGCACACGTAGACACACGCACAATCGCGCACAGCACGCACGCACATACAGCATGTGCGTATATGGGTATTTATACGTTTCTGTGTATGTGCGTATATATATACTTTGACTAATAATTTTCTTTTACAACTGTTGCACAGGTCAGATTCACAGTTAAATATGGCAGGCAGTGAGGTAACCAGTGTATTTGCAGTGATATCAGTACAGCATTTACACACGAGGCGTCTGCAGCCTGGGGCGCTGCATGCTTTTTACCTAACAATCAGCAGCCGATTCAAACTCCCATCCCTGCCCTGTGCATGCGGGATTCTGACTGCACTGGCGCGCAGCGAAGATGCCAGAGTCTTCATCGCTCGTGTCCCCGTCGCCCGTTTCTCTCCTCTTACACGTGCTCTCCACGCACGCCCGCTCCGTTTGTCCCGCCTCTCTCTCCGTCCTCGGAATAAAAAATCGACCGCGAGCGCCTCGACCGCGGGCGCCCGTTTCTCCTAAACTCCCTCGTCTCGACGGCGGGCGGGCGGGCGGGCGAGCGAGGCCGCGGGAGAGTGACGAGGAGGGGGGGACTCTGTCCTGACCCCGGCATCCCTCGCTCTCCCTCACGGGGCTAATTAATTGGATGAGAGGAGCGCGGCTCTTCGTCTCAAACCTGCTCTCTAATTGAGCTCTCTCTCCCTGTCTCTCTCTCTCTGTCTCTCTCTCTTTCTCTCTCTCTCTGTCTCTCTCTCTCTCTCTCTCTCTGTCTCTCTCTCTGTCTCTCTCACTCTCTCTCTGTCTCTCTCTCTGTCTCTCTCTGTCTCTCTCTCTCTCTCTCTCTCTGTCTCTCTCACTCTCTCTCTGTCTCTCTCTCTCTCTCCCCCCTTCCCTCTCCCCCCCCCCCCTCCAGCAGGAGCGCAGCACGCGCCTTCTGGATGATTTGCAGCCCGGCACACTGTCACTTCATTAGCGGGTGTGTAACCCATAAAGACCCATTATACCGCTCTCTATAGACTGCAGATTAGCTCACAGGGAGAGGGAGAGACAGAGAGAGGCTTTTAAAACAACGCTCAAAATTTATTCTTCTATTCTTTTATTTTCCTTTTTTGTCACTCCACTAAGCAACACACCTCAATTCTGATGTCATGATTTGTACGGTGGCGGGAGGCGAAAGTAAACCATATTTATTTGTTTATCTGTGATTTTACAAGAATTCATCCTTTGAATTACACAGATGCTTTTTTGTCAGTTTGCAGAAAGCGCGCAGGTCTGAAATCTTGAGCGGTTATCGCTGTGGGAGGCTGAGTGATGGATGGAGAACGGTAGGACGGTTGCGCGTTTTGAACTTTGGCGGTATTCAACAGAGCGGTTTGTTTTCTTGGCTTGATTAACCAGTCCTGCTGGGAGCATGATACTCTACAAATGATTATGTTGCCCTGAGTTTTCTGTGACCTGTGAACTCACGCATGCGAATCTGTGAGCTGCTCTAGAACGATCCTAAAAAAAAATCCTAAAATGCTCAGCGGCTCTAAGTCAAACTGGAAGATAGAAACACATGCAGCTGTATTTCAGGACCGTACAACACAATCTGAGGCGGAATGTGTCTGGACTTAATTTGTCTGTGGCTTTCAACACAGCGGAGAAACGGCGTGCATTTAGGTAACTACAGGTCGGAGGGAAAAATTGTTCTGCTGCTAACTTTCTCAGTTTCCAACATGTCTAATCTGTATGGTCAATGCAAAGTCTAATGTGGGTATGCCTTATCATAGGCAACTGCTACACAACTGTTTCTGAATTGTTAATAGCCAGCGATGGAAATCTAACGTCGTCTGATTATTTTTGCACTATTATTTATTGCTTAATTATGCAGAAATGGGAGTGAAACAGGCCTGCAGTGTAACCTCTCAGGATCATTTAGTTTTCAGCGCTGATGTTAAATAGCCCTGTGCCCTGTCTGTGGACCTGGAGGGGAAATGAACAGAGAGAATCGGCAGGGTTGAGGGCGTGTGCGAGGATCCTAAAACCTGCCCCAGAACTGAAAATGAGCCTGAGGGTGAGAGAGCGCCTCTGGCCAAAACCACACACCTTTTTCCAGCTTTCAGGAGGATAACGGAGTGGACTTGGGCCAGGGGGCAGCCTCTGTAGCTCCTGTGAAGGCGGTGTGTGTGTGCACGTGTGAGCGCGGGATTGTTGTGTGTATGTGTGTGTTTATGTGTGCGTGCGTGCTTGCACGTGTGCGTGCGTGCGCATGGGCTGGTGTGTGTGCATGTGTGCCTGTGCATACATGGGCTGGTGTGTGTGTGTTGTAGTGTCAGTTTGTTGTGGTTATGTGTGAGCGTTTGTGAGTGTATTTGGTTGTGTGTGTGTGTGTGTATGGGCTGTTGTGTGTGTGATTTCGTAGTGTTGTGGTCGTGTATGTGAGTTTGCTGTGGTTATGTGTGAGCGTTTGTGAGTGTATTTGGTTGTGTGTGTGTGTGTGTGTGTGTGTGTGTATGGGCTGTTGTGTGTGTGATTTCGTAGTGTTGTGGTCATGTATGTGAGTTTGCTGTGGTTATGTGTGAGCGTTTGTGAGTGTATTTGGTTGTGTGTGTGTGTGTGTGTGTGTGTGTGTATGGGCTGTTGTGTGTGTGATTTCGTAGTGTTGTGGTCGTGTATGTGAGTTTGCTGTGGTTATGTGTGAGCGGGTGTGAGTATATTTGGTCGCGTGTGATTGTGTGTGTGTATTTGAACTGGACCGAGTTCAAGTGTATCCATCGCCCACAGGAAGGCATTGTTTGGGTTGCCTGGTGGCAGTGAAGTCTTTGGGGGAGGGAGGGGGGGAGGGAGTGCTGACAGCGCTGCCGGTATTTTGGCCACCGACCTGAGCAGTGAGGCATTATGGGAGAGGTGGAGAAGAAGCTTGAGTAATGGAGTAGCGTCATGTGTTTAGTTTGGCTGTGGGCATTATGATGCCATCAATGCAGGTGGATCCATCGACCAGACCATTTCTATTAGGCCAAACTTTTTTAAAAAGAAACTTTATATCATTTTTAGCCTGTCTTGCAATGCCGGTCTCTTCATAATGCAAATCTGTGCCCTACCCTGAGTCACGTTCTTAAGCCGCTGCCTGAAAAGCTGTGAGAATGTCAGTTGTGAAGTGGTGTGTGACAGCTTTGTTTTAAATGACACCGTAAAAAAGAGATTGATTCGAGTGTCTGGTTGATTTAGCTGAATAAGCGGCTCTTGTCCCCCCTTTTAAAACACTCGTGTTAGGTTCCTGTAACTGATTTTCCAGCATCTCATCTTGGTATTGCTGGTGTTTGCAGTGTAGCTGGCTGTCATCACAGGGAGACTCTTACTGGATGACACTGATCCCTGCTCCTAGACCTGCTGCTCTCATAAAAAAAATGAAAATTGTACTTTACTTTGTTATCATAATAGTATATATTTTATCATTATCCGATGACATTATTGTCCTCCACTTGGTGGTGCCTGATTTAGGATGTTGCCCTCGCTTGGAACCCCTGTGAAGCACTTCCCGCTCAGGTTCTTGTTGCAAACGATTCCCTTCTCTGTCACAGAACCCGTTAACACCCTCAGGAGGAAAAGAAAGCTCACATTTGATGTTAAAGCCCGGATGAAGCGTGTCTTCGCCGACTTTCTTGGGGGGCGGGCGGGGGGGGGGAAGAAGAGAAAGGCGAATAATGGGGTTTATAAAGGGGGCCTGAGGTTAGGAATGTGGGGCCCGGCAGTCCCCCTTAACCCCGGGTAACTCTGACCCTCCCGTTGCCCTGGAAATAGGATGACATCACTCCTCAGTCTGAGCTTCAAAGTGGTGCAGTGGGGTGGGAGGGGTGGGGGGAAGAAGGGGAGGCTGGCTGGACGGAGGCCCATTCCAGATGTTCACATGCGCACACGAGAAAGTCATTACACTCCATTCCAAAATATATGTTTATATGCTTTGAACGTTTGGGCCTGTTGTCATGGCAACCAACTGAGTACCCCAAAAAAAGGGGTGAAGGCCTTAAAATGAAACCATATTTCATTCTTTAAAAAAAAGAAAAGAAACGTTTTTACACGCCGCTAATTAAGTGTAGCTCTCCCTTGCTGTGATTTTCCCGTCACTTTGACCCCTCATTAAAAACCGCACAAGAGCAACTATGTGCTAGTTATTCTGATTAATGTGCCAATGAAACTGTTAAATCATCTCTTTAGTCTTAAAATGTTACCACTATACTTTAAATTAGAGTACTCTCCAGGAATTACTCTTGTGCATTCCAGCATACATCCTGTTTATTGTTGTGCTTGCTCATCAGATCTGGTAAACGTCTATTACAAATTCATTAATACTGCACAAGGTCTTTATAAACCAGACCTAATGGCATTGTTTTCTCTATCGGTTTATGAGCATGTTATGTTTGGTAAAAAAAATTAATTGAATAGTAAAAATGCCTTTATGTTATTGGCATCAGTTTTTCCTGCTGCAGTTCACTTCTAGTTCCAACTTTCTGTGCGGTGCCCAGTTCTTCAAACCGCAAGGACTTGTGGGAAGTTTGAATGGCTGGGCACCACCCACAAACGAGACTGACGAGCAACAAACCGCAGCAGGTGCACAGGCCTCCCCTCCCCTCGTTCAGTCACACCACCCTTAAGTGGGAGTATCTGCAGAAAGCATCGCTTAACGCTCCTTTACACTGTTACCCTGATAATACCACAAAGCGCACGCAGACACTCTCTCTCTCTCTCTCAAACACACACACACACGCACACAGTGCACACTGGGAGCAACTCTGTCCGCTGTGACCCCAACATTCAAGATAAGTGCTGCTTTTAAAACAGACCTGAGATTATGCTGTTCTTCACTTTGACCTCAGTGAACGACCTCTTCACTGTTCTCATCAGAGGGGACCAGGCATTCCCATCTCTGGCTTTACGGCCAGATTTTATCAGGGCCTCGGCCTCTCTCTTGATATTGTCTAAAAAGCCTCTTACTCAAAGTGCTTTCAACTTCAGGTTGCTGCGTAGTTCACCTGTATTTTTAAAAAATCCGTCGTATTCATTCTGCATATTTATTGTATGCATGAAATTGTTCCGTGATTAGCCTCCGGGGCTAGTGAAGATCGATTCATCGATTGAAAAGGTGAAGCTAATTCTTGTTCTCCATGCAGTGATATGACTCATGGAAGACCCACGGGGCTGATGTCTAATTAGCCCCAGCATCGCCCAGGTAAGGAGGGTTTCAGACAAAGAGCGTCCCCTGCGACTCCCCTGTGACTCCCCTGTGACTCCCCTGCGACTCCCCTGCACTCCCCTGTGACTCCCCTGCACTCCCCTGTGACTCCCCTGTGACTCCCCTGCACTCCCCTGCGACTCCCCTGTTCGATCGAAACGGCTTGTTCGGACGGTCGGCCGCGCTCCCCCTTCACGCCTCCGCTCGCTCCACGTGACGCGCCGTCCTCGGGCGCGACAGGAAGTCAGCTTCACACACGCACACGCACACACACACACACACACACACACACGTGTGTCGTTCCGCACGCCCTCCAGCTGACGGAAGACACCGACGTGAGGAGAACAGCCGGAAAAAAAGTGTGAGCGGGACCGCGCCCAGCTGGAGAGAGAGAGGGAAGGAACCGGCGATAGGAGGTGAAGCGGAACGTTCACTCTTTAACTGCCACACAGAGAAATACCTCCTGAAAGATTATCTTGCTTCAGGAGACCATTAAAGGCTTCAGCGTGAGGGGATAGACATTTTTTCCAAAAGACGACATGTGCGAAAAATTATTGTTATGATTGAGAGAGAGAGAGAGAGAGAGGCTGAGACACAAAGAGAATGTGAGATGGGGAGAGTGAGCGAGCGAGTGGTGGAGAGGGTGGGGCGGGGGGGACTCCTAGCTAACAAGCTCTGACTGCCCAGGTTCACCCCATCTCTCCAGAATGGGAGGGGGCATTTTGAGATGGGGGTCGAGGGATTGGGGGGGGGGGGGGGTGTGTAGACTTCCTGGGCTCTGAGCTGGGACCGCCCCCCCCCTCCGCTCCGCTGGATGGCTCGGGTTCGAGAGTCCCAGCTGTGTAAATGTTTTTAGTTGCCGAGCGACCGGGCTGGGCCCTTTCTTGATCCGCAGCCAAGACAAGCCGCGTCTCGGTTGTTCTTGGCAGCCGAGAGAGCCCGAAGAATGCCAGCGTGACTTTAAAAACACCGCGCCGCGTCGCTCTGGACCGCAGAGTGAAAACTGAGACCCCACTACATTTCGCGATTGTTTAATTAACAGGCCTCCTTTTATGCCCGTCCAGGGGACAAGCTGCTAAACCCATTTGCGAAACTCACCCCCCATCCCTGCCCCCTCCTCTCGCCCCAGGACTATTCTCGGTGTCATAGCCCCCCTGCCAGGTTCATTTCTGGTACTCTACTGAAGGTAGAGTAGAGCCAGCTCCCCAGCACGAGCATGCTGGTCTGTCATCATGCTTGTTGGAACTGAACTTGTCTGCAACAAAACACTCTTTTTTAGCACATGTAGTGGAAACGTTACCTCTGCTGTCGTGGTCAGGATAGGGAACGGGGGGGGGGGGGGGGCATAAGTGTTTCCACAGTTAGGACGCGTCTTTTTACGGTTTGCCACAAGCGCAAGTAAAATCTTCCCTGCTAAACCAGCTCTGATAGTATATCTGATATGTAGAACTGTTGGGCTTGTGAAAAAAAAAGCATTCATTCATTATTCAAATAAGGTATGAAATTGTCTTTCAAGTTGCATTAAAATTCAAGCTTTTTTTGCTGTGTATTGTTTTGCATCCGGGAAAAACAAATTAGGCCTTTTTTATGTTCTTAGACATTGTGTTCTGTTTTTGGGACCCCACACAATCGCAATTGTTCACTCCTGGATATACGGTTCAGCAAAAGACAAAGTCAATGACATTTGTGTACTCTGTTTTTCATTGTTCGTTTAATGACTTAATAGCAAATGGGAAGCATCTGCTCATTCTGTTCATCTGTGAATGTGCATTTTAAAAAATCAAATAAATGAAAACAAAAGGACTATTGTCAAGAAATTAAAGGTCTGCCAATGACAAAATGAAATGCAATATGGTGGCGTCCAAAATACTATAATGTAGATTAGGATGATGAAAACATTGGTCAGCCATCAGTCAAAAAAAACAGGACCTATAGGGTTTATTGTTGCTCAACCCCCATGGGTGTAGGCAAATTATCATGCATGCATTTGATTTGCTGAGGGTCAGATTCCATCCAATCACGTCCCTTTACCTTTGAGTAGCAGAATTCTGCCGGTTGTGTTTCAGTGAAGGAGCGGGCAGAGAGTTCTGCGCTTCTCCAGCGCGTGGCTTTTGCTTCTGTATTGCAAAGCTTACATCAGTCATCCCTCATTCTCCTTTCTTTCCAGGGGAAAAAAGGCCCTGAGTCCTGCACGCTTTCTGGTAAAAAGCCGTAAACTTTAATCGCGCGGCATTGTGGGATGGCGGGTTTCCCGCACCGAGACTCCGGCCACCCGGGAAGAGTTTAGGGTCGTGGTGCGGGGAGCGAGGGCGGATTCGCTGGGGGATTTGGGGCGGGGGGAAGGCTCAGCCGGTTGAGAGACGGTTAAGACTCCGACAGGAAGTGGCTGCTCGGCTCCGACGGAGCCCGGAATTACACGGCGGGCTCCGCGGTTTCATCAGCCCCCTAATCGCTGCGCGGGCTGCCGCCGCTGCCTGATCCTCGCTTACATCACTTTGTGTGAAATGTTTCTTCGCGGTCCTTCGCGAAAACTTGGAGAGCGCTCCTCCCGCTCGGCTGTTCGTTACCTCTTCGTGCGACGCGGTGCCCGCTCGTTTCATGCCCTTGAATGTAAAGTTCCAGAAACCTCAGCGAGCGCGCTGTCCCATCGGCCTTTAACGGCTCCAAGTGGGCTCAAAGCCTCATGTGACTAATCCATGATGCTGTGCTGGTGAAGGGAAAATGGAAGCAGTTTTTTTGTAATTTCTGGGAATTCCATTTTCAAGGTCCTTCAGGCCCTTCGTTCTCCAGACGTTGGTAAGACTCTTCTCAGCCGATTAAAAGCAATTGGCCTTTCTTACAGATTCTCAATGAGGGGTAATACAAATATGGAACAAAAATCTTCAGTAACTAGCCCCTGAAAATGTCATCCCACGCTGAGAATGGCTTGAGACCTGGGCTGTCTTTTTTTTTAGTTTTTATTTTTTTGAAGAAAGGCCTCACACATGCGGATGATGTCATTCCAAAGGTCGCGAACCCTGAATTCAGCCAGCTCAGCAGAACCGCCGACAGCAAAGTATAAATCGGGCCTTGCTTCTATATATGACCTCACCCAGCAGTGAGTTCCTGTTCACGGTAATGCCGGCTTCAGCTTACTGGAGGCCCATATATTTAGCTGTGATGGATAATAAGTAAAAGTAAGTTTCCATGGCTACAGGCACCTGTCAATCAAAAATATAATCATCTTTATCTGCCTAGTGGGTGGGACACTGTACTTGTGCTCTTGAGAAAGATACTTGGCCTAATGTATTGAAACACCATTTTTGGAGAAGTAGTTTAAGGCTGGAATTTTCCACATTGGTGGCTCCGCCCCCTCCAGGTTGCAGGCTCTACCCCCTTAAATACACCTGAAAACACTGTTTTCACCAAACGGTCTAGGACATTAGCTTTACAATAGTAATGCACAAATGGCAATTAAAAGTGCCCACCTTGAGACATTCGTAAACACTCTGCTTTGAGCTTCATGGGTGGGGTTATGCACTGGTGTGGCTGTGGTTTGGGGGGGGGGGGGGGGGGTGGGGGGTGGGACCTTGACTGAACCTCCTCCCTGTTAAAAAAACAAATAAATAAATCACATATTTGCCCCTGGTTCCTTTGGTAACTATACATACAGCTGTATGAATTAATAATGCTTCGAAAAAAAAATCGTGCAATGTAAGTTGCGGTGGAAATGAACACCTGCCAAGCAAAATCATAGGAAGAAACACGCTTATTTGTTTTGGACACACTGCTTAAAGAACACCAGTACAAATTGCCTACACATCCACCTTACAGGACCTCTAGCATTAAGTATGCCCTTAAAACAGCATGCCATCTAAAACAAAATATATACCAGCCTGCTTATAATAAACAAGTCAATAACGAATAATGGTATATATGCAATGAAATGACTTCAGTGCCTGTGGATGTATTTGCACGACAACCGGTGAGATCTTTCTATTAGTCTAATATTTACTCAGAGGTCTGCCTGGACACATTACCCAGTGGAGCGTTTACCCTGAAAAACAGGAAGGATTCTGGGATTCTGTGGGGGATGGAACCTGCCAGAGCCGTGACTGCCACAGACATCCGCGCCGCATTTGCATATTCATGCTTTTCAATTTGCACCCGCTTATGCAAATGTATGCAAGCGCCGTCTCGGAGAAAACGTCAAAAATAGCAACCGGCGTTCAGAACCTGCTCCCCGCCTGCTAATAAACCAGACAAACAAACAGGAAGTGAAGTGAGCAAGGAGACGAGCCCCCCCCCCCACCCCGGCTGCCTGCACACTCTCAGCACGAGTGCATTATTTCAGCCAGGAGTGGGCCGCCATTTTGTTTAAAATGTAAAATGTCCCATTCCATATCTGTCGCTTATCCGATTCTATGTATCAGCTTCAGCTTGATCAGGTTAATTTGGTCTGTTAGTGTGTTACCAAATTTAAGTTCCTGATAAACTGAGTTTTACCCATTCTGTTTTACCTTTTCTTGAGTCATAAGATCTTTGCAAGTCATCCGTGAGTGAAAGCAGTGCGTTATGATGCAACCCTCCTGATCCACGTTGTTATGAGGGCCACTGTGCATTGCTCTAGTCTTTCAATGCCTCGCGAATCCGCTGGAGGTGTACAGTTGGCCCCTGTGGGTATAGAATGTAGGTGTTCTGGAGAAGGCTTTGTAGATGAAAAGGTCTTTGTGTTTCTGGGATGAAAATGCAAAGACTTTGCTTTTCTGGATTTAAACCGCTAAGACTGTGTGTTTCAGGAATGCGAAATGCAAAAACTTTGTTTTTCTGGAACGAAAAAGCGAAGACTTTGTGTTTCTGTAATGAGAACACGAAGCAAGTGCTTCCTTCCAGACGCCCAAGCGCTGGTTTCACACCATGGTGGGTCAGGGCCGAGGCGCGGGAACCCTGGCCGCCGTCTGCACGCTTGTCTCGGGGTCAGCGTTTCATCATTTCCGGCCTCGTCACAGGACCGCCTGACGTTGCGGCCCTTCCCAAAAGGTGGTGAGTTTGACTCGCCGTCGAGGGGGACGCTCAGGAAAGGATCGCATTAAAATACCAGGAAAGGGGACGGCGGGTCAGAAAGTAGCTGCCTCGGCTTTACGCTGGACTTAAGCGATCAGAATTTCACGCAAGGTTGCCATTGGCGGTATAATGTTACGCTTTAAGAGTTTCTTAATGGTTGCCATGTGTGTGTGTAGCGGTTGGGGAGGGTCGGGGAATGAGGGGGGGTTTTAACTGAGAGAGGAGTAATTTCCCTGGGTGGGGGGGTGGGGTGGGGGGGTTCAGAAAGGCCGACCATATAAAATTACAGCATACTTCAGAAATGTCCTGGTTTGGACAGTATGTGTATTTTCGAAACACTGAAACATTTTTCAATTCTTATTTCTTTTTTTCCCTCCTTCTTTCTCTCACCCTTGTGCGCTTGGTTTGGGCTAATTCCACAGCGGCTTAGACAGGTAATTTTGAGAGAACGAGAAAGAAGTTTAATACATTTATTCCCTTGTGTTCTGGAAATGTCCGGTGCTTCAACCTGGAAAGAAAAACATGAATATGCGCTTTCCAAATGCGTGGACTGAGGCTCATTTTCCGATGACTTTCACAGAAGTGTATCGAAAACATCCAGACTTTCTGGGTTTCGCGAAACAGGAATCTTGTGTTATTGCTTTGGATACAGTACATGTTTTTTTTTTAAAAGAAATTTTTTGTCGTTGTATTTCAATAAATTCTCCGGGAAATGTGTGCATATTGAGCAGATACTGTTATTGCAATAAGTGAAATTCAGTCCCTCTAGATAAAATTACTAGAAAATGATTCCTCCTCTCACTGATTCAGATTAGCAAGCTATCTGAATCCCGTGGTTTTTGAATCAAATACCACACCCCTGTATGCAGGGAACAGCCTACAATCTCACCGTGTTCTTTCCACTCGCTCATTCTCTAAACCCAGATCTTGGTTTTTTTAAATGCATAGAATAGAAGCCATTATGAAACGGAGGCCAGATGAGATTCCATTGCCTTCCGCTAAAATGATATACCAGACTACTAACCAAAAAGCAAACACGACCCATGTAGAAGTCCACCAGGGTGCATTGAGTCACGCGCCTTACTGAACAAACTTCATCTTCAGGTATCTTGAGGAAAAAGAGTAAAAACCTTCAATGTGCTTTGCTCGTAGCATTCTTCACCGTCTTTGTGGCACTGCAGAGAAGGAAAAAAAAAGTTGTTAAATATTATTTGTCTGGTTGGTGGATCGCTATGTCTGCGTTCTGGTTGGGCGGGAGAGAGACAGGGTGGTCAGGGACCGTCTGGTCCTGATTTAACCCACAGCCAGAGAAATCTGGGATATGAAGAATATGAATCGTTTTGGTTACAGAACAGCTGGCAGAAAGCTGAGAGGCCCAGTACCGGCCTCAGTCTGAGCCCAGTGCTGAGCTGGCTCCATTTCATTTAAAAATAAAAATATATATTTCTTACATAGTGAATGCTCTACAAAAGCTCCTTGATGTTGTGAATATACTCAGCAACTTATAAATTAAAATAATAATTTTAATAATAAAAAATTGGAGGTTTCCTTTTAGCCTCGTGTTGCAGGCAGTTTAGAGTGATAAGTCCTCCCCCTGCTTTGTGTGACTGGCTTGTTCGTAACAAATTGTATCGACTGAGCGATGGGCTGTCTGGGACGAGTCAAACCGATTCTTCCTCCGGGACGCGGGGAAGTGTTTGAATGGCGGCGAGGGGAGGCGTGCGTCGAATAAGTCACACTCCTGCGGGTCGTCCCTCTGAGGGTCAGAGCTGCGTCTGAGCTGCGCGTCCCGTCCCTGGCGTGGCCTGACGCCGCTCCAGCAAAGCGCCGCTCCCCCGGCGTAAGGCGAACGCGTCTGGAGATCTGTGGACCTCTGGCCTCCTCTGAGTTCCGAGGACTCGTTTCTAGTTTCCCTTTAATTATTGGCAGTAAAACATTCCTTTTCAAAGGAATCTCAACGAGAGAAAAAAGAAAATACTCTTAACCACATGGCGTCGTCATCTGGAGTCCATCAGCTTTTGGGAGGAATGAGTCTAGTGAAAATGGGGGGAAAAAATATTAATTCAACTGGTCAATTTGCACGTTAGCTGTCGTGGGGAAACAGAGGAAGGCCTGGCATATCTGCAAATTTCGACATTGAGTCATTAAGAAAATTTTTGCATGGAATTAATATACAGTCATTATAATATTTAATTTTTAAATGCTTTTTTTTTTAAAGAAAGTGTGTACTGTGAGTAGCTGGCTAATATTAATTCATAACTGACAAAGGTATAGGAAACTTTTTCTGCTACTCTGTAAAGTGTCTTTGAGACAATTTTCTGTAAAAAGCGCTATACAAATAAAATTGATTCAATTGATTCGATTCGATTTAGGGAATGCACCTTCCCATGTCCGGACGGAAACTGGCCACGCCCCTTTGCAAGGCGCTCGTCTCTACAGCCAATCAGCATTTCCGCAGAGCACTCGGCCCTCTCCTCTGATAACCATCAGCTTCTGCGGACACCGACTCTCACTTTATCGGCGATGAACAGCACGTCACAACGCGCGCGTGCCCCCCGCGATACCAATCCCATGCCTTTCATCCCTCAGTAATACCAGGCTTTACCAGCGCCCGCGCTCGCGGCTCGGATAAGCCGCTTTTCCCCTTCTGTACCATTTCACAGATCCCGAATAGCCGGCCTGAAAAAGAAATAATCAAATATTTTTTAAAAAGAAGCTAACTGGTAGCGGCACACAGAAATATGAAGACCGAGTTGGTCAAGTAGGCTGTTTTGAGAACACTTTTCTGTTTTCAATCAGTCTATTAATCTTTAGTGTATACTGTCAAGCATATTTTGTACACAGGGATACCACGCATTATGCTTCATAGTAAAATAAGGGTAATAAAATTAATTGAAAAGCAAGGCAATAATTTAAAGACACAATGAAAGCAGATGTAAAAAGTACTACAATAAGACAAAAAGAAAAAAAAAAAAACAAGGGCCGATCCGTTTCAGGATTTTGCGCCAACTTCTGCTCTTAATTATTTAATTACCTTGATCATATCTTGGTCTGGCGTTTGCATACGCACCAGCTACAGAAGCTGACTGCAAGTGGATCCTACAGATTTTACTTTGCTCAAGGACAGGAGTGAACCAGTGTTGCTTGTAGAGCTGTCAGAAATCCAAAACCCTCCCAAACTGGAGTTGTGCACCCCTGCCCTGCTAAAAACTACATTTTGAGTTTTATAGAAGAAGTGTCAACTGTGTCTGCCATCCTCACATTCTCTGATAGGCTGTCCCAGATTCTGTTCCTTATTTTCAACAAACCAGTGCCAGATAATCAGGTTTGTTGGGAACATGTCCCCCCCTCCCCATTCTGGAGGCATGCTGCCACTCCAAGTGCATAGTGCTTAAATCTTCTTTTTTTGCAATGACAGTTATGATTAAGAACATTTTTTTTTTTTTAAAGAAACTGAAATTATTTATTTTTATGCATGTTTTCCTTTTAACTGAAGACTCCATGTTCCGCCTGTACAATTAATTGGGGTGATTCCTCATTGTTTGATGAATTTAAAATAACGTCCACAAGAAGATTTTACTCTAAGCATTTTGCTATATACATATCATTATTAATGCTGATGAATGCCATTTGTCCTGCGTTTTCCTATCTCATGGTCTGAAACAGCGAAGGGGCCAAACGGCCTCGCTCGGCGCGAGCGCGTGGCAGCCCCCTGGCTGAAACGCGGCGTCCGCTCTGCTCAGCGCGGGCCGTGCGGTCTCGCCGATGGCCGGAGGGTTTGGGGCGCTCCGCTCGTTGGCGGTGAATCTTGTTTGCCTTCGTGGCGGGCCCTGGTGGATAAACTGTGACCCCACAGCTGCACCTCAGCCCTCTTTCACTCTGACCAGGGCGATGTAGGGCAGACCCCTGACCCCTCCCAGCCCCCCCCTCCTGCACCGGCGGGTGGCTTGGGTCAGGGAGGAGGGCAGCGCACACCCTCCTCCTCCTCCTCCTCCTCCTCCTCCTGTCAGGGAACCCCCTTGTGTTTGCTTATGGCCTCGCTTTGGCACGTGACCCCCCCCCCCCCCCCCCCCACCGTACACCCCCCCCTCCCATCCCACCACCCCGCATACACATTCCTTCCTGTGATTGGCAGCCCCCTTGCAAACGCCACTCTCCGGTGACTGGCAGCGCAAGCCACTTTGCCCCCTTCCCACAATTCCTCGGACCCTCCCCGTCAAAAGACGCCACACAAAACAGTCGCTCGCATTGTCAGTATGAACGGCGACCTCTGACCTCTCCGCCGGCTTTGTTTCATGGGAACTGTCCCCTCCTTGTCCCCCTGGCGCTGCCTTGCTTCGGGTTTGAACCACACGCAGCCTGCGCTCTCTGTCCGAGGAGGCCGCAGCGCTGGGATGGGTTCTTCAGCTGGTGGATAATGGCTCATTAGCATCTCTTTAGTCCTCCTCTTCCTCTGTCTCTCTGATGTCACAGTCAGAGATCTGCATTGTGGGCTCAAACTACACGGTCTCTGGTGTTGCAGTCTCTGCTGATCCTCAAATCTGTGAAACCGACCCTGGAGGCAGAACAAGGCGCAAATTATCTCCAGAACAGCAATACTCAAAGTGATAAAAAAGAAGGATGAGAGAACATAACTGTAAAAAGAAATATATATATATATATATATAAATAAATAAAAACTTGTATTCGTTTTTAGTAAGCGACCTCTGTTTTGTACTGGATTTTATCATTGCATTATGTTTCAACTGACTCTGCCAACCGGTTCTCTCCCACACACTCAAGTTTATCCTTCTGTGATCCTTTTTCAGCATCGCGGTGGGAAAGGTTTGGTGATAAGAAATGATAGACCCAAATCTCACTGGGGTTCGCCTTTCTTTGGGGCTTATTGCCTTTGATGGACCGTTCTTTGGCCATCATGTACCTTTTAAAAACTAAAAAACTGCAGCTGCACCCTCGAGAAAGGTAATCCTACTGAACTCATCCTATAAAAAGGAATCCAACCGATGCAACTGATGAAGGTCGTTGTGAGAACAATTTTAGTAATGTAGCTTATGATGGAGGGCGTCAAAGCTATAAACCATCGTCTTCACTGGTAGCTTTGCTTCTGTATAGCCAACAGCCACTTTCTGTGCCATATTTCTAGGTGAAAGCTGTAACCAAATACTGTAGGTTACAATGTAATTTTTTTGTAAGACTCCTCATGCATTGAGATTATCTTTTATGAACCAACCGCTTATTTTATGTTCTTTTCAATGACTTAAACAATGAATTAGTTTGCAATAACTGCCTGTTTCTCACATAGCTTCACATGGTTAGCTGTATGGATTGGGGCATTGTCATCTTGGTAGACACTTCCAGGAAGAAAAAAAAGTGCGATAAGAAGATGACCACTCAGTTAGGCAAGCTTTATGTCAATCATTATTTAACCTTTCTAAGGGTGCGAGTGCACCAAAAATGCATCCACCACCATTGCAGAACCACTGGAACCATAAACTGTTTTTATTTTTAATTGTGTACCCTAATAAATGTCTTTTATTTCTATCTTTCTACCCTTAAGTGTTTCTCACATCTGTTTAAAAAAGCAATACCTACATTGCACTACCCATGTGACTTAAACATTCAAAAACCTGGCCTTCGGAAACCGAAGTTCTTGGGGTGACACAGTATGTGTGCGAAAGGCCTTCCATTTCAGAAGCTCCCTGAGTGTCTGCAAACGGGCAAGGAGGCCTCATGAGGTCGCGGAAAAAGGCCCAGCGTGGCCGCGTCAGGGAAGCCGGCGAGCCAGACGAGCTTCGGGAGCGCGCGCGCACGCACGCACGCACGCACGCACGCACGCACGCACGCACGCACGCACGCACGCACGCACGCACGCACGCACACGCACGCGCGGGAGGAGGATTTATTCATCCTTTCCTCTCCTCCAACGCGTTTGGCTGTCAGCGAGGCAGATTCAATTACATGGCCGTCCGTGCCGGCGTCTGCGCGAAGGGGTTAGTCTCCCCGCGCATTAATCATCTCACCCCCGCGCCCCGCGCCCCGCTCCGACCGGAACCATCCCAGGTGTCTTCAGCGTGCGGCGTGGCTTCCTTTCCCTCCTCCTCCTCCTCCTCCTACGTGTATTCCTTCTTTCTCTCTTTTGTCAGTTCGCTCTTTTTTCTCCCAGTATAGAGCTGGTTGCTGTCTTGCATGTGGTTACTCCTCTCTTGAGTGTGAGAGATAGATACATAGATAGATAGATAGAGAGAGAGAGAGAGAGAGAGAGAGAGAGAGAGAGAGAGAGAGAGAGAGTGTGTGTGTGTGTGTGTGTTGGTTGTGAACGTGGCCTCAGTACTTAATTGTATGAATGGCCATTGAAAAGCCACCTTTGCACTGAAGATGAGGAGGGAGAGATGGAGAAGGGAGGGAATGTAAGAAAGGAAGAGAGGGAAACACAAACCCATCCAGCAGACCCCCTAAGTTATTGTGCTAGTTACTCTAAGTTAGCTTCTACTTTTTGGGTTAGCTCTTACGAGAGCAGAAGTTAGCATGAAATCCCGAAATGGGTTGTGGCACATTGTGCGGTCCTGAACTAGCATGAATCTGTAAAGCTGGAATGCTGGAATTATTTTTGTGTGTGATTGTGGGTTTGTGTGTGTGTGTGTGTGTGAGTGTGTGAGTGTGTGTGTGTTTTCTGGGAAAACCTCTCAGTGCGGTTGGTAACATCCCCAGCATCCGTAATGCCTGCCACCGCCATTGTAATCACTCTTTTTGCTTGTTGAGCCGTCACTGTGCTTATCTTTGTGCAGAATTAGAGACTCCACTCTGGGTGACAGACAGCCACTCTGTGGAAAATGCTGATGAGCTGTGGATGGCGCTGAATGTCAGGAGCATATATATATATCATTATTATATATGTACTGTAAAATGTGAATAATGCACGTAGATTGTTCATTTTCTAAGAAAGTCCAAAGCTCATACTGTAGATGTAAACCATGTGACCATATTCATGTGCGTGTGTGTGTATTTGTAAGATTAAGAAGCATAGATTATTGGTTCAAAGCCTAATTTTTAGTTTTCATAGTAGATTAACATTACATGCCATTAATTTGTATACCATATTTGATATCATATAAATTATAAATAAATATATACATTATATATAAATATATACATATTTGAAGACAATATTATTAATAATAAAAATGTCTCCATGCTTATCGCTTCTTGTTATAGCTATAATTGTTGTTTGTTTCTACCACTTATTTTTTCGTCCTCAATTTGAAATGCCCTCCCATAACTCAGTTCTCCTTAAACTTCTTCAGTTTGGTGCAGACCTTGGTCTGCTTGAAATAGACCAGTAAATTTTACTTTTGACTCCAGTAAATGTGTTTTATCCATATTCATCAATATTCACAAGAAAAGCCTTTTGTTCTCATGAGCATCAGTTCAATGAGATTGCACGTTTTCATAAAATGTTTCAACGAATGTTTTCAGGGACGTGCGGGAGTGTTTTGGAGATTATTTATTGAAAGTTTGTCGAGTGCGAACGTGCCACGCGGCTGCCTCTCCCACCGCGCCCTGCTGAACAGTGACTCGGCGCTTTTTTTCATCAGCGCAGAGCCGGCCGTCTCCAGTAACCGTTAGTCTTCTGAGCTGTCTGCCTTTCATATATAATTCACCAGCCTGTGCTCCGGGACCCAGAGCAGGAGCTGAATTAACCGTCCTACTGAGGACCGGGCCTTGCCCCGGCCTCTCCCCTCCGCCACCTGAGGGCTTACACACAGCAAGGGCTTATGGGAAACCTGCAGGTTGTTTGCGTTAGCGAGGCGATCGGTCATTCGTTTACCCATAGG
Source organism: Anguilla pacifica (assembly GCA_039654925.1). Lineage (NCBI taxonomy): Eukaryota > Metazoa > Chordata > Actinopteri > Anguilliformes > Anguillidae > Anguilla > Anguilla pacifica. Next base: position 25,617,746 of record CM077297.1, read on the forward strand.
CTGTATCCGGACCTGTGCGCTCAGGCACGCGGTTTCCGCACAGCTTCCCGTCACCAGGCCCGAGGCGCCTCACAGAGGACGGTGGAGACGAGCCGCCATTTTCACACGTCCGCGCAGAACTCGCCGTGAGGCGGCCCGCGCGCTTCGGCAGTTGGTGTCGAGTCGTCCCAGTTTATAAGGAAAGCTCATCGCCTGCAGGAAACAAAAAAAAAACATAATCTAATACAAAAAAAGAGAGAAAAAAAGAATCTAATACAGAAGCACTGGAAGGTAAATATGGAGAATTAAGATGTGCCAAAACAACCCCCCACCCCTCCCTCCTCCATTTCCCTCCTCGTTCCCTTGCCGACGGGGCCGCCCGGGCGGATTCCGCACACACGCGCCTCCTCCAGATAGCGCTCGTTTTAATAGAATCGCTTAAAACAATTAATTGCTTTTCCCCCCCCCCCCTCCCTCCTTCCCCGCTAAATTGCGCGAGGCATTAAAGAGGCGGGTATTCGCCGGTCTCTCCACGGGGCCTGCTGGCTATTAACATGCAAATGAAATCATCACATCTGTCTCTGTACATCCCCCGCCCGCCGCCGCCGCCGCCGCCGACCCCGCGGTTCCCATTCCTGCTTAATTAGCTATGTATTTACTTAGTGAGTAAAATGTAAAAGGGGCAAATTAACACGCTTTATTAAAAAAAAGAAAGAAAAAAAATTAGTGTATATAGGACAGGATTTATGCTTCAGGAAAAAAAAAAAACGTGAGGAGAAACCCTTTAAAGCAAAGAGTCGGAGAAAGATTTTTGTAATTGCGTTGTCGATGTTGAGAGCCAAACGGGGGGACATTTTGGATTAAGTTTCCTTTGTGCCTGTGGTGTTTTGCCTAATGATGAAAGGTCTGATACTGTAATTAGCAGTGGAGTCTGGTAAAGCAGCGTAATTGACGAAGGAGACGGATCGCAGGCCATGAATGCTATCGGCTTCTCAGGGCTCCCTGAAAGCCATTTCAGATTTCTCTCCCCTCTCTCCCCGACACCACCGCCGCCGTGGCCCGTGATGGATGGAACGTTTTTCCGTCTTTGTTTTCTTGAGACGATAATTAGATGTGCCAAATGGAACTGCAATATTTATGAAGGGTACGGATATTCTGTGCGCCTATGTCAATATCGGAATGCTATTGCGCAATTTGTTATGAGTAAGGTGCACTGTCTAACCTCGTATTGGATTAACTGGATTTCTGGACATCGTGAATGTGGAAATGACCGTCTAAATATCGCATTTGACACAAAGATCTTTCAGTGTGTTGGAGCAGCTCTAGTTCTCTTCTTAAGCTGGAAGAGAGCTCCACAATCTGGAGTCCGTTTGACTGGAGGTGATCGATACCCCACGTTTTCCTCATAAATAAGCTAATGGGCAATCAAGGGTGGAAAAGCAGTTAGCAGCTGCGGCCATTTTAAAGTGGCCCTTTGTACGTTTATTTGAGCTGCGGGTATGTGTGTGTGTCCGATTAGAGATCGTACGCAATAGATTTAAAATGTTTGAAGAGCTTACATGCAGTTGAGGGAGAATCGTTCATCGAGGCCTTCGTAGTGCATTGCTGGATGTCGGATGCTGAGTCACAGCCTCTCGGTAAATCCCCCTCAGGCACAGTTCATGGAATAACGTATTTTAACGCGGTTTATGAGGTTGAAATCCTGTGGTGGTGTGGCTGAGGGTCTGCTGAATGAAATGGTATATCACAGAGAAGTGCCCCCCCCCCCCCAAAAAAAAAATTAAAACTCATGCCCCTGCACCCTCATGCTCTCACAGGCAGTAAGCAGCAACAGCGGCGAGGAGAATGATTTTCGGGGTTCAGCAATAAATTCAATAACTGTCTTTTATTTTCTCGTGATTGACTACTTGCTTTTTACTTTTCGGTTTAATCATTTTAAATGATGGTAGAATATCACAGTTTTTTTTTTTTTGGCTATTTACGAGAAAATAGAAATAAACTGGAGAAAGTTCAAATTTCCACCCAAACCCCCTCCTTCTTTTGCATTTGGCTTCTGCTGCCAAATATGCGCCTTCGTTTTAAACTTCCGTAGAAACCCCTCTATCATTTACTTTCTGGAAAAATGTACATGATGCAGTTCTTGTTGTTTAGTGCTGGGATGAGGCCATTTTGATTGATGATGATGATGGTTTTGTGAAGGTGGTTTAAAATGAGATGGAGCTAATAGCCAATCCTAGACTCATTTTTCTGCTGGAGTGCAGGCATGAACAGTAACATTACTGGCAAAGGGGGTGGCTAAAATACTCTTTATCTGCGTGCTTAATAATTAAGAAGATGATTTGGACCACAAAAAAGGTCAACCTGGCTTATCAGTGACCATTATTGCCTGATCAAGTTTGGGTCCCCTCCACACTCACACTGTCTGAGACACACACTCACACATTCTCTGTCTCTTTGTCACTCACGTACACATGCGCAATTAAGCAAAGATTGACTCAGATTAGTAGTAACATTGTGAACAGTGTGTGATGTCTGCTGTCAACATCTCTTGCAGTATTGTCTGACCATAATGTCATTATAGCATGAAGATGCTTTTCATACTTTTAGTTTCTTTAAATAAGAAAAATTAATCTGGCATCAGGTTCCCCAGCAACATTAGTATTTGTATTTGATATATTATGTATAAATTATGTATGTTATGGTATATTTGTAGTGTCTTAGTGCATAATAATACCTGTATTATACCTCCCTATGATTTAATTTCTATCAAACGCTATACGCCCCCAGTACTCTCCAAAAATGCTATCTGCCTCAAAATATGCCTTTTCTCCAGCACTGGCTCCCCCAGTGGTAGAACAAGCTAACTGCACCCTTAGGATCGGTGATGACTAATCTCAGAAAGCCAAAAGAGTAAGATCTGGAGAGATCTCCAAGACGCTCTGGCCTGTCTGCTTAGGAGCAGTGCCTCCTGTGGCAGCAGTGAGCCACTGCAGGGTCACGCAGCCCAGATACTGGTCAGATATGATGCATTTCACACACACTTCCTCTCGCTATTTCACCACTTTATTGTGTCGGAGTTTGAATCGCCACCTTTGCCTTACTGTGGGTCCATCTTCATTGAGTTGATGTAATTGGTGGACAAATGTTGGTTGCGTCCTGACAGGTGGTCGGGTTTATGTCTGTCCACGTCTTCTTTGTTAATCGTGTTGTCCATTGCTAGCCAGCCAGTTACTCATATCTGGATCTTTGCTGAGGATTACAATGTTGTGCAGGCTTGTATACAGTGAGTCTGTAGAAATTTTGGAAAATACTGTTAACAACTCTTCGTTTAAACCCTATTTTTAACATGACACCCATCAGAATGATGGTATGTGCAGGATTGTTGAGAACCTTAGAGTTGTATTTGAGCCCTCCCATACAGTTAAACAGGTTTTTGGATTGGTGTAACAAAATATATCGTAACACAGCTAGGATAAATACTTGATTCTGATTGGTTAAGGGTGTCTTCATAATTTTCCTATAACCTGCATGGAGAATCAGTGTAATAACAGTCATGAAGTAGTTCCAGTCAGAGTGACCTTATCACTATAAATTAATGCACTGGACATTTTATTTCAGTGGGACATTATATTTCAAACTGAATATCACAGCAAACAGTAAAAGGTTAATAACATCACCATAGGCCTACAATGGTTGTTTTTAATTGTATAAATGAATTATTTCTGTTGCAAATTACCACAGTGTAAGGGGAATAAAGCACTTCGATCTGGGCGGGCGTATGAAAATAAACCTATTCAGGGTAGATAACTGCCATGGGGCTGTACCAGACTGTCCTGGCCTGGTTTATTTTCATACTGCAAGACAGCCCACGGTGGCTTATTCCCTACATATAAATGACTTTACCGGATTGGCTGTTTTTCACTGTAATTACAAAGATGAAATCTCAGAAACGGGAAAGTGTTCCTCAGCTGTAAATGGGAGTTCTCTCTCTTTCTCTCTCGCACTCTCTTTGTCTCTCTCTCTATACTCTCTTTGTCTCTCTCTCTCTCTCTGTCTCTCTCACTTTGTTTCTCTCATACTATTTGTCTCTCTCTCCCTCCCTCCCTCCCTCCCTCCCTCTTTTCTCCATCTCCCTCCCTCCCTCCCTCCCTCCCCTTCTTCCCCTCTCCCCCCCCCTCCCTCCCCGGCATGAAGTGGCTCATGTAAATTAGGGTTCTTAATTGCGAATCTCATGACAATTCCAATATTGACTCAGGTGGAAAGTTGACCATCAGCCAGGGCTGAGGGGGAGAGAGGGGGCCAACGAGTCATCACAAATCAAATGAATTTTCCAAAAAAAAAAAAAATTCCTGAGGCTGATTAACCTTTTCCGAGATCGTATTTCCAAAGCCTGGTGTACACGGGATTTTAAGGGCCGTTCAGAAGCGGAGATTTATTAAGGGGGCCGCACGTTAAGCGACGAGAGGGTCGTTTTTGCTGAGGAGCAGTTATCACTCAGTGCGGTTGTGATTTCAGATGTGCTGATGGTATTAAATATTCATGCGTGTGCTCATATGTATTGCCTGTCTTTTCCTTGTGTCAACCGGCCTTGGCACTTCAGAGAGAACCCCTTTCCCATTGACTGTTTTTTTTCTTTTTCCTCTTTACATTCAATACTGCTTTCAATTCATGGTCGCAGACTAAATGTACATACAAAGTGCAGGCAGAACGAGAGAATCTGATTGATCGACATACGGAATGATTGATTGACATTGATTAAATGTTTCCATTTGAAACCTCTGCGCTCCCCAATTGTCCTTGCTTATGATATACACCAGATGTTTACCACCTTTGACCTTTTCACCCTTCGGCCAGGTGAAGTAGGCTTCAGTGGGTCATTAGGCTCCTTTTAAGTGTCTGACCAACGCTCCAAAGGTCGTTAACAAATAGCCAAAATAAAAAGGGGTTTGAGCGCGTAATGGCGCTAGCGCTTGCTATGCGAATTGTAAAATGAGCAAAATAAATATTTGAGCTTTATACATATTGAACTGCAGAAAAGGGAGATGACTGAACATCCTAATTCTGCGACTATGCATAGCCCTGTCAGCTGAAGCACTGCGCATACCCCTTCAAGTTCTGAGGGATCAGGGACAGATGAAAAATTCTGCGGAACTAATTAAACTGCCTTTTACAGTCTCAGATTGCTCATTTGAATACATCTGCTTATTTAACTGGATTAATTGGCACAGGCAGACTGGCGAGCTCTCAGAGTCTTATTCCCTTTAGCAGTTTTACAGAGGAAAAGCGGCGAGAGAAGTTTTCAGACACATAGGTGTTACTGAGGGAATAAACTCCCTCCTGTCATTTCAAAATGAATGCACGTGTGTACCCTGTATGGGATTGTGCTCTCCTGAACCTTTTTTTAACTTCATGTAATTTGTGATATAATACTTGATAAATTCAAATACTCAAAAGTAGTTCTGGTGCTGGCACACGCTACAAGGCCAGATTCCCAACCCAGTCTGTATTTGATATTTCATTTTGTCATGGCGTTATATTACAGTATGATTACATAAAGCATTTTTCTCCACAACTGGACCCCCTCCCCAGCCCCCAATACAATTCTGCCACCCTGATATATTGCCATATATTCCTCAAACTTGGCAGAAAAAGTTTAGATTTTTTTTGCAGTGATAATATTTATTTTTATTGTATGTATCTTGAGCAACATGTTTCCACATGGCGTAATACACTGGAAGGCTCTTTAGATTAATACCAGAGGCTCCAGGTCTTAGGATGATACCGATGGGCGATCTAAATGTTGATCTGGCAGATTATTTTCACACAAATCTTTGGCGAAATGAGAACACTACTACTCAATACTCAACACTCAGAGCTGATGTGCAATCTAAGCTGTCTCACTTTAGCATGAGCAAGGGGTCAAGACTGTGATTTAACCCCTTAAAGGGACATTTGAAAAAATGGCATTAGCGTCAGCTGACGGTGCTGTGAGTTAGCTTTATATGCATCCCTCAGTTTAAGGTTCAGTTATTGAACACAGAAATTCAGATCCCTGTGCCTGTGTTAAGTTGGTTTCAAGTTTAAAAATGAAAAAAAAAACTTTGCTTTGAAGGGAAAAATATGATAAATGTGACTGTGATACTGTGCAGTGCCAAAAAGAGAATTAAATGGAAACAAAGCACAGATGTGTATAGATGAGATGAGACCTCAGTCTTTGTGACAGCGGCCTCATTGATGCATGTGTATGGGTTCTTCATTAGTCAGGTTTATTCAGATGGGCAGTTTTAACCGCCTCATTTGCAGTTTTTCAGTTTGGGGAAGTTTCTTCAGGTTTTTCCCACATTTCTTTATTTATGTTCTACTAAATAAGCTGTGCTCATTCCATATTTCTCTATCAGTCCTGCACGGTAAGTGGTCTAAAATGTATTCTTGAGGACAATGACTGGCATCCTTTCCCATACAAGTACATTACTGGGTGTGAATTTGTGGCAGCGAGATCTGCTTTGTTTAATTGATGAAGCAAATGACTCTGATGTTCCAGTCCGGTACCTGGCTGTGGCTGGCACCCCCACAAGGGGACACACGGCTGGCTCTAGCATCACCCAGGGATGGGAGGGTTTAGTTCGGCCGAGATGACAGCGTTTCGCTGCTCGCTAGCGGCCCCCACTGGTCGGGAGGGCGCCTGCATTTCCAGCCTGTCAAGCTGCAGGCAAAGCATCTTTCTTTGACTCACGTCTGTGTGAGCTGGACCTATGGGCTGCAGTGTGATGAGAAGCGGTGGCTGAGATCAGGTGCTTCGGAGCAGAATACATGCTTATCTATGCTCTGCCAAATTCTATGCCAGAAGTTGCAGTGATGGGCACTGATAAAATGAAATTAGGCATTCCAAATTAGTGAGAGAAAGCATTTAAAAAAAAAAAAATTAAAAAAAAATCTAGTTAATTAAAGCAAACAGCGGAAACTGTTTTTTTTAATGATGATCTTGAGCCCCTTTTTTGTTTGTTGTTGTGTCTTTGTTGTGCACGTGCAGCCCTCCATGGCAGTAACATCAGTCTTATAAAATGTCTTCGCATCAAAATGTTGGATCACTGAGGTGCGACTTTCCAGAAGCAGCGCAATTAAAAAGAGGGTTAAACGAGGTCCCCCAATTATCCCGTCCTAATTAGAAATGAATTGCTTTCTGTCTTATCCCCATAAACACGCCATTGATCAATGCTGATCTGGTTACACGGAGAGAACAAGCTGCGTCTCATCAACGGACAACTGCGCGGTTTCTCCCCGCGTTGACAAATGGCGGTCTCTCAAACTGATACATGGAGCATCAAAAAAAAAACACACACAAAAAAAAACCTTGGTAACAGGAGAGCGCTTTATCAATGTCCCACAGAGCAGTTAACATGAGGACGCTAGCCAGCTTACAGACCTTACCGTTTGTGCCAGAGACAATTTGAGACTAAATTTGAATGGGATTTTACCAGGTAACATCCAATTTGTAAAATTAGAACGGTGCAGCAGCGAGATACTTTGGAATAGACAGCACACATTTGCAGATAGAAGGGAGAAGAAAAAACAGAACAAGTTTACAAATGTTCCACAGCCCAAACGATTAAAACAGATGAGATGCACACATCTAGTTCTGCTCCTTAACGATGCTACCAGTATGTGAACATAAACAGGCTTCCTGGTGGCTAGCCATGCACTTTAATAGGTGTGATTTTTATTCCCCTGCTCTTCTGTCATATGATCATCCAGTTTAAAAAATGTTGTGTTGCAGGACTGTGCAAGCCTATATTTTGGCTGTTTCAATACCAGTTGCCTAGTTTTAAAATGAGGTGTAGTCTACCCCTGTAAGTGGGGAGCTCCAGTAGATCCAATAGTCTTCAACAACAGCTTTTTGCCAACAAATGCTGAGGCTTACTGTAGTTCCGCCTTAAGAAACCAAACACCTGAGCTACTAATGCTGTTAAGCCCCCCATAACATTGAACTGTTTAGATGTTTTGTGGTTCTTCTTGTCTTTCAATCTTTCTCTTCTCAACCAGGCTCATAAAGACCTCATACTCCTGACATGGTAAGATAAACAAACTGCGCCAAGTTACTTGAAAAAAATGTTGGGAAACATTGGTAGCGCTGTTTTGGAATGCGGTTTATTTACCTTTCGTGAAACATGCTGTGAATGTTGGAACTAATGTTGGGATCGTTTTTATATCAATAATTTGGCATTCTAAGAATATTGAATTTAACTGCTAAATGTCGGTGTTAGTTTACAGATGTACAGAGAGGCTATGCTTTGTGTGTGTGTCGGCTAGTTGTGTGGTGCAGTGCGTAGGGCAGCAAGTTTGATTCCTGCCGTAGCACTTCGTGTGTCAGTTACTCTCTCTGCCTTCCCCCGTTTGAATAAAGCTAATAATAATAATAATATGAAAGGAGGGGACACTGTTTTGCTCTTTTGTAAAAAAAATAAAAAATAAAAAAAAGAGCAGAGAGATTAAAATGGTTGAGGCTGTGCCCTGAGATCAGACCATTGAAATGGAGATGGTAACGGAAGTAAGCGATCTTCAGAGCAAAGCGAGGGAAAAAATAAGTGTTACGAGAGAGCGAGTGGCTCGTCCTTTGTGGCTCGTGCCCAGAAAGCGGCCGTTGGTGACTCTCATCTTGTTTTCACAGTGCAGCCAGGTCGCTCTCTGATCGATAAGCATTCACAGGGATCAGCCTAAACTCGTTAATAATTGGGCTGACCTCATTGGAAAACCTCTCTTAACCCTCTTTAGCCAATTAACACCATTTTCAGGATGCATCTCGTTAGTTTGACGCAAGGGCTTGCACTGTTCATCCGCAGAAACCGTGCCCCACTTTTGAGTATCAGTCCATTGCAGGCATTTTTAAAGTATGATAATAATGTAAGTGGAATGTAACACAAGTAATTTATAGATGTTGTATACCAAAGGTTGGAAATTGATTCCTGGAGGGCCTGTGTTTATGCAGGATTTTGTTTCCACCAATTAGCCATGTTCAGTTCGCTAATTAGCTGTACAAACCAATGACAATCCATTCATAGATTCAGCTATGTTTCCTATAAGGACGCGAGAAGTCTTCAGCCGTGCTAATCAATAAACTTAAAATGTCAGGTCATGTAAATGATAGGGTTTAATGAAATAATTACGAGCAAAGGTGGCATGAAATCCATAAACAGATATGGCCTTCCTTGCCCACTCCGGCGATAGACATTGTGAAAAAGGCAATAATGCTGTAGATTAATATCAACAAGGCGATGCGGAATAATATGAGAGAATTCATTAGTGGACACAACAGTAGTTTGTTTTGCGAATTAAGTAATTGAGCTATTGTTAGCATTTTCATTGAAATTCAATGTAGGCCGTAAAACTTTAGAACATTTCGATGTCTCTGAGAAAGGGTAATTAATGTAATTTACACGTTTAGGCATTTACACGTTTAGTCTCCTGTAATGTAAACAGATTGATAGCTGTTCTCTGGTTTTGTTTTCAGCATCAGTAAGTATGCAGTTCATTAAAGCGTTTCATTAAAACCCATCCAGTTTAGCCCAAGGTCATGTTTTTCCTGTTGTAGTGCTTGTCCATTTTCAAATTAATGCAACTTCTCTGTCGTTGCTATGGTATCATTTTGAAAAATAAGTGGTGGTATGAATGTATGCTGAAAGAGAAATGTCAGTTGAATCTTCCAGATAAAATAAAATAATAAAAAAAACTCAAATACTGAAAGCCTGATTATAAAGCTTGGAGAGGCACCAGCCCCACGTTTGTCCCAGAATCCTCTCTGGTGGAATAGTCCAAACTGAGCCTGTCCATCTCCTGCCTCACTACCCCCTTCCCGCGAGCACCCCAAAGAAATCATAAGACGGATGGCGAGACCAAAACTCCCCATCACGCGGGACACCGAATGTCTGTTGTGTTACTTTATTAAGGGGAAGCGCTTGTAATAAGTGGATTTTCAATTAGAGGACTCGTCTGCAGTCGCTGCTGTCTTGGCGGGTGGCGGTAAGCGTGATGTATGAGAGGTTTTTTGCTCGGCGCAGTGGAGCATGACCCGATGACTAATACTTCCTGGGCTGTGGAATGTTTCAGTCCTAATGAAGACCCGCGTGTGTGTGCACTGGCCGGAATAACAAGAGGGGTGTGTGTGTGTGTGTGTGCGCACGCACACGCGTGCGTTTGTGTGTTTATGAATGTGTCTGGTGTGTTTATGAATGCGTTTGAGTGTGTATGTGTGTATTTGAGTGTGTACAATATATAAGTGTGGGTGTGTGCGCGCGCATGTATGTGCACAAACATGCATGGGAGTGCATGTGTGTGGGTAAGTGAGGTGTTGGGAGCAGGCTTTTGTGAGGTGAATATCATTGAGAAGCAGAACCTGTGAAGGACATGCACAACTGGGAATTTTGGTGTGAAGTACATATACCTCAGGTTCTTGGGTGTGAAGGACATGCACACCTGGGGATTTTGGTGTGAAGTATGTGTACCTCGGGTTCTTGAGTGTGAAGGACGTGTGTACCTGGGTATTTTGGTGGGAAGTACATATACCTCAGGTTCTTGGGTGTGAAGGACATGCACACCTGGGGATTTTGGTGTGAAGTATGTGTACCTCGGGTTCTTGAGTGTGAAGGACGTGTGTGCCTGGGAATTTTGGTGTGAAGTACGTATACCTCCGGTTCTTGGGTGTGATGCACATGCACGTCAGGGCTCCAGGATTGAATCCAGGGGTCCATCTTAATGTGACATCAGCACTATTAAAATCTTAAGTATTGCTGTAGAATTCCCAAAATCCTCTTTTGCAATAATGACTGTAAAAGGAGTGAGAAACAAACCGGTTTATGCCAGAGGCCTAAGGCGACTTACTATGGACTGAGCCCTCTGCACTTGCGCCCTGAGCCCTTTGAAAATCTGAGATTTTTTTTTTTCTTTTCAAAATTCTAATCCAGTGTTCTAGAACTCCATTGCTGTCAGTCACCAGTAGGGATTGTTACTTCAGCATTGGAATGCTCAGCGAAGAACATTCTGATCACATATTTGTGATCTTATTTCTTAACCAGGGGATTAAGACACGCAGTGAGAAAACAAACTAGGCAGGCAGGATGCACACTGCAGCGGCTTTACCGCGATGACGAACGTTGCCCCGAACGCAGACTATCGCGACGGCGCATTCGCGTCACGTCCCTACCGCCTCGCCACGTTCGCGAGAGGCGGCGAACCGCTAGACTTTTCACGATGCTGCTGATAACCAATTACTTCGCTACGCAGATGTCACAGGTATTCCGTGTTGCTTTGTTCCCCTCCTACACCCGATACAGCTGCTGGGAGTAGCTCAGCGCACCTTCTGTCGTGCTCCTTCTGGTTTTCAGGCGAAGACCTTTTAAAGGCTTTACATGTTAATTTGCTCGTTCTGTTGGAAACATCGGTGGAACATCAGGTTCTAAAACTGAAGGGTGGACTGTTGAACATATTTGAAAGTCGCAAGTGCGCGCTATACACCAAAAAACAAAAAAAACATAAATCATAATTAAGAAAGTTATTAGACTGAGATTAAAGGGAGACATTTTACTATGCCAATAGGTTTGTAAGAATATTGAGTGAGTGAGCATGGCATTAATCGAAGAGTGAAATTAGTATGGCATTTTGGAACTCTATTTGGGTATCGTTAATGCTGTGTCATTCAGAAGCTGGAGGTAGTTATTCTGTCTCTACATCTGCCAGCCTGGCTGATGCTGTCCTCTCTTTGTTGGGGGTAAGGAGGACTCCACAACAGATCCTCACCAAAGCTGTCCGAATCTGCCTCCTAACTACTGTGTCCTCAGATTATGTGCTGTATACTAAGCACACTTTGTACTGTGCAGTACATGATGAGCAGTATGCAGTGAATGTCCTCCATACAATTTCCAACCGTACTGCACAGGCATCGTAAGACGCTCTGCCCTTTTGTGGCCGTGATCGCACGTCGCTGTTCCTGTTGAAGGCAAACGTCAGCAGAGCTGCGCCTCATTTTTAAAGGGAAGCTCTGGTATTTATGCGACCAAAAAGGGTGCTTTACTTCCTGAAAAGTAAGCTCATGAATGTACTCAGCAAAACCCTGGAAAATTAAGTATATCATCCTGGGATTTTATGTACACTACATTTAGAGAAAATTTTGCCTACTTAACAACTTTCTCCATTGTACTCAACATAGTATACTCAATAGTAGGCGAGTGCTTCGATTTGAACGCGACCCAGACCTTATCTGAAGATTCATATGAAGCTGTTTCTCGCCCCACCAGCTGACCACCTGTCCTCTTCCTCACCCTGCGCGCAGGTTCCAGCTGGGGCACTGCATGGGAGGAGTTCAGTTCATCACACCCTTTGAGGGGTATAGCGGTTAGCTTGTCGCGTGGGGTATTTGCCGGTGCACTTGCTGAAGGAGATTAGTGCCAGACACCCGCACCGCCGCACCAACGGGTGCTGGGGACGGGTTTCAGCTTGGGGCGCATGAGCTGCTTCTCCCAGAGGCCTTTGCTGTGACCCCGGCGCCGGAGGCAGAGGCGTGCGCAATCCATCGTGGCAGCAAAACAGAAATTTATGAAGCTGCACTAGTGCTTTTCTGTGGACGTGTGCATTACACAGCTCTGATACACTTTAAGACCTAGATGCCAGACTGTATAAATGAGCCATTAGTAATTTATTCAAATTATTAATTTATTTGAAATATATTCAAAAGAGTTAAATTCAAGTTTAACTTAAAAGATAAATACCAGTGAATATTTGAACAGATTAAGCTGCGCTACTCAAATGGTTCATGGTAGTCAGTTTTACAGCTGTGCACATTCACAACAGGAAAGGACTGGGTCAGCACCACACAGCCCAGCATAAAACGTTGAGGACAAATTGATTGATCACGTAAATTGAGCGCACTGCATTTCCCTTATGTAAATATCCGAAGACCTATGCTTTGCACGTTAAAATTGATTTCCAATATATTCAGGCAGTGACGCAGCTAGCTGCTTCTAGCATACACTAGTGAACCATTTCCCAGCAGCCTTTCCTCTAATGAAAAAAAAAAAAATGATCATCAGTGCACTATTTTTTTGGTGTGAGCTCACTGAGTTGTGAGATTTGTCGGTTTCAAATCACAAAATAATAAAAGTGTTTTTTTTATGTTTTTAGTCTCCAAACCTATGAACTGGGCAGTCCAGTTCAGCTATTTTGAAGACATTATAAGTTCACATGCCACTGGTGGAAAAACTCTTCTCCTACATTACATTTATAAGACAGTATTCCCAGTTATATATGGGATTACTGTACTGACATTTAGCAGACACTTATCCAGAGCAACTTGCGAAGTGAACACAAGTGCAAAGCTCTGGGAATAAAAGTGCAGTAATTTCCCAGAGGGGGACAGTATTTGTCCCAAGAGAGTGCAGGAAATGCAGGCTTGATTGGCAACTTTTCAACTGCCCTGTTGCACATTAAACTAAGCTTTACAAACAGGAATATACCTGCCCTAATGATCATTACACTACATTAAACTACAAATGAGAACAACAGGATCTTCAAGTGATAAAGGAAATGGCCTCTTGTTCGGTGTTTGGGCTGGTAGAAGTGCCGGTGAGCGGTGGGGAGGGGTACTGAGGTGGGTCTTCAGACTGCATCGTAAGATGGCCGACACCTGCTGCTCTGACCACGCCGGGAAGCTCTCCTGTAATTCACATTAAGGTGAAGGCACAGAAAACCACAGAGGAAACGTGGCTGCCATTGCTTTAACCTTGCGCTGGCGCCGTGTACAGGGATACACTTTTACTGCAGCTAGCCTGGGCCATCAGCTACCCTGAGCCTGTGTTCATAAAGCACCTTTAGAGTAGGATTGCTGACCTAGGATCAGTTTATTATTTTATCTTACGGGTTAGTGCTGGGGTATGGTCAGCGGAACCCTGATCCTGGATCAGCTCTGTTCTGAGACGCCTTTTGAACACAGGCCCTTTTGGTTTTTATAGAAAAGGCAATCGCTGTAATCCTAAACAGCTGTTCCTACTATAACCCTGAACGGCTGTTCCTATGTCTGGTACATAAAAAGTTACGGTGCCAAGTACATTCCGAAGCTTAGCACTTAAGGGAAAGATTTGCGTTTGCGTAACGCCTCTCTGAGAACACTCTCGGTGTAAATGGCTCCTCGCTCTGTTTTTACAGTGTAATTTGCGTGTCATAAACACCCTTTCAAAGTGTGCACATTACTGCTGGTGGTCGTTAAAATGGCAGTTAAGAATGAATGCACATCTCTACCCTGCTACTGCAGCCAACTGACCTTTCTAACACTGGAAGGATTTAATGAATGATTTTCAATCTATTCTGCCGAAGGTATTTTAGTAAGGGAGCTTTGGCCTCATAAACACTGGAAGCTTTTTTTTTTTTTTTTCTAAAAAGATAGCATTTATTCCTAATTAACCGAAAACCGAATCTCTTTAGAACCTATGATATATTAGTCATATGTATTTGAGTTTGAAGCGTCGGTTTTAAGTAACTGATGAGCCGCTAACGCTCAAATTAATTAGCGGTCGGAGCGCTGTTTTTAAATAATGCATTAATTATCTGTTCTGATATGTTAAACGGTGGCCCTCGCGCTGGGTGGATGTAGCTTCAGTGGTTTAATGAGCCTTTTATAGGGCAATGCTGGGAAGAACCGTATACTTAATTACATTGTACAACAGTCTGTGGCTCTTGTTTACATTAAACCGGAGCTTGTAAATCACGGAGAAATCTAAAAATGTTTCACTTGGTTAATTTTATGCCGGCATAGTCGTTACGCAAAACCGGAATGCTTCCTAAGACCATGCACTGCATAAAGTACAGTGGCAGAAAGGAAATATATATATATATATATATATATATAGTGAGATGGTGACTCTGAATGCTGATGAAGAGTTAAAAATTTTCACCTGGACAAAAACAGGTTTCAGCCCCTAAATAATTTTCGGTATTGGTACATTTTAATGTGTCTGATTTATTTCTTTGATTGTTTTCTGGGGAAAAACAAGCTGTGAGATTTCAATATTTTAAGAGCGTAGGTTCATGAATGATAAATAAACTGATTAAATATGGATTTATATGGAAAAGCTTGTTTATCAAGTGGCTAAAATGAATGATCAGTGTTTGTGAGTTTTCTCAGGCATCGGCGATGGTGCTGATTGACCTGAGATCGTTTTTTGTGCCCGAGATGTACGGTCAGGTCCACGCTGTTCTATGTCAATCTGGTCCAGTGGTTTTGGGTGGAAGGCCGAACTCCACCTGAGGCCCCTTCCACACCTGCAGTCTGGCAGTCTCACAGCGCTTATGTCTTATCTGTGTGTTTGCTGCAGGTAAAGAAGTACGCGTGTGCATCTCTGGGACCCTAACAAGCACCCCCATGTAGGGGTGGAATGGGGGGTGTGTACGTGGGGCGGGGAGGGGGGTATACTCGGGCCATCAGGATCAAGGGGCAGGTGTGCCTGGGGAGTCTGGCACCGACGAAGGTGCCCAAAATGCTGTCCCAGCAGGGGCCGGCTTAATTGGGGGCTTGGCCTGTGTTCAAGCATCGCGGCGACAAGCATTACCCCCTCCCCACACACACACACACACACGGGCTCCCTGGCATTATCACGCTCATCTCCTGGAGGGAGGATGCAAATAATCTGTGCCCCCCCCCCCCCAACACATGCAACCACACAAAGACAGCAGCGATTTCAGTCCCTGCCAACTGCCACTCCATGTCTGACAGGTAATTGTCTAAACCTTCATTTTGTAAACAGCTCGGTTTCCTTAAAAATGACATCGCTTTCCAAAATTGAAGTTCCCTGGGGAGAAGGCTGTGTGTGCGTACGTGCTCATAACAAAATGCGTTACTATTTACTCTAACCTCTGTCATACTGTTACTGATACAGCCACTGTTATCATAAATTTTGCATATTTTTTCATGAACATGGATTTGCTGTGTCTGCCTGTCACGTACATTCTGCATGTTTGTTTTTTCAGTGTGGTGATCGGTGGGTGCAGTACCACTAGTGTCGGCACTGAAGTAATATTTACACACAGTTAAGCGTGTGTGTGTGTGTGTGTATGTGGGTGTGTGTGTGCGCGCGCGCGTGCGCGCGTGTGTGTGTGCGTGTGCGCGCGTGTGTATGTGTGTGCGTGTGCGCGCGCGTGTGTGTGTGTGTGTGCATATGCGTGTGTGTGCGTGCGTGTGTGTGTGCGCGCATGTATGTGTATGTGTGTGTGTGCGCGCGTGTGTATGTGTGTGCGTGTGTATGTGTGTGTGCGTGTGTGTGCATATGCGTGTATGTGTGTGTGTGTGGATTATGAGCATCCTTAAACATGGTTCAGATACACTCCCTCCACTCTTCTCCTCCTGACCCAAAAGGGATCTGTTGCAGTGTGTACCTGTAGTCATTCCTAGCCATTTTTCAATGTAATTTGTGTTTTCTCTTGAGCATTCTCTTCTTCCCCCTTTCTCTCTCTCTCTCTCCCTCCCCCACCACCCCCCCTCTCTCTCTGTGCTGGAAGCCAATCCTGACAGGAACAGGTGACAGTTCTCTAACGACCCCCCCTTCCCTGTAGATGTTGGCGGAACCTGGGACGAGGTGTTATTCCCCCCTCTCCCTGCTCTGCATTATGCATAGGCTAGGCCCCATATCTGTATTCAAAGACGAGCCAGAGTTAGACATCAGTGAGTCCAGCCAATCACGGACGCGCCCTCCCCGTACCCCCCCCTCTCTGTGGGAGCCAGACGCCCCCTCCCCCAGGGACCAACCTTCATTCTGTCGGGACGTGGAGCACGTGATTTTGCTTGCGTCACGTTTGAGGTCACTTCCTGTTGCTGCATCGTAGGGGGGTGACACTCCGATACAGAATGTACCATATCCATGGTTTCCTCTGCAAGCCGTGAGGTACAATTTCACAACAATTGGCTTACTTCCATGAAGCCCCCAGAAGAGCATTACTTACCTTTTCACACCTTGCCTTTTACTTTGAATGAAGACAAATTTCGTTTTCACAATTCAACGCTAAGTTTGAAGTTGACAAATCAATTGGTCAAATATTCAGATCGTGCTTTTTCCAAAGGAATTGTCACAGTACGCTTCTGCTTCGCAGTTTAACCTGGCCTAAAGCAACACAGAGCAAGCCAGAGGCAACAGTGGCAGGGAAACGCTACCTGGAAGACGTGTAGGAAGAAATCTTGGAAGGAACCAGACTCAGCAGGGGGGCCCATCCATCTCTGGCCAGCTCAGGGTTTGGGTTCCCAAAAATAAAGTCAGTCCATTCCAGATGTAATGTATTAAGCATCCGAAGGTGGGGGTACAGGGGAGGGGTGGCAGGCTGGAGCAGTGGGCATATGGGGACAGACAGCAGGCTTTGGGGTGACTTGGGAAAAGAGGCAGTGGTTGGGAGTGAGAAACACAGAGAGTTAAGGTAGAACTATGGAAGGTTATTCCATAATAGGGTAGCTCTGTAGGAAAAGGCTGTTTCACCTGTCAAGTTCTTGGGAATACTACTATAGATAACCTACATCTTGAGAATGAAGCAATCTTGGCGGCTGATAAATATACTGCTGCAAAGCAGAACTTTAACTTTTATGAGCCTTGACCTTTATCAAATACATGTAGGAAATTATTAAACGCACTACTTGTTTTGTTATGTTAAGAAAATGTTTGTGGCCAAGCAGTTTATGTTCGAAGTATGATCCAGCAATGCATACATACAGCAATGCAGCCGCCATGCCGTAAAACCTCAGCAGAGAAAACACTCTGGGAACGGGTGCTGTTCGTTCCAGAAAAGCCTGAATATGCTCCTTTTAACTGGACTCCTTCACTGGAATGGCTGCTTGCATTGCTCTTGTCTTATTTTTAACGGCTTATTTTCATTTTTGTAGCTATAAATCAAAGGTTGAGTGACTGACAGACGATCAAATAAAGCACGGACGGGACCTCATTAAACCGTGAGTGATAGCCTGCGTCGTCTTTTCAGGAGACCATTACATTTGCTCTCTTTTCCTGCTTTTGTTCCACCCTTTTTAAACTTTTTTTTTAAACTTTGCCATATTATATTTTTTGTGTATAGCACCAAAGCATGACCCTTTTAAACTTTGATAGTACATACCCCTGCGCACCTTGCCCTATTATAATTCACGGATTTGAGTGACTCGGACTCATGGAGCAGGCTCAGAGTTTGTTGTGATGGGCCAATATCGCAGAGTGGGCGTGATGGAATTAATGTCTGTCGCTGACAACTTGTTAAAGAAACACATTTATATAACACACCATCCTTCCTGCATACTCAGAAATGAACACATTACAAACTCTTCAAACTGTAAGCCAAAATATCACACAGAATGTTTGTGCGTGTGCATGGGCGCATGGATTGCAAAGAGCTGAAAACTATTGACCAAGAATTTATGCTGCTTGCTCTGAAACTTGCTCGCCTCAAAAATGTGTTGACTTTAGATGGACCACAACACAGTTAAAAGTGGGAAGCTATTTATAGTTCTCCCTCACAATGGAAAGTGTGCCTCATTTCTGGTTAATTCTCAACTTTATTTTTTTCAGCAGTGATAATAAGGAAGAGAGGTTCTGTTGGAGATTCAAAAGGCATAATTGCCTGTGCCACTTCCAGGTTCATAGCCTGTCTGTTTGAAAGGTCAGGCCGGAACGCTGGGGTCCATTTGTACGCTTAATTTCTGTTTTGACTTCAGAAAGACACGTGAGGTCATGTAAGTAGCATAGCCAGTATCTGTGTCTGGTGGAATTGTGGTTTTGTTGGAAAGTGTAGCGAAATGCCAACGATATCAATAACAGCAGTATTAGAAATTCTATTGAGTCTGAAATACCCTGTGACCGCTAATCTGCTAACCGCTCTCTAAAGGGCTATTAGCAACAAAGTGAACGCTCACATTACGTGTGAGCGGGAAGACTATTTGTTCAAGGTTTAGACTGAAATATTCTGTTGCCCCTCTGGCAGGGGGTTGGCTATCTGCTCTTCAATCTAGGAAGACATGTAGCCAGCCAGGGATAATAAACAGGTAGTTACCCCCTTCTTGAAATTCCAGGGAAATGTGGATGTGTTTTTCCAGGTTAACATACATGGTTAGGCTTTGGTGGAAGCTTTTGGTTATACGCTTGAGAGTACTACTGAGACTGAAATAACATCCTGTGCCATTTTTGTTCGCATCAAGTAGTCGATGATGGAAGGTATCCGTAAGCGCAGCATAGTCTAGTGCGAGGGCAGCCGTATAGTGAAATTGTAACAGGGCTCTACAAAAAATTATTTTTTTCTGTGAAATATTATGCCATGACCCAAAATGTATGGTCATACGCCAATATAATTCTTAAGTTTTCAATATTTGGGAGAACATATTTTGAATTTTAAATTGTTGGTAATCTGTAAAACTGTTTTGCAGGTATAATTTTTTAGGTATTTGAAATAATTGTTTAACCCAGGTCTGACCCTTGAGTAGCCTGTTGTGTTGACCAGAGGACTTCAGCACCAGTAGTGCCATGTCCAGCTCTGGCTCTTGGTGGGATGACCTCTGCTGTTAGGTGGCAGTTGCTCTCATTCTTGGTGGGAGGAGCTATTGATATTAGGTAGGAGGGGCCGTGGTTCCAGATGGGAGGAGCTCAGGTCCAAGGTGGCAGGGGCTTTGGTATTTGTTAGGAGTTCTGGTTCTAGGTGGGAGGAGCTATGGTCTTTTGTGGGTGGAGCTCTGGTTTTAGATGGAAGGAGCTCTGGTCTTTGGTGGGAGGGGCTATAATTATGTGTGGGAGGAGCTCTGGTCATTGGTGGGAGGGACTCTGTTCTGTATGCGAGGATCTGTGGTTTGGTTTGGGCGGAGCTGTGGTTCTAAATGGGAGGCAGGAACTCTGGTCATTGGTGGAAGGGGCTCTGGTTCTGTGTAGGAGGAGCAATGGCATTTTGTGGGAGGAGTGCAGACACACAGCTCAATCTTCAGTGCATCCTCCCTGACCCTCCCCATGATCTTTGATGTTTTAGATCTCACTGATCCCCCCCCACAGGGGTTCCAGCTTAGGGAGCTTAACTGAGCTCTTAAAATCTATGCTGGCACAACACCCAGGAGCATCGTCAATGGGGCCTAATGAAGATCCTGCTTAATTTGATTAAGTTCATTTGATTAATTAATTGCTGAGGTAGAGTGGAGGACCGTGGGAGCATGCAGTCCTCTCTGAATTCATCAGAACAGAGAGAGAGAGAGAGTGTGAGAGAGTGTCTGTGTGTGCTTGTGTATGTGCGTGCGTGTGTGTGTGTGTGTGTGTGTGTGTGTGTGTGTGTGTGTGTGTGTGTGCACATCTGTACGCTTTATTGTTTTTAGTATAGGTTTTGTGTGCATGATATGACACACAAAAAACAAACTTTGTCATTTCCAAATATCCCGGGGACTTTTTCTTCCAATCTAAATTACGTTGACAGTGAACAGAGGGCTAATGATGATTGCCAAGTATTCTGCTAATCAGTGTCTGACAGTAGCCTTGGGTGTGTCTTCGATTTTTCAGAAATATGGCTCCAGGCAGAGTTAGTTGTGGCACCAGCCACAGAATAAAACAAGAAACTCCGCGCACAGACCCCGCTCGTAACCTCATCATTAGTGACTGGAATACGCCGAGGTGTCTCTTTGCCAAATAGCGAACATCTCGTCCAATATTTCCCCGGCCATGCTAATGTGTTTTGTTTTTAGAACAGTGCCGGTGTCTCCACGTCTTTCGGTATGACAGGGTGTGAAAACTCGGCCGTCTTCCACGCATGTTTCAGACAATCAGAGCAGGCCTGTCTGGAGATGATTGGTGAAGGAAATGGATTGTAAACTTGTTTTTCCTCCTGTTTTTTCTCTCCTTTATTTGTCATTGCCTCTCACAGCAGCACGTACAGTGGCTCGCCTTCTCTGTGATAAATCCTAATTTAGCTGTTACCTCAAAATGTGCCACCGTGTTCTGTAGGCTTGTATAACTGATAGGATGAGGGTCTTAAGAAATGCGTAAAAATGCCATAACACTTATTGCAATAGAAAACAGCCATTATTTATGGTCAGTGATGCCAAAGTTGATGTGTCCATTGGTAAAGGAAGGGCTTGAGGGGCTGGTGGGTGGCTCATCCTGTTAAGGCACTGTTCTCGCTCATCGAATGGCCGAATTCGGACTGTGCCAGCGCCAACGGGGGCCTGCGGCTTTCAATTTCAAATGTGCATTTCCCCAATTTTGCCTCTAAGAGCAAACTGGTTGGAGTTTATTGTGATTTAGGGAAGGTGGTAGAGTATTAAAAATGGTTGCTGAATATTTTATTTTATTTATTTATTTTTAAAGACAGCCCACTGTTCTCCTGAGAACGCCACTTAACTTGAACCGCTCCAGTAAATATCCAACTGTCAAAGTGGGTGATGTAAGAAAGTGTAAGCCAGATGAAGAAGTATCTCCACAGTGGATCCGGTAATATGCAGAGGAATACGAACAAAGACAAACCTGGGCCTGCAGAATCTGCTCTCTCTGGTTAACATCACGGCTGTGTCAGTACAGAGGGCCTGACATGTCTGGAAAGTTCTGAGCCAACGGTGCCATGTGCTCCCTGTTCAAAGAATAATATGAAGTCTTAAGTGAACTTTATTACTCTTCATATTACTACTACTTCTGCTAATAATAATAATAATAAGATAATAAGAATAATTAGACTGTTTTAATTACATTACAAAGTCATGTAGACAGCACTACATGGTAATATACATAAAATAAAGAATACAAAAATGCTGTTAAAATAGTTGCATGAAGTTATAGGCAAGTGTGGTCTGTAAACTTAACTCAGAGGCTTGAAAACATGGCAGATTATTCCATGAAGTTGTAGCTCTAGGTGTGAATGACTTGTCTCCTCTTGTTTTAAAAATTCACAGCTGGGACATCGAGGTCTTTTGCTGAAAATATTTGGGAGCTTGGTGGGTTTATGCCTTCTTATGCCTGAGATCACCAGAGTGTTCAGGGGGTTGACCAAGTCTTAAAAGTTCAAAAAATGCTATCATAAATTCTAAAAGAAACTGCGAGCTAGCGTAGCGAGACCTGGATGGTGTTATGAGGTCTCATTTGTTTCAGTGAGAATACAATAGTATAGTTCATATGGTGCCAGTTGAGGCCACATATTCTGATTGAATAAAATGAAATTTATCAGAACTGGTTTTGCACGTTTTGAGCTTTTTCTTACAGATTTTTTTATTTACGCATGCTCAGAGTTGAGTTTGCATCTCAAAAATGGTTGTTCTGTCTTTGCATGCATTGAATAAAATCAACTCTCAATGAAAAATCAGTTTCTATTTCAGTTGCACCACCATATGCAATTGCTGTTTTGCAGTTCTTTGTATACACATTTTTTCATAACTGTTTTTAAAAAAGAGTTTATTAAAAATGATATCAAAATCAGAGGTTAGGCTACTGTGTGCAGTTTTTTGAACAAAGTCACACCCATTTTTCTAGAAGTTAAGTCAGAATGGAGTTGCAGTTCAAAGATGTGCGACCAATGATGAATCAAAGGTCTTGTGATCTGGTCTAGTTTGTCCACTTTAACCTGCTCTTGGCACCAGGAAGAATAGTGTGCTGTCTATGGGAATTGTAATTCTTGCAGAGTTGGCTGTTGAGCTGGCTGTTTGACTGCTTGATCAAATGCTGTTTTCTCAAGCTGTTGGCTCTACTTAACCTTCTCCTGAGATTGTTTGGTAGTTTGTTTGACAAGGAAATGATTTGAGATTTGCTTATGAGTCTGCCTCAGCTGGCTGTCTGTGGTAGTCTCTTGCAGCCTGATTCTAACAGTGGAGGAGCATGGGAACTGTAGTTCTCCAGAGGCTCTCGTTAGCATCCGGGCCCCGATTAAGATGGAGGATCCATAGTGGTTCTGTCTGGGATGCTACGACCCTTGGCGAATCGGTTTCTGCAACGCGGTGCACCCCGAGGAGCTCCCCCCCCCCCGAGCCGCCGTGGACGGGTGTTTATCTCATCCCGCGCTGTGATTTATTGCCCCCCGCTCTCCGCTAACGGAGTTTCGCTGATACGGAAAAGCCCGCGGCCTTGTCGCTGCTAAAGGTTAATTGCTGTTTGGAATGCACAATGGCGAGGCACAGGACCGCCGGGCCGATGTTTATAATGTCGAGTCGGCACCCTCTGCATAACACTTCTGTAAGATACCCCCCGCCCCCCCTTTGCCCTGCCCTCCAGCACTCTCTCATCCATTCTTCTGTTCCTCACATCTCCTTCTCCCCCCTCCCCTTCTCTTCCTCTCAGTGTCCCTCTCGCATGTGAGCTGTTCTCGGAACCCCCCCCCCCCCCCCCCCCCACCGCCACCCAGATTGCTGCAGCACAGCCAGACAGTTCAGTCTGGTTCCTGTGGCCCTGTTTGGCTGGTGCAGGAGACCCTCTCCAGTTCTGCCCCTCGGCCTCTTCAAATTTTTTACTATGCTACGCTCATTAAGTGCCCTGAGGGTAGCTGAGGGGAGGGGAGGGGGGGTGAATGAGGATCCCCCAGCTAACCGGATGGAGGGGGGCTGGGTGGACGCAGAACAAGCATTCGCACTGAGCTTTATGCAGTTTAAACTCTGATGCAATACTCTGAGAACTGAGCCATAGAATTCTTCCAGCAGCATGTCTTTAATGTTGAGACATGCATATACAAATGCAAATGTAACTGTTTTCTTACATTTACAGTTCCTTTTTGGTGGTGATTGCTGAACTCACCAAATTGTTTGTATGCTGGAAAAAAAATGAAACCATGTTACAACTAAACACTCAACAAAGCCTCACCCCAAAGCAATGCTACCCATTTTTTCTTACCTTCATTTGGGTAAAGTCGACCTGTGTTTCTTTCTTCATCTTGACATCTTGCTAAATGCGGGACAGATATAGGGCGTGCCCCTCCAAAATGTTACTTAGGGGAGGGATAGCTGGCATCAAAATGGTGAATGGCTGTCATCAAAATCATCAATAACATTTTCAAGGATGTTGGAAGTCGTGTGTGTTATTTTGCTCATTTACACAAGCTAACTTCATTGAATATAGGAAGTCAGTAGACAGTAAAAATATTCAGTGTTAAATGTTATG
Organism: Anguilla pacifica; assembly: GCA_039654925.1. Lineage (NCBI taxonomy): Eukaryota > Metazoa > Chordata > Actinopteri > Anguilliformes > Anguillidae > Anguilla > Anguilla pacifica. The sequence continues at coordinate 25,641,826 of CM077297.1, forward strand.
TACTTAATCTAAGTCACCCCAGATAAAGGTGCCCACCAAGGCAATGCTTAATGTTATGTAAACATCTTCTATGCGTATCATTATAAAATGAACTGGCAAATGGCTTGACTGAATTAATCACTGCACACTCACTGAGGAAAAAGTGATGTTTAATGGTCACATTAATTACACTCGTTACCCATTTATGCTAAAATATTCAATGTTAAATCGACTCTGATAGAGTACACTTCATTCTAATCCCTTCTGGAATCATGAACTCTGTCTGAGGTAAAATTGCATTCAACATTCTTCTGTGTACTTGCTAAGTTTATACTGTATCAACTTTGGTTTAAAACTTTAGGCTCAGATTCACTCAGCCTGTGTCTTTAACTTTGACTTACTTATAAATACTTTGTCTCTGCCCTGCAAGACACACCAGTGTGTAAATGAGTGTTTTTATATTGTAGCTGGTTGGTAGGATAGCATCCTGGCCCTAGGACTTATACACACCTGCCTGTCTTAGCGTGTTTGCACGTTGAAAAATCAAACTAGCAGTTCAATTGGCTGCAGGATGAAGACCTACTTACACTATGTGTCAGGTTTTTGGTGGCGTAGCCACAGCAGGGAGAAGGAAGGCCCCCCCCCCCCCCCAAACTGTCTGTTTCTCCTGTACTTTTCCGGCAATGAAAATAATCTGGAAGATTTGTCTGGGACATTTGGGGTTATCGGTCACTTGGGGGTCTTCATTCTGGGAACTGGTTCTTCTGTACAAGATGAGCACAACTGGTTGTTGATTGACTTTATTGCTGAGCCAAGCCAAACTGTAGATCTGGACCACACACAGAAATAAGATCCAGGGGACATGCTTGTGACAGATCTGGCGCTAATGTTTAGCGGGATGTTCTCTGAGCACCTTATGTGGGAACAAGTATATTATAATTAGATGAATAATAAAAATTGGTTTTAGAAGATTTAGTGTGTTAATGATACAATTCACAAGACAGAAAATGACAAGTCTTTGAATATTTGCAGTTTGAAACCGATATCAAATCTGATGAGGGTGGTTAGTGAAGGATTGGTTTTTAGTCATTTTAATTGGTACCTGTTTTGAATCGTTAAAAGTATTTCAAGCTTTTTATTTTTTCGGCTTTTTACCACAAGTTAAGAATTTGTGAAAGCTTTTGGTACAAAAACAAGATAGATATTTAGTAATGCAATTGAACAGAGGAAGGTGTCAGATTATCTTCAGGCTGCTGTCAATTGAGGGTCATACTGAAGGAGCATTGCAGTCTTAACATGTAAATATGCACATGAATATTCAGGCTGTACACGGCCTTTGAGTGAGGCAATGATCTCTGGCTGGCTAGTCGGCCTGTGTGCTGCTCGTGTAAGAAAATTTGACAGTGTAAATAAGTTCATTAAGTTATTCCATTCAGCAAGGCAACAAATGTCAAAACTACATCATAAATATGCATGAGGAAATGTCATGTAGAATAGGACTTGTCTAAGATTCAATTATTTTTCACTACAATTACGTTTATATTTTCATCAATAGTTTGACCACTTTTATCAAACAGGATTTTACCAATCATTTATTAACAGGAATATTTTTTTTGGTGCTTAATATGTGAGCAAGATGGTTCACTTGTGACACGTCTAGGGAATGAAGTCTCTTTGACTCCTACTCAAAACGGAATACTTCTTCCTGTGCATAATGATTTGGTTCACAAGGATAAAAAATAAAAAAATCCTTGAAAGTTGCCACTCTCACCTGTGCCTCTCTGTTTGGGGACTTCTGGGAGATCATCAGTGTGTGTATACAGGAGGGGAGGGGTCAAAACAGCAATGCCACACACCTCTGTCAGCAGTCTGACAGACAAGGTCGACTGCCGTTCTTAAGTGTGAGGTGGGACTGGGCATGCTCAGAATGGCAAATGAGTTTGCTAACTCTTCTCTCTCTCTTTCTTTCTCTCTCACTCCCTATCTCTCTCTCTCTCTCACTCACTCAGATACACACACACCTTTCCACGCACACACTCTTCTCTCTCTCACGCACTTATACACACATGCACACTTTTACACAAACTCACTCTTTGCTCTCATACACTTACTCAGACACACACACACTTTCTCTCTGTGATACACGCTCTCACATGTACATACAAACACATACACACTATTCACTCTCTCTCTGTGATACACACGGACACTCTTTCTCACGCACACGCATACACACACACACACACACACACACACACACTTTCTCTCTGTGATACACACTCTCTCTCACGTACGTACACACTCACACACGCTTCTCTCTCTCTCACACACCCGTATACTTTCTCTCTGTGATACACACACACTCATGTACACACACACACACACACACACACTCTTCTCTTTCTCATGCACACACACACACACACACTTCTCTCTCTGGTCTTACTGCGGCGTCAGTGACAGAGGGCTTGGGCTTGGCTCGCTCTGACATTTACAAATGAGTGTACGGTGGGCGGAACACCCAAAGCGCAGAGTGTGAGTAATCAGCTTAACTTTTGCACATTTACGCCAGTGACTGATGGCCTGTTCTCTCTGCTGTTTAAATGGAGTCGTGTGCGTTAATACAGAAGAGTGTAATATTTCAACATGTTACCTGATAAGTTATCTGGATACACAGTTTTGTGTAGTCCAAACCCCTGTCAGCTATATGCAATGGTAGAGAACCACTATTTACTCCATTATTTCCTGACATTTAAACCGGTACTGATAAGCATAATTTTCTCAAATCGACATTTGTTCGAGGGGAGAATTGCATAACAAAATAAAAAGCAAATGCACCTCCTCATGCAGTGTGAAACAGATTTTAATGGCTTGTTTAACACATGAATGAGTACTTTAATCATTAACAGTGCCAGGAGGTGGTGAATAATGGAAGGAGACTACAAAAACCAGCAGACAATTTGGCCCTCCACTTTTTTTTTTTTTTTTTTGCGGTTGTAGGTACAATTTTACATTGTGTGAATACACATTAGTTACACTGTACCTACCACTCATTACAATGTAATTACATATGTATATGTAAGTTAGTGTGAAGAAGGAGCCGTTTCTTGATAATTTTCCTTTAAATACGGTTTATTAAAGTTGATACATTACCATGTACCTCTGTATACTTGTCATTATTAGGTTCCAATTTTATGGAATCATTTTCCAGATTTTTTCAAGGCCTCTGACTTTGTGATGTCCTTGAATGTTTAAAAACCCTTAAAAAAAGCTTGATTTCAACCGTAAATTACTATTTTACCTGTACTACTGTTTTATTCAATGTTTCTTGTCTTGATTCTGTATTATTTCTTTATTTTTTTTGTACTTATATTGCATAAAGGACTTTTTGCAGCAAAAAAGAACAATCCTATTATGATTATTATTATTATTATTACAGATATCCATGCTTAATAAAGTAGCAGTTCCTTACTGGAGAAATGCACTGTCTGCAGATGGACTTATGGAGTCACCCATAATAAGTGTACTGGTATAATAGTTATTATTATAATAAATGTCAAGCATCATTCTCTGCTGATCTCCTGTTCCACCAGGTTTCCAGTTTTAACGCAAAGTCTGAGCAAAGTCACCCCAGTTTGAAGGAGAATAATCTGAAGCCGTCTACTTCAGAACGACTCCACAAACAAGATCTTTCTTTTAATGGCAGCCAGGATGAGGAAGAGGAAGTCACCCAGGGAATTTGGAGATGATGAAAAAGTGGAGCAAGACCGGAGCAACTAAAGACCCAGGTGTGTCTGCGGCTCGATTCAAAAACTTTAGCACAATATCATAACCATCACTGCACTCTGTTAGCACGTCATGTCACAGATAAAAATGGCTTTTCTTTCATGTGCCTTATATGAATAGGGACAGGACAGGTGGGTCATCACGTTTCTTGCAGCAACCACAATGCTCCCCCAGTCATAGAGAACAAAGCTGAGAGAGAAAGATGCACAGGAAAATGTCCAGAACTGAGATCAAATGTTATCTGGTACAGTTGAATTAATACCATTAAGAGTTATGTGGATGCTTCCTGGTTATATGCATGGAGTTCCTTATGGTGTCCAGCTAATATTGCCTGAATATATCCAGCAATTGCTGGTGCTGTTGCCCTGTTTGTTGTTACCAGCCTGCTCTGTGGCTGTTTGAGCTCCTCACTAGTTTCTGTGGTGACATAGCTGTTCCATGTCTGTTCAATTGTCCATGGTCTCAAAGGTGTTATTTCATGGGAATTTTCTGAGGGCTTTTGGGGCAGTTTTTGCAGATTAGATTCCATACCAGTCCTCTCTGCCTTCGGGCAAAAGGCTAAAATGGTGGGTCTAGATTAGCGTTGTCATGGTTTTCGCCGTAACACCTTCCCAAGGTCGGGGGGTCCCCGAATTTCCCAAACCCCCGTCCCTATCGGCGTAATTACCCAGCACTGTGAGAGGAAGCGGGGGGGGGGGGGGAGGACTGAGCTACGGGACGGGACGGGGAGCAGGGTAACGGGACGGGCGCGGAGATCGCCCTCCCGTCCCCTCCTCAGCCCTCGTTACCGCCTCCGCAGACTGCCGTAGCTCCTCCTCCCGCTCTGAGTGCGCACGGGGGTGAAACGGCCCTTCACGGGCAGAGGCTGTGCGTAAGTGTGCTCAGTAATCACCTTCCATGCATCTTCAGAAATCTCATTTTCTTTGCTGGCGACTCCACAGGGAGGGGATTACGAGTGTTATGCGTTTCGGACTGCAGGGGTACGGGGCGACAGCCCCCATCCACCCCCCCCTGCTGACAGAATACTTAACACCCAGAGACAAGCAGAAGATAGCGGGGAAAAGGGAATTAGATTTTTTTATGCTTTAGTGGGGAGTGGATTATTTTATTGCTATCATCTCTCCCTCTCTCTCTTTCTCTCCCTCGCACACACACACTCTCACACACTCTCACACACACAGACACTCTCTCACACACACACTCTCTCACACACACAGACACACACACACACTCTCTCACACACACACACACACACACTCTCTCACACACACACACACACACACTCTCTCTCACACACACACACACACACACTCTCACACACTCTCACACACACAGACACTCTCTCACACACACACTCTCTCACACACACAGACACACACACACACTCTCTCTCACACACACACACACACACTCTCACACACACACACACACACACACTCTCTCTCACACACACACACACACACGCGCTGTAGTACGGGCCTCGGGGAAGAAAAGTTGGCCGCCGAGGCGGACGTTTAGCATTTTTAGCCGCTCCTCGTTAAAATCAATTAATGGCGGTGGCGGGGGGGCACTCTCAGGGCTTTGTGTTTTTAAGAGTGCCGAGGGGACCCCGGGGGCCCCTGCGGGCTTCGGCCCTCCGCTGCGCTGCACCTCTGGGTCGCCCCCGCGCCATATGGAACCTTCCAGAAATGTGTCTCGTAACTCATTTTTACAAGGGCTATTTTGGGGGTAATTTGGGGTGTAAATGCATCTCCCATGGCCTGCCTGCTTAGTACTCCTGCCAGAACGGCTTGTGTAAAAATCGCACTCGCCCACAACGGGCCCCTAATGCCTATATGAGGTGACGGTTTGTGTGCCTGTCGCCCAGCTGAGAACTGCTTAAAGTGGCAACATGCGGTTTACCTGTAGGCCATCTTGTTTTTGTTTCTTCATTTCATTTTTCACTTTAATCACAGTGGCAGACAATTCGTAAACGGTGCGATCCTGATGTGACTTTTTAGCAAGCCCAATCAAGCGTGCTGCGCAGAAATGGAGAACAGGAGATTGCTTGTTTCACAGAGGCGCATTTGGAGGCCACAGCGGACTGATTTTGGGGGACCCGGAGAGCACTGGACACAAATTGTGTCTCTGTGCTGAGGCACTGGGGCCACGTAAAGCCAGAAAATGGTTGTGTGTGAATTTTATACTTTTTTGAAGGCAACTGGACGGAACCATATACAGTATAGCACAAAAGTGTGGGGTATAGAACAATCGCTGGGGTACCGTTTTAAGTTTGGTTATCTCTTGAAAAAAAACCGTTATAAATGTGTGAATATGCCTAGACATCTTAGAAGGTCACAAGTATTTTACAAGAATTTTTTTACAAGAATGTAAAAAAAAAAAGGCTGTGAGTCTCATGTAGCTTATTACATTACAGGCATTTAGCAGATGCTCTTATCCAGAGGGACTTACAAAACATTCTGCATAGCATTGACTGTACATTACATCCTTGTATACAGCGGGATATATAAACTGAAGCAATGCAAGTTACGTAACTTGCTCAAGGGTACAGCGGCAGTGTCCTAACGGGGAATCGAACCTCTGACCTTTAGGTTACGAGACCAGCTCCTCACCCATTATACTACACTGCCGCCCACATACAGCTTATCCACTGTACAGTCAGAACCATGAACAGATATTATGTATATCCCCCCCCCCCCCCGCGGATGTAAAGCTGAGCATTGTTTTTAGGCGTCTATTTTTCATGTGCGTCTGTATTTTAAGTCGGTGTGTGTCTGGAAATGACTTTTTCCCCAGTGTTTATCAGGTACTTTGCACCTGTGGCTGAGAGAGATTATTAGACAAACCCCTTCCAACCCCCCCCCCCCCCCCCCCAACATGTGACAGCACCACTGGTTCTCCAATGCACCCATTTGCCCCCAGGACCGTAATTTCAAATGGCTGAAGTGTTCTGAATGCAGTGCCATTTCAGGTGTAAATGAAAGATAAGGGCTCCAGAAATACTGGAAGGACATTCTCTGTGATATGAACTCTGGTGTGAAGATAAAAAATTTTTCTGGCGTTCAGTTCCCCAAATGAATGAATTGCCTGTTCTGAAAAAGTGAAATACAAGATATATGGTAACAAAAAATTAAAAAGCTGTAAATATAATGTTTTAAAACATATTTTGCCTATATTTGGAAATATATAAATTATTGCTGCTTTCGCATGTAAGTATATGAATTTCATTATTAGAGACTCCAGGTAAATTTTTTGTCTCCAACCCAGAAACTAGCTGTATTGCAATTAGATTTGATAAGTTTGATTGTTTGCGCCAACATGTCCCTCAGAATTAAAAAAAAAGAAAAAGTAATTGCTTGAACTCACACAGGCAGTTTTAAGCCACAAGAGGTTCTGTAAAAATATCTAGAATATCAAAAAATGGAAAATTCAGATTTAATTCCCTTTAAAGTGCTGTTCTCTTCCACTTGTTGTTCTCCTTCTCTTCACTGCGAGAGAAAATAAAATGTTTTCCTTCGGTGCTGGCCCAGTTTCCCTGGAAACCCGATTACTCCCAACAACGAGAGCGCGAACAGCAGAGGCCTCCAAGAAAAATGCAGACCCCGTGTCTGGAAAAAGGAGAGCGCTGCCAACATTCAAAATGGAGGGTTCACTCCGTTCACGTCCAGAGAAAGAGTTCGGCTCATTATGCGCACCGTGAAATATACTCCTCCTCAGGTGCACCCAATACAGAGCTGCTTTATCCACACTGAAATATACTCCCTCTCAAGAACACCCAATACAGAGCTGCTTTATCCACACTGAAATATACTCCCTCTCAAGAACACCCAATACAGAGCTGCTTTATCCACACTGAAATATACTCCCTCTCAAGAACACCCAATACAGAGCTGCATTATCCACACTGAAATATACTCCCTCTCAAGAACACCCAATACAGAGCTGCATTATCCACACTGAAATATACTCCCTCTCAAGAACACCCAATACAGAGCTACTTTATCCACACTGAAATATACTCCCTCTCAAGAACACCCAATACAGAGCTGCATTATCCACACTGAAATATACTCCCTCTCAAGAACACCCAATACAGAGCTGCTTTATCCACACTGAAATATACTCCCTCTCAAGTATAGCAATTAGAAAGATACATTATCCACACTGAAATATACTCCCTCTCAAGTATAACAATTAGAGAGATACATTATCCACACTGTAATATACTCCCTCTCAAGAACACCCAATACAGAGCTGCTTTATCCACACTGAAATATACTCCCTCTCAAGAACACCCAATACAGAGCTGCTTTATCCACACTGAAATATACTCCCTCTCAAGAACACCCAATACAGAGCTAGATTATCCACACTGAAATATACTCCCTCTCTGGTATACCCAATACAGAGCTGCTTTATCCACACTGAAATATACTCCCTCTCTGGTATACCCAATACAGAGCTGTATTATCCACACTGAAATATACTCCCTCTCAAGAACACCCAATACAGAGCTGCTTTATCCACACTGAAATATACTCCCTCTCAAGAACACCCAATACAGAGCTGTATTATCCACACTGAAATATACTCCCTCTCGGGTAGAGCTGCATTATCCACACTGAAATATACTCCCTCTCAGGTAGAGCTGCATTATACACATTGAAATATACTCCCTTTCAGGTATACCAAATAGAGAACTGCCTGTTTTGAGGTGAGGTGTGCAGGTGCAGCATCTGGCCTCGCCATTCCCCATTGAACCTTATTCTCTGATTATATTCCTTTTGGACCCATGTGAACTCTCTTATGGTCTGAGTGTTTCAGTGTGTGCTGATTAGAAACTTATAACACACGCAGGCTCGGCATGAAATTTGCCATCGCCTCAATCAGTGATTACTCCAGCTGCCTGGTATGATTCAAGAACACTGACCGCAAATGTGATCCAGACGCTACGCTACATTCCGCACAAGCAAATGGCGTTTTTATATTGCAGATTTGTACTATTTTTTTCCCCTCATATTCCCAAGAGTTTTTTTTTTTAAGTTGGACCTCAGTGGGAGCCAAAAAAAAAATCTACCTGACGATCTATTATTAATGGCATAAAGGTTTATTCTCTAACTGTGCGCACAGACACAACAGATGGATACAGCAGAGAAGAATATAGCTGTTCACACTTATTTACCTCTTATGCCAGTGGTCTTAGGCACGCGGTAAAATTCTCGGTATTAAATTGAGCCTAACGACGCAAATGCACTCTATTAAGAGTCAAAAGTACTCTGTCAGAGTTGATTTTATGCTGAATATGTAGCCGCGCACGCATCAGCGATTCCAAGTGGGAATGTGTGCACAACTGCACATGAGTCGATTAAGCAGCGCTCGCTGCCAGCGGCAGGCTGGATGGAGTCCACGCCGTGGCCGGGGCTGCATGGGAAAATGAGTCATTTTTTGCAGGGACATGTGGAGCTGATGAAGCACGCTCAAGTAAACTCATTACATCATCGCCACACAATCAGGACGCAAAAAACCGCCTCCGTGCGAGGACTTTCCCGGGACACGGGCGGTCTTGAGACGCGTCTGCCGCCGCTAGCCAAGAGAAGCGTCATGAGAAAGTCGAGAGAGAGACTCTTTCGAGAGAATGTCTGCTTTGTGTACATTTGTTGGAATTCAGCTAAAACACTGTAGCGGGCACTTAATGCTGTTGTGGTTATGTTGCCTAGTGACACTGAGGGAACAGAGGAGGGGTTTTCTAATGTCAATGTCAGTTTTACTTATTTATTTTTTTGATGTCTTGTGCTAGTCTTGCCTCATAGATTATACATTAATAGATGCATCTTTATTGTTTGTTGTACACAAAGCATTGCTGTGCATCCCTGCATGTATTTACTTAATGGACACATGAAAAGTCAATACGTTGTACAAAAACATTTTAAATGATGAGGTAGGCCTTCCTGATCATGATCATAACCTCACTGTGTCTCATTTTGTCCCGTCTTCATCTAGTAGCCTGACATCCAGGCTATGTCTGCAAAGTCTGTGAGATGAAAATTTTAAATGTGTTACAAGTTGTGTACAGACACCAATATATCGATTGTAACTTACAATCGATATATTGGGGCCTGTACACCTGAACACAGAGTAGTGATTATATTGGTCCGGAAGCGAGCAGATGTTGACCGTGAGTATTTGTTCATTTTGATACACAAGCCGTGCCTCCTTATAGGTCTTTTAAACAAGACGTTTCCTTTGGTTCTTTAATATCAACATACAGTAGACTACATTACAACTATCCTTATCTAAGACCATACGGCATATTTCTTTGAATTGCTTCGGATATCTACCGTCCCATTGAAGTTTCCTCTGCTTTGCACATATTGGTCCCTTTTTACGTCTTACGCCTATTATGGGTCGCTTTCTAAAGCGGAATTTCATTAAAATGAAATGTAAAAAGCATATGATTTTTATCTGACGTCGCAGGTTTTTCCCTTTTTAAAAATATATATATAATTAATGTAACCGCGTTTCCATTCGGCACCCGGAAAATGACTCGCGTTTAATAATAATGCGACAGTAACCAAATTGTTATGGCCGGGGTTACGGTTTGCGCGGGGGCTCCTTCAGTCCGATATCCGATTTAATTCAAATTCCCCAGCTGCGGAGCTGACGTGTGACTCAACAAAATCTCAGCTGTTGGCGGTGTCTCATATTAAGCCTGCCAGACGCTTAAGATATGACCAATCCAATTGCCCGGACAGCTGATTTATGAGTGAGTTATCAGCTGTAGAGCGGTGTCCGGGACAGTAGCGAATAGTTTCTCAGCCATCTTCTTCAAACCGTCAGTATCATCCTTGAAATAATTTTTTCGCACTCGTATTCCATTCAGGGATAATAACGAGGACGTGCATTGAATAAAACAGTAAGAGATGTGAAATAGTTGCATTTTTCATACCAATTTAGACACATACGGAGATTGTTTGCAAATATGTGTGTTAAAATCCTTTGCATTTGGATTTTGCAGGTCGTTTATTGAAAATATTCTGTTGAAGTTTTTAATTCTCAACATGTCTCGTGCAGTTTCCTCCCTCTGCTGTCAGCACTGGCACCAGAATCCTCCCTTAAATCTGTTTTTAATTTACTTTCAAGGCTTTTTTCCCTTTCCTTCCTTTTTAAACTTTTAAATAAATGTGGCGCATGACGTGAAAATAAATATTCATTCTCATTAATAGTCCCTAATGGTTATTTAAACCACAACCAGCACCGCGCGAACGGCACACTGAATGCGCTTCCGTTTAAGTGAAGGGGAAGGCACTTCTTCACCAGTGACATCGTACACATCACGCAGCTGCTTAACTATTTGATTATCTTTTATTTTATTGTTGTATCTGATGCCTTCTCGGTAGATAAGAGGCCAAGAGAATGTAAGGACAGGGGTGGAACCATCGGTTTGCTTGGGGTCCTGATTTTATTTAAATAGCTTGGGCAAAATAATAATTCCTCAATTTTCTAAATGAGGCTGAAAATTGACAGAAAAAAGGAGTCATTGCAGCGACTGATTTGCAGTTTCTAAAAGCTTTCCTGCTTCAAATCAGCTGAGATGACCAAGGGTGAAAGTATGCACACCTCTGTCTGCCTCTTTTCAAAGATCGGTCTGATTATCAATTATCGTTTCAGCATATCTAGTACATGGAGTGATGCTAATATCAATGTAATTGAACTGTAATTACAGAGGTATAATGGCACGGCTATGTATATATTCATTGTCACGTTGTAGTTAGAACTGTATGTTGCTGCTTTTTAATGTTCAAATGTTTAAATATGGTTTCCAGCAGACCTAGGTCAAATATGTATTTGTTTTGGATTCAAATACTTTTATATGCTTTACTGATCTTGTCTGGTGTATTGAAACCAATGACATTCTCTCAAAAAGTGCAAACCCCGCCTTCTGGTCATATTAGCAGGCTCAGTGTTTTATCATCATTGATGTAGAGTGGAGAGGCAATAGTTACTTGGATTAGGGGGAGTTCATGCTTTCCCTGTGTCATGCTCCTCCTCACGAATCACATTTTCCCAACAGTCAGCTCCCTGCTTTAATTCTGACATTCCAGTGGGTGAAAGAGATGAGACTGCGAGCCAGGAGGCTGCAGGGAAGCTAATGAGCTAACAAGCTCTTCCTGAGAGCTGGAGCCAATGGAACAGCAGAAGAAGACACGTGAATACGCGCAAACACGCATAGCAATTATTAAGGACATGCCACTCACGCATGCTGTAAATCACACTGGCAGGTGTACATTGTGTCTCACGCACGTGACCATGCAACCGCATGCACACGCTCACGCACACACACACACACACACACACACACACACACACATCAGCCAGCCCGGCACACTATCCTGCACACAAGTGCAGACACACAAGCAAGCACACAGACAGACATGCAGTTGCACACAAAACACACAGTCGCAAACAAGCGACACACAGGCAGCCACTCAGTCACGTGCACATTTGCACATGCATGCACACACTGCTGTGACGCTGACTGCATCATTGCCTATACGGTGGTGTGCTCTTTTCTCTGCCTGATTGTGGCTGTTGCATGGGGCCTTGATGGTTGATGGTTAACATGGAGTAGCCTTGGAGTTCAGCCTTCATCTCGTCTGCTTCTGAGGCCCTTGTATCCAATGCCACTGATAAATCACATATCTGTACATCTGGGAAACATTGCTCATCTGTTTGCACTGGGTTTTCTATGTGCTGTGTGCACAATTCAGAGAGTTGTGCAATCTGAGATCTCATTTCTCATGGCTATTGTGCACAGAAATCCATCTCGACCCGATAACCAGGTGGACAACAGGGTGTTTCCTGATGCCTACGTGCTTATTATGGGATATTTATTCTACACTGGAAAGTTGATGGCAAAAGATGCATGCTTCAGTGTGTAAATTTAGATCTGATCTTGGGGGTTAGTCTACACTGGAATCCAGTGCTCAGCATGGAGTTGAACACGACCAATTCCCACACACTGATTTGGAATGGAAATTATTATTATTTTTAAATCTAATATACGTACATTTATGATGACTTTTATTCATACGTTGCAAAGACATGCATGTGAGATTAGGTATACTCCTGCCATTGCCCTAGACCATGGCACTGGCCTCAGAACTGGAGCTGGTCCCCGGGCACTGCACTGTGGCTGCCCACTGCTCCTAAGTAAACATGATGGGTCCGATGCGTAGGACAAATGACCCCAGAAGGTTCAGTAAAGCGTATCTTGTCTTTCTTTTCAATTGTTTTAAAAGTTTGCTAAAGATTTAAAGGTTTTTTACCAGCATTTTTGGAAACCCTGTTTAAATAAATAAATGAATAAACAAACAAACAAATAAATAAATAAATAAACTAACAGCTGCAATGCCGAACAAAGCTATGATATGGAATTGAAAAATAAATCTAAAGGCTTGTATCTCAATAATTATTGTGTCTGCTGTAAAACCCCTATAATTATACACCCTAGTCTTCCTGCAGCACGTGTTTGGTATTTTTTAAAGGAGACAAGTTGATCAAAAATGCTTTCATGCATCAAATTGCATCCTATTCTCGAACTTTGCCAAAGAAACCTTAGCAAAAATACTCTGCGTCTTTATCTTTGACACATTCCTTCTTAAATCTTAGGAGTTTTTTTTTTTTTTTAAATCTTCCCCTTTTCCCATCACATTCTGGCAGTCCCTTTGGTAGACATATTGTGGAAGAAAGCAGAAATCTGTGTTAAGTAGGGCACGGGAAGCGGAGCGGGGCGGTATTTTTTCAGGGGGGTGAGGTTATGGACGCCGGCACCGCTCCGTTCGGAAAACTTAAGGGGACGCGCTCGGCTCCTTAACGCTCCGCCGCCAACGCTACCCCGCCAGCGCTACCCCGCCGCGGCCGCTGAGGTCATCGCAGAGCGTTACTGTGCTGCACATCTGTCCCATTAAAGCATCACAGCTGCAGGAGGGGTGGGGAGCGTGGGGGTTGGGGGGATGTGTTCATGTGTCTCATAATGCTGCATGGCTCCTTCACCTCTGCCTTCCTTCATTGTGAAACGCTGCTCCTGCCCACAATCAGTGTCTCACTGATTCATAATCTGGTGTCAAATAAATATGAACAATTCATAATGGCAGCTAAATAACAATAAATAATATACATATTAATGTATGTTACATGTTTGAACTAGAAATTGTGTGCTGAGAAAGCATCACTAAAATAATTACAGGTGATTTGATTGGTTGATCTCTGAACAACCTGGCGAGTGAGGGGGCGGAGCCATCTCTTTGAGTAGGCTAGGGTAGTGTTATGGATTTACTGTGGAAAACCATCATAAAGCAGGGATTTGGTCCACAAAAAAATATTTTTCAGTAGTGTCATCACTTTTATTATTTGGACATTTTGCAGATGTTCTTATGCAGAGCATTTAACAGTTTACTACTTTAATTTACGTGCGAGCCATTTGTCGGCTGGAGTTGCTTTATTCAAAGCCACTCTGGTTTAAGAACATCTTTTGTGTGTTTGCTGGCAATACCCTGAAACGTCTGAGTTGGGGAATCTCTCATTTTGTTGCTGTGGAGACATCCATGTGCCTTTCTAACTTTATGTCATGGTCTTCCTTTTGCAAATGTCAAATGATTTAGTTAACTAAATTATTCCAAATGGCACTGGGAGTTATATCTGGCTCCTTCATCCGGTATTGCTCTTTCAATCTGTTACCTCTGGGTTATGAGGGGCGGCCATATTGTCCTTTGAGACATAGCGGAGGGCTCATAGCAGCTTTTAATCTTTAGTTTATGGGCTCAGATCCATTTAAAGGCAATTTAAGGTTAAGTTTACCTGACATGGAATTAATAAAATGGAGAATTAATGGAATGGTGAAAGGGTACATGCACAGAGAGCAGGATGGGGGAGGGAGGGGGGGTTTGAAAAATTTGCATATTTGTGGACATTCTGGCAAAATATCACTCATAATAATATTTTGTAATAATTTGTCTCAGTCAAATTTTAACTTTTAAGTGCAGTTAATTTGTATTTAAAAAAGTGTTCAAAATACATAAATCAGTTATGCATAATAACAATGTGCACCCTGGTATTTCCTGGTATTTGGTAAAAATCAAACCGTAAAATCGTTCCCATTGAAAGTGTGACGGGTGCCATTGAAGTGCCTGTCACTTTAACGTGAGAAACTCTGACACATTTCCTGGAAACAGATCATTTGCATTTGAATATGCTCAGACTAATTGGAGCTTTTAGACTGGCCAGGTGTTGTTATTGCTGGTTAGATCTCAAGTGAATCGGCTAATAACATCCTTCTTGCCTCCACTGTCACCTGCTCTGAATCGGATCTGTACATCGGAAGGAAATTGTGCGTGAGAGACTCTACACCCTCCAGCCAGCCAGCCGCGTGCTTGCGTGCTTGCGTGCTTGCGTGCGTGCGTGCGTGTGTGCTTGCGTGCGTGCGTGCGTGAGTGCGTGCGTGCGTGCCACGCTGTGTTTGGAAACCCTTGACTTCCCATGAACCCCTTAATTCTGGATGTTTTCTCTCTAGGTGAAGGGTTTAGAGTATGAACCACACAAAAGAGGCAAGCAACATGTACATTTTTTCTTTTTTAATTTGCACGGTTATCAGTCTGTACAGACAATGAACAAATGAACAGTGGCTTACCCTTCTTGCACAGAGTATTTGAAATACTTTACATTCTGGAAATGCCACCGCAATTCAGTGGCCCTGAGCTGTCAATCTTTGATCTGTTTGAGCAAATAAAAAAGCTTGGTTTTCTACACCAACACACAATGATTGGTTCAAACCAGTGGGTCACAGATAGCATGTTGTAACTCCTGGTTGAATTAAACCCTGTTGTGGCATCACCAGATTCCACTCAGTTCCATTTTCAGATAGGCCCTTTCACTTAAATTCACAAAATCCTCAGAGAATGTTGTGGCCATTTTTCAGTTCATGAAATGAAGTATTGACCGAATTGAAAATGGAGCTGACCACAATGCTGATTATTTGCCCCATGTCTAGTGACCATTGGCTGAAGTTAGCAAGTGTGTAGTCAGCATGCAGGGGAGGGGGGCGGGGGGGCTGTTATCAGCCCAAGATGCCACGAGAGCACAGCCAGATACCGCCCAGCCAGAATCTGAAAAGCTGAGATGGTTAAACCTGCGTTTTTTTTGGGGGGGGGGTCTGCTTAATGCATCGGGCCCCGGGGAGGTGCTTCGCCTGGGCCACAAATCAAGCGGGCGGCAGGGAGCCGCTCACGCTGACGCGCTCGCCGCGCAGGTGTCCTGAGCCCCGTGGCCCGCATCGTCTGGCGGGCACAGCGTGGGCGAGCAGCCCAAACAACCCGGCAAGCGAACGCCGGGAGGGGCGGGGCGGGGAGGGGGGAGGAGGGGGGGAGGATGAGAGGGCTGGGTGGAAGAACAGAGAATGGGGATAGGCAGGGAAGGAAGAGAAGAAAAGAGCGATTTGATTGGTTCCACGCCTCACAAAAGAGAGCCGAGTGTATAAGGAATGGATTTGGCGTCTGCCTCCCTAATGATGATTTAATAATTCTGCTTAATAAGTGGTCACAGAAGAATAAAGGCCACTTCTCTCTCGCTCTCTCTCTCTCGGTCTCAAACTCAAAAGACATTTTGTGTGACAAATCAAACATGGCTCATCTGTAGTTCAGCCCTACAGGGGGCATTGGCTTTGCTGATCATGAAGCTATGGGATGTTTTTACTGAGCTCGAGAATCTCTCTCTCTCTCTCTCTCTCTCTCTCTCTCTCTCTCTCTCTCTCTCTCTCGCTCTCTCTCTCTCTCTCTCCCCCCCCCCCATGCCCCCTCTCTCGCCCCCTCTCTCTCAGTGCATCTCTCTCTCTCTCTCTATCTCTCTCTCTCTCCCCACTGCCCTCTCTCTCTCGGTCTGTCTCTCTCTCTCTCCTCTCTCTCTCCTGAGTGCTACACTAGTGTGGTGATGAAGGGCACTCGGGGCAAAGAGGCAAAAACCCTGGGTGGAGGATCAGCCGACCATAGCGCCAAAATGTCACTGCACTTTGTGATCACTGCGTGGAGCCCCCTGGTTGTGAACACCCTCACAGCGCGCCATCACTGTTTTTGTATCCCCTCCCTCCCGCCCCCCCCGTCCCCCATATAAGCACACACCCACACCCACATACCCCCACACACACACACACATTCCCTGGTTCTACTGTGGCTCCTAAAACTACGATGCCTCTCAAAAGGGAGAGCTAAATTCAGCACGTCCTAATTGGCTGGTGATGAACAGTAGGGGCGGAAAGCACGGATGACCTGTCCAATCACATTCAGAGGAAGACGAGTCCCTCTGTTGTGGCCAGCCGGCCTGGAGATGCAGTGGTCAGCGTATGGGGTGAGCAGCGTCAGACACCAGTCAGGGAGACACTGGCTCTCACAGACACAACAGCACTAAGGAGTGTCATATGCTGGCACAGCATGGATCTTTCTAACATAACCGTTTGATCATCTGCGTTTGTTTGAGCTGTTTTAAAGCAGATTCCCCAAAAGTGTTAAAACCCCCCATAATCCCTCCCTGAAAGTACGGTTCACAGCTGTTACTTAGAGCTTGATGAGCTCGTTCAGCTGAAGTAGCACCAGCATGCATTATGCAACTAAATAAATGCATTCACCAAATGGGGTTCATGCACCATGGAAACAACCAGATCTTTACTCCACTTCCCTAAAACCATTAAAAATACAGCCATGTCGTGAGACAATGTGAAACTAAATCTTGAGCATATTAGATAAAACATGAACTTATTTATGAAAATAACTCATTAAGATTTGATATGTTGAATTTTATATTCCCTGGTTTTTTTTTTTCTCTCAGTTTGGAGTGCTTGCTGGTGTATGGTCTGTAACAAACCACCCCTCATTCAGCAGTCACAGATCTCATTCAGCTGTTCATTAGTAGAATCAGGTGTGCCAAATTAGGGTTGAAATGAGACCCTACAGGACTGTGGATCTCCAAGAACAGGTTTTTTGGATGCTGCATTCTTTCCTCTTTGGCTGCTGTCTGTTCCCATCCTGAGCTGGGGTGGCCTTCAGGACCTTGGACAGCACAGCACACAGGCATGCTCACCTGAGGCTGATCAGTCCCCACACACAGGCATGCTCACCTGAGGCTGATCAGTCCCCACACACAGGCCTGCTCACCTGAGGCTGATCAGTCCTCATACACAGGCATGCTCACCTGAGGCTGATCAGTCCCCACACACAGGCATGCTCACCTGAGGCTGATCAGTCCCCACACACAGGCATGCTCACCTGAGGCTGATCAGTCCTCACACACAGGCGTGCTCACCTGAGGCTGATCAATCCCCACACACAGGCATGCTCAGATGAGGCTGATCAGTCCTCACACACAGTCATGCTCACCTGAGGCTGATCAGTCCTCACACACAGGCATGCTCACCTGAGGCTGATCAGTCCCCACACACAGGTGTGCTCATCTGAGGCTGATCAGTCTCACACACAGGCATGCTCACCTGAGGCTGATCAGTCCTCACACACAGGCGTGCTCACCTGAGGCTGATCAGCAGCCTGCTCAGGTGTTGCCTGACACTTTTGTTAGGCCTGTTATAAAGACACAGACAGCCTTTGTATTGTGCGGTCTGATCTCCCCCAAACTACCGACCTCTGAGTTCTGTGAGCTGCTTTTGTTTTATATTTTGGAGATTTGGGAAGGTCACGGTCATCTTCTTCTGTTGCGTTCTGGGGTGTAAACGGCCTGAAGCCGCAGCTTACTCCTGGTTTTAGGACTTGTTTCTTGCTCAGTCACCGCCCACACACGCGTGTCCCAGCATGCAACACCCTGCCACACGTGTGTAAATACAGCTGTAGATGACTGGTAACACGGTGCCCTTGCACACGTCTCGTGCGTGCACGCGTGTCCTCGTGGGAATGGCGGGCGTGACCGTGCAGCCCGGGCACTTGGTTTCCTGCGTTACGTTTTCCTTTCCTGCATGAGACCTCTTCGCCTTTGCATGCATGTGTAAGTGTGCTGCCGTGTGGATCTGAAGTACAGCACTTCTGCCTCATAGGCTGATGCGTCTTTTCAGACGAGCCTGGATGCATTCATCTGATAAAGATGGCGTCGGTCTAAGCGCTTAATGAACCTCCGGGAGAATTGAGACAGTGTCCCTCATTCTGCCCTGTACAGTTTAACTGACAGTATTTAAAAGTCATGAAAATTATAGGGCTTCACACAATTCAATTCAATTCAATTCAATTCAATTCAATTCAATTCAATTCAATTCAATTATTGCATCTTTGCCATCAACACTTGTAAGATCTGCCTCTGCATTTCTAACCTACAATTCTGACATGTCAAGCTGCTGTTTGATATATATAATAGAATAAAAACGTATCTAATATTTACCATAATTCATGTTGTGAAGACAGGTGGAGGGCTTGAAAGTCCGCAGCAGCAGGATGAATGGCTGGAGCATGCGTTTCTGAAGCGTGTGTGGCGGTGCAGGTGCTGTGGGACAGGTTATACGGCGCAGCTCGCTGTGCAGCACCACGCCCCTCCCCGCAGCGCCCCGGACGCCCTTCACGGTCCGCGGCGCGGCGCGGCGTTCTGCAGCGAGCGCTACTGCAGCGCGTATATCCATCACCCGGGTCGCGCCGCCCAGCGCCCGACGTGTCGCCGATGTCAAGAGCGGTTGACCTCGGCTCACGCTCTCATCCCCCCCCCCCCCCCCCCCCCCACGCCCCTC
>CM077297.1:25666353-25718853 GCA_039654925.1 Anguilla pacifica
TTTCTCTTTTGTCTTTTTATACTTTATGAAGTTTTTATTTTCGTTCTGTCTGCTAGGCTCATTGGTTGGCCTCTGTTCCATGTTTTACGTTGACGGTAAAAGCAATTAAACCTTCATCTGGGGCGCGACTAAGCTAGCAGACAAAAAGCTTTCGCTGCGTCTTTTATTTTCCAAACTCTGTTATTTTCTTTTCACTCTTCCCCTCCTTATTCTGTCAGCTAACTGCTTCCTCCTTTTATCATCCCCTCCCTCCCTCCCTCCCTCCCTCCTCCTATGTTTTTCTGATTCTGGCTTCATTTTTTTTCAAGTGTTCTTTTTCTTGTGATCCGACGTGGTCCTGCATTCCAGTCACGTGCCCCCCCCCCCCCCCCCCCCCCTTAAAGGTTGCGCGGCCCACTTTCCTTATCGACGGCAGGCATTCTGGGATATCTCCCGCGCTCCGGCCTGTCTTCTCTGCTGCTATCTCCCCTCCGGTGACTACCGCCAGGACGACCTTTCCCGACCTTGTTTTTTTTTCTTTTCTCCCCCCCCACGCCCCCAACCTTTCTTTCTTTTTTCCTTCCCCCACTCCTTTTTCTTTTCCTCCTTGGGAGCCTTTCGCAGAATGAAAATTAAAAGATGACAGGAACGGAGGGATGAAGAAGGGAGAGGAGAAATAAAGGGGGGTGGGGGGGGGTGTGCTCCTCCCCAGAGAGGCCAATGATGAGATTGCAGCAGAGCGAGGCTGGTCGGGGACGCCCGCCCCCGGTACAGTGGACAGGAATCGATCGCACCCCTCACACCCCGCCCCCCCCCGCGCCAGCTCCGTCTGGGGGCCACGGGACATGGACGTTTGACAAGTCCATCACAGACAAACCTGCCTTTTGGCTGAGGGAAGTCCCGCTCTAATGAACGTGTTAGGACTCTCAAGGACTCAAGGTCACACAAACACGGGGTAGCTTCGGTGGAGGAAGAGCAAGCGGTCATCCTCATACTGTGGGCCAGACCTGCTTCTGCGTAAAACCTGCCCAGAGGCCCATTTTATCCAGTTCAGTTCGGTAAATCTCTCTTTTTCCCAAAGGAAATTTGTGCACAGTGTTTAAAATACACATACATTTGAAAACCCTACAGAACAGACTATAAGTACAACAGTTAACAAATAAATTTGTATCTCCCATTATGCATTATCCAAAGTTTCTCCCGTTTGGAACCAGACCTGAGTCAAATACATTCTTTTAAGTAATTTGATGTGTCGCTGGTGTAATTTCAGCAGGTAACTAACCATTTTAAATACTTTTAGGAAACTATATTACTTTTCATTGGCATTTTTATTGGCATTGATTGTATAGAACCTATCTACCAGACCTGGATCAAATACGTATTTGTTATTGATTCAAATACTTTTCTGTGCTCTATTGATCTTCCCTGGTGTAATTGAGCCTGCCAATATGACCAGAAGTCGAGGTTTGCACTTTTTGAGAGTATTTCATTGGTTCCAATATAACAGGCAAGATCAGTAGAGTGTAGAAAAGTATTTGAATCCAAAGCAAATACGTATTTGACCCAGGTCTGCCATCTACTCAACTCCAGATGGTGTAGTGCATGGTTGGAGTGAATACCTGGAGTTAAGTAGCCCTGTTCTACACCATTTCCATCTCTGAGAATGCAAATGTTTTTACAATGAGCCTGTTTTTCCTTTCCTTATAGAATTAGGTGTATAAATATTGATTCAAATTTTCGTGACGCTTTCAGTTTGTCTTGAGTGATCACAGACTGCCTGTTCACTGCTCACTGCAAAGGGAGTGTTTTCCAAGCCAGGAGTCACTCGAAGGAAGGAGCAGGGACGGAAGGAACCAGAAAGCGGGCGATTCCTGAACCACTGCGCACCCGAACCTCGCTGTCCCGTCTTTCAAAGGAGAAAGGAAAGTGGATTCCCTGGTTTCCTTCCTCCTCTTCTCTCCTCCCTCTCTCATTCCTTTCTTCCGCCTGTACCCGCACGCCCTCCATCAGCTCGGCCCGTCGGTGCGAGCGACCGGTTTTTCCCAGGATGCCGCGGGAGCGAGTCCTAGCGGTCCTCGCCGCAGAGGCCCGGCTGGGACGAGGCGGCGGCGTAAATTCAGACGAGGGGGGCCGCTGACGGGAACAGCGGCGTGTCCAGCACCCCCTCTGCACCCCCCTACCCCGCCCCCCCTGGCGGGGCTCCGTGTCATCGGCAGTCAGAGAGTAATGGCCCGGGCCCGGTTCAAGGCGAGAGCCCAGAACATATTGCCATCAGACCTCCGTCTCAGCTCAGCTGCTGCGTGCTGCTGCCTGCCCTGGCGCATGAAATAGAGGTTAACTGGCAATTCACACCCCCCCCACCCCACCAACCACCACTCTTTTTTATTTATTTTTTTTAACCGGGGATGAAAACTACCGTTGGGAGGCCCAGGACAATTTTTATATAGGATTAGAAAACAAAAATCAATATTTAATTATCTGTGAGCTTTGTGTGTCACTGCATCTTTAGATCAGTGCGCGCGCGAGCAGCGGGTCACTGCCGCTGTAAGTCAGCCAGTCATTGACGAGGCGCTATCTTTTTTCTTTTTTCACAAAACTTTTTTCTCTCTTCTTTCAAAGCTTATTCCTCATTACTCCCTGCCTCATGCCCGTGCGCGCGTGTGTGTGTCTGTGTGTGTGTGTGTGTGCACCCATGCACGCATCTGTGTGAACTCCTTGATTGGCCTTGATTGGTGTGTATAGGGATTTAATCTCCGTGTGAGAGCAGGCTTGCTCAAGGCATGCTGGGTAAACCCACTCATACAAACTGACTGCAGTGACCTCATTCTGCCCACAGTGTTCGGAGCTCTTCCAGTGCTGAGAGAACCAGCCTCTCGTGTGTTTTCCTGTGTAAATCTGTGCATCTACTGCCATCTTCCTTCCTGCCAAACAGAAAAGCCTCCCAGAACACAAGTAGCCGGGACTTTGGGTGGGATTCAATCAACACTTAGACTTAGAGTTAAGAGTGCTTAACTCCTCAAACTGAGTTTGTGAAGAAAACGCTTAACACATGCATTTCAAGTCAAAGTTAAGGACAAATCTAATTAAATACAGGCCTTTCTCACATGGTGTAAGTATCATTGAATGACTGTTTTCTTCTGTGGTTCTGGTTGTCTTTCACCGTCATCTCACAAATATTAATGTGTCTATACCTCATCCCCAGGCTTACTTTTGCATTAGACTTACCGCAGGCCTGGACACATTTAAGCCATTTAGTGGCTGTTTAAGTACCAGTGCAAGGCTATATCGGATAAATGGTCTGTTCTTGTCATCATGTATTGTGTCAGTTTCACACTAAAAACATTTGAAAAACATGACAATAGATATCAGAAAGCAATTGTGAACTTTCTTTGTTGGCTGAACATCAACGGTGTTTGTGTAAAGCTAGTCAAAAATAAAACATACATTGAATAGACATTTTTTCAAGTCTTCTTGTGAGTTTTCCAAACAATGGCAATTGCATGCGCTGGTAAACAATATTCCATTTTGTGTAAAAACAAATGCCGAAGTATTAATTCTGTCTTTTGTTGCCTGTCAACATAAAGTCTTATGAATTATGAAAGCTTCACGATTTAAGAAGGCTAAGCTAGTGCAAGTGTCACAGCTGTTTCATAAACAACTGATACAGGCTTCCAGTTCTGTAACGTTAATGCTCTTCAATCACACACTTTAAATTCATGTCCTCATTAACTAAAATTTATGAAACAGCATCAACATTTATTCATGTTATTAACATTAATGAATAGTCTATAGGGCCTGTTATTAACATTAATTAATTTCTCTGAAGTGCTTTTTTTTACAGTAGTATTTCTTCTCCCCTGTGAATAGCTTATGAATTTTCCTCAAATACAAACGAATGGTCTTAAAACATTCCTTTACTTCATGAGAGGCTTCATCCTCTTAAGTCACGAGTAAAGGTTGATGTTTGCTGTCGGACAAACACTGCAGTAAAGGGTTTTAAGGTTTTAATAATATTTTAAGTAATACTTCCATTAGTTAAGTACTTTAATACAGGACACTGCTTCCCCCTGCATTGCAAAATTATTTCTTATAGTTGATTTGCAGTGGTGGGGTGTAGGGTGTGGGGTGGGGTTGGGTGGGAGGCGGTTGGTGGGGATAACCAGTTGGGACATGCATTCTGTAAGATGGCGTGTGCTTGTGATGGGAATGTGGCGATTATGGAGTGGGCCCATGGGTGGATGACTGGTTTATGTATCCTGTCTTGTTGTATTTCCGTAGAACCAAGCAACGCATTGAAGGCCACGCCCCCATTCCTTCTGTTGGCTCCCTCATTTATTCCATTTCCCGTAGTCTAACATCCCAGCTGACTGGGCGGCAGTGTAGTATAATGGGTAAGGAGCTGGTCTTGTAACCTAAAGGCCACCGGTTTGTATTCCCAGGTCGGACACTGCCATTGTACCCTTGAGCAAGGTACCTAACCTACATTTCTTCAGTGTATATCCGGCTGTATAAATGGATGCCGTGTAATTGGAAGAAAAAGAAGTTGTGTAAGTCGCTCTGGATAACAGCGTCTGTTAAATGTGTGTCATGTAATTTAATGTGTCAGTTAGCAACTGTGTCCTCAGACATTTCAACATTGCCTGAAATGTCTTCTGACATTTTCTTTTTAAGTGAGTGTTTTTTTTTTGTTTGTTTTTTTTTTGGTGAAATATTCATTTTCATAAACTTGAGGCATTATTCCCTTCTGTAATGACAACATCACAGGATGGGAATTGGGCGTATCAAGCGTGTTGTGCCATCAGATGACGCAGTGCAGTGGATTGTCTGTAAATATGTTATAAACAACTAATAAATAAACTCTGCAGAGTAAATGCGGCCGTAAAGCCTTTTGCAGTTGATTGGCTCTTCTTTAAGTTATTGGCGGGTTCTGTAAATAGCAAGTGACATAAATGTACAATCCATGGGGTGTAAGTCAAATTTATGATAGCAACCAAATCTATTTTTTATTTATTTTTTTTATTTATTCTTTGCTTTTTGATTAACCGGGAGGAAACTTTGCAGCTTCGTCCTGCAGTTTGAAAAAATTGTTGCCACCGATTTCTCCTAAAAGTTGTTCGGGGTGTAGCATAGAGTTAAGATCAACCGAGGTCAATCTGTGGCCCTTTGTAAAATATGAGTCAGGCTGTTGACTGTTTTGATTTGCTGTGTACATTGAAGTTAGTACCTCGGCATACGGGTGAATCAGCCTGGCCGGGCACAGCAACGGGGGGCCCAGATATTCCCACTCGCTCACGGTCTCTAAGAAGTCCCTACTTACTTCTTGACGCTGTTTTTATTTTTGCGTTGTAACCCTTTTGACATTTTTGTTCAAGTGTCTGTTAGATGTCCTCATGTTCATGACCTCTAAATCAGAAAACTATTGCTCCGAAAGTTCCATCAAAGTAAATTTTTGCGTTTGATTGCTGCTCTTACTTTCCAAGTAGCATTCCTGCAATGTTAACTGTGCCTTAAGGATATTGTTCAAGACACATAAACAAGCTGGGAAAATGTACCCTCTTTCCTAATGTACCAGGACTGTCCTTAGCTGGGTTTCCCTCTCCAGAACAGAAATCTGCTGGGGTTCTGTTCTTAACTGAATATTTTAATGCTGATGTCACAATCACTAGTGCTAATGAAAAGGAACGTTATAGAATACAGCGTCTGCATGCTAGCTGGCCGGCGGGGGGGAGTGATGTTCACGCTCCATTTGGTGGTACAGAGGGAAATTTCCAATCGCTGATTACCTCGTGAGTAGATAATTGTGATCGTAACCCCACCCCCGAGCCTCGAGCCATGAATTATCTGCAGTGAGCAGGATGAGGTCTTTAAGAGGATGATGGAAAGTTTGGCTTATGGTACATGGCATTTCACAAGGAGCCAGGGAAGAGCTTTCCAGAAGTGCACACTCAGTGTATTTCCGGCACTCTTGGTTACCCGTGGTTACTCTTGGTTAAATAAAAATGTAATATAATAAATTAAATGACGCTCTGGTTCCTAAACAGCCATTGGTTACTGGTTATCAGTTACTACATGACTACTTTTCATCCATTTGTTGTTTTTCATGAATTATTAACTTGGATTCAATGGTCTGATTTGTTGTTTCCTTATTATACATTCGTTTGTCAAATTGATGATTGTGTACTTTGTGTTTGTCTGAATGTTTTTTTTAAATGACTATGGCCTGAATTCAATCCACATTTGTCCTTAACTTGCAAATAAAGGTAGACATTACTCTTTTTTTCTTCACAAATACACAGCTTAGAGAGTTGAAAACGACAATGTTTGAGTGTGTTTAAGAAAGGAAATGAAAGCAAACCGCTTGCGTTTATTTGTAAGTCTTGAAAGTTGAGGCCAAATGTGGACTCTGGAACTCTGATTTTACTTGTCATTTTTATCAATTTGCCCACAGAAAACAGAGGTGGGGGGGGGGCTGTTGCTCGGGGTGACGGGGGCTCCGCGGCGACACCGGCGTGAGCGTAACGCAAAGGCACAGCCGATCGATGCGCTCCCAGCGCACGGCGGAGCGCGGTTGTGGCAGCAGAGCCGCCGCGCATTACCGGCCCGGTCACGGCCGATGGGCCACCCGAGGAGGAGGAGCGAAAACAAGATGAAGGCTCGCTGATTGCCTGCTACCCCCTTTCTCGCTCGCTGTGAAAACGACGATGGGGGGGGGGGCCCTGAAACAGGTACGTGAGCAGAGGCTCAAAATGCACGCTCCGTGTGTTCCAGTGTAAGCGTTTATTTGATATGGAAGATCATGGTTTGGGGGGGGGGGAGGAGCGTGGGGGTTGGAAGGATGAAACTTATAATCTCATGTTTAGAGGTCTCCCAGGCAGTGACTAACAGAAGGAAGAAGGTGGATGAATGTGGGGCAGATGGCATTGGATTTTAAACCGTGCTCTTGTGATAGTTGTCTACACGTGTGCAAGTTTTCTTGTTTCCTTTGCGAATGCCTAATATCTCTCTCTCTCTCTCTCTCTGTCTCTGTCTCTCTGTTAGATCAAGTCTCTCCAATTACAGCGGCACTTTCTTTAATCACACTGTAATGCATTACCTGGCAAATTAATAATAAAAAAAAGAAAACCTCAGCGATATTCATACGCTTCAGAAGCAGGCTCATCTTATCCTTAATGAAATTTGCTGTGTCATACATCAGAGCCCGCTGTCAGTGCCGCATTAACTCGGGCCGGCAGACCAGAGCCCTGCTGTTTTAATAAGGATCACTATGGTGATTATTTCTGTATCGAATGGATGAGGCCGCCCTCACTCATCTCCTGAGCCAACTCTTTCAGAAATGGAATATGCGGGAATGCGTTGCAATGCTTTGTCTTCGCAAACTTAGTTTGGCAAGTTTTAAATTTAGAGATCTCTGAACTCGCCGCATTTGTGTTTGTGGAGAGGAAAAAATAATAATTCTTGCTTTCATTAGTCAACCTTCTCTGTAGTCAATAAGTCCAGATCACACTTTACAGACGCGTCTGTTTTCTGACTAACAATGAGAATAAAATGTTTCCGCAGCTAGGAACAAGGCTTTGGAAAAGAAATAAGATGTAACTGGTCCAAGTTGAGACACCACGTGTGGCGAGTATTAACTGTATACATGGTGGACATAGTCTATCAGAATTATGACATCCCTCTTCCATGCGATAGTCATTCATCTCATCCAAAATGCTAATAATATCTGGTTATTACTGTAATCCTCTTGCTCTTTTGTGATAGGTGCCATGTGATCTTTAATGACTACACTGGGGGGGGGGTCTATTTGGTCCTGATGGAAGAGTGCCCCCTACTGGCCCCCTGCCAACTTAGTTAATGGAAGTAGAAAACGCTGTCCAAGGCCTCCCTCCAGAATATTCCATTAAGAAATCTCTAACCTGAGGCACCATTTCTCATGAGAAATCAGCCAGGTGAGTTGTCTTGGTCACCGAAGCTCCTGCCTAATGTGCCTTTATACTTTCTTCCTCTTCCTTCCAAAGTCATTGAGGTCTCTTGGAGCCTCAGTGCTTGGTGTAATTATAGGCAACCAGGCCTGTCTGGTATTTTTATACATGGCCCCTATGCATTCTGGGATGCAGCTTAATCGATGGTTAAGCTGTCTTTATGTACCTGTTGTTTTTTTTTGTTTTTGAAGCTCGGGGCACTGTTATGTCCACAGTAAAATGTTCAGTGTTAGTTCAATGTACGCACGAGTCCTGTATCTGCAGAATGCTACGGTTTCCTTTCGGTCAGAAGCCAGTTTAGGGCTTGGAAACAAGGTGTGTGAACTCCAGCCAGCCAATCACTGATACTGAGCCGATTTTCAGGACTGTGAGGAAGTGCTGAAACCCAGCAGGCACTATGACACTCCAGGACCGCAGTCAGAAGCTCTTCTGCTTTTATCAGAAATATTATAAAAATTGACCGTTTTTTTTCTGTGAAGACTCTTTCAAAGGTTTTCTACACCTTCGATGCCTTCAGACCGTTCCACGGTCATGATATACTGTTTAATATTTATGTAGTATTATCTTGATGAATGGGAAAGGTGCTTCCAAATCACAGTTAACCTAGAGCTGAACCCCTCCCTCCAGAATTCTTATGATATCATCTGAACCAAGTCAGCTCTGAGCTTTTGCTTGTTAAGAGTCAATGGGGGGGAAATGGCTAGCCACTGGCTGAATTAATTGCCAAATGAGGACACCAGGATATACAAAGTGCTGAACAAGGCATGTGCATTTTATTTATGGGCCGATTTAAATGTGTTAATCATAGGTCCTCCACCATGATAACACTGGGGGAGTTATGGTGGTCGTGACTCAAAGCGGAGAGCCAAAAGATAACATTACAGAAAGTCCCATGCGTAACATTTTGGTATAGCCAGAGATCCAGAAGAAAATGGTTCATTGAATTGGTTTAAAACTACTTTGTGTACTACGTGTGCTTGTGTGTCTGTATATGTATAATATATTGTTATTTTCTTATATAATATTTGACTTTGAATATTACAACTCGCAGAAAGTGTGTGTGTGTCCGTACGTACATACGCAGAATTTATTGATTGATTGATTGATTGATTGATTGACAGACAGCCAGATAAGAATGTGCATAGCAGCAGTCCAGTCAGATGGAGTGGTGGCTGCGGTCATCAGAGAAACCAGCAGGTCTCTGGAGCTGTACAGACTGATGGAATCTTCTTCTCCAGACATACTGTGACCTCACAGAGACCTGCCTCATTCCCAGACATGGAACTGCTTAGCAACAATACACCGTACCCTGAGGTGCATCAGTCAGGGTTATCATTAAGCATACAAATACAATAATATTTTGGGCGTTGCAAGTCTCAGGAAGCTGTTAGGAAATGCAAATGAAATGCCAATCCTGGTCTTTAGGTTGCTGCTTTGTTTTCCATTGTGTTCCTGTGCCAGGTGACGTGTCCTCTCAGCTTTGAAGTGAAGCTGTAGAAAGTTGCACTGTAGTAATAGTGTGGGTAATGATGCAGTGACATCACATGCAGCCCTGGGGTTCACGGCCCCTCTGCGTTTTTGGCGCGCGCTGGGCCGGGGCATCCGTGGGCCTCTCCCGGTCTCGAGGTTCCCCCGGTTTCCTCAGCCTGGTTTGGCCCCGTCCCGCCGCCGGTGGTGGGGCGAGCAGGCGGGCCCGTCGGCCTGATTCGCCCGCCCCACAAATCCCAGTGAAATGTGGCTCCTCTCCTTAGTGCTGACTGCGGTCTCTCCCCCCCCCCGCCAAACCCAGCCCCCCTCCCGCAGCCCGCTGACTGCTTTAACAGCTGCCGCGGTGATCACTCGAGAGCCCCGCCCCCTCGTCCTTCCAGCTTTCCAAAACGGATTAAGAGTTCATTTTTCTTTTTCTTCTCCTTCTTCTTTTTTAACTTGGGCCTGGTCTGGGGTGTAGATTTGTGCTGTAATCCTAGCAGAAATGTAATATACCCAAACACATTTAAATAAAATACTGTATATTATGCAGGTCAGAAAAGATATTGCTGAACTTCACAATGCACGGGCTTACAGAAAAAAATATTGTTTTCAGATATTGCAAGATATAAAAAATACACTGCAGTGCAATACATTTTTCCATTGTATTTTCCAAAATGTCTGTGTATTCAGCATATATTGCAGTATACTCCTATTTTCAGGGAATGTTGTGTTTTTTGGGATTTTTTTCCTCAACCCAACCAACAAATGCATTTTTTCTTTGAAAATACCTTCTGAATTAATTGCATGCTTTCTAAACTTTTATACACATTTATATTTTTGGCTTTTACCAAATGCAATAAATATGTTTGCAAAGTTATTATTATTATTATTATTATTTACAAACAATCCATTTATGCTCCTGGATGTTTACTGAAGCAGTTTAGGTTAAGTGCGCTGCTCAGCACTTTACCTGTGATTCAGCCCCCTAACCTCTGAGCTGGAAACACAAGTTAACTATCCGCCATATGTCACCAAGCTAACCAAAGCAAAACTCTCCAGATGTGTCCTTAATGTCTCTACAGAGTCAGTCTGTCTTATTTTCTGTCTAATTTGTCACAGTTACATGTACTTTGTTGTGGGTCAGAGTGAGTCCTCCCCCAGGGGTTACCCATGCGATCATGTGATGTGCATTTACACATTTATTTGTTTTTAAATGTTTTTTTTTCCCTCCCTTTTCTGCCCGTTCAAAATAGCCAGTCGTGTTCAGCCGTCCTCACCGCCGCGACCTCCGCTATTGATTCAGGGCAAGCGTAGACAAGCATGTGCTTGTTGCCGAAATAATTACGATGGACTTAGTCTTAACTGTCGAGGCATTATTTAAGCCTATACATATAATTCATCTTAATGGTCATTTCATAAATGATTACTCCCAGTGGTGTGTTCTTTTTTCCGCCTGTCGTGAAAGTTTTAAAAACAGGACGCATGACAAGTGTGTTGTGGGCGCGCATGCGTGCTGGAAGCTTTAAACGGGGCTTCTATGGAGATGCAAAGAGAGGAAAGTGGTGTGTTTGTTTATGCTGTGCTTCGGTGACAAAGGAAACAAAGAAAAATTAACTATTTGAACAGTCGGGTTAAAAAACAAATATTCCCAAAATTTCTGAATCGGTGTTCTAGAATGCCTTCGCTTTCTGTTACCAATAGTGACTGTTACCTCAGTATTAGAATTTTCAGTTAAGAACATTCTAGTCTCGTATTTGTGATCTTACGCCTTAGGGTTAAAACATTGAATAAGGACATTGGAGGTGGGGATGCAGTAAACCGTTGACTCCTGGGACTGGAGGTATGTGGAGATTTATACCTGTAGGGAAAAGGTGAAGTTATTGGTGTAAGGGATTGTGTGAAAATATATTAATGGTAAGATTTAGGTTTTATTGTAAGTGATAGTGAAAAAAAATATATTTAACACTAAGTAAGATACTGATCTAAGGAATTGTATGAGAATGTAGGTAAGGTAAAGGTGTTAGTGGAAGGGGTAATATGAAAAAAGATTAAGGTGTTAGCATAAGGGATTGCGGGGAAAAAATATCTCCCCTAAATCTTTGTGAACATGTTTGTGAAACTCAAATGTTTTCAGAACTGAAAATTTGCACCTGCTATGAATGCAATGACAGAGACAGCTCTGATCCTTTCCAGTGGAAGGCGACCCTCAGCAAATGCAGTTGGCCAATAATGAGCAGCTAAGGAAATTCAGATGCAATTATTTTAGAAGCCCCCCCCCCCCCCCCCCCAGTCCCCTCCTCCATCCCCTCCCCGTTTCCCTCTCCTCTAGCCATCTCCTGCTCCCTCCCCCCTCCGCAGCACATTAAGCATGCATCAATTCAATCTTTCCCTGCGTTATAAATATGCCATTGATCCTGGCCTCGATCGATAGGCTCATTCAGATGCACAGAGCCGCCTCAATGGCCTCAGCTCACAGCCTTTTAACAGAGTGTGCATTTCTGTGCATGCACAAACATGCAGCCTCACACACAAGCACACACACACGTATACACACACTCGCGTGCACGCTCACAAACACACACACCCTTATGCACACATGCACACACAGACGCACATGTGCACACACAAACACGAACAGGCTTACATATACGACGCACACACACACACATACACGTGACACATGTATCATTGTATCAGTAGTTCACCTTTTTGGAGTTTGAGCTCAAAAATGACAAGTAGAAGATGAGTAAATTTGACCTTTAGCCCCTTATTCATTGCTGTAGAAAGATAATTGTATGTGGTGTTGTGATCAGGTAGACCGGTTCACAAAATCAGAGTACAGTTTTAAATTGTGTTATGGTCAATGCTGTGTTCTTCTCAGCTGGACCTACCCTGAATTCCTGCTTTAAATGGTTAACAATATAACTTTCATAACTTATTCTATGGAAGTCGTCCTGGGCAAAGATATGTAACAAGGCAATAATCTGTGTCCTGCTCATGCATTATTAAAAGAGGTGTGAGATCACAAATATGTGATTAGAACATTCTTAACTGAACATTCTAATGCTGATGTCACAATCACTACAACTGGCAACTGAAAGCAACGGCATTCTAGAACAGCAAAACATTCCAAAAAAACCTACTCTTCAAAGGGTTAAGGTGTATAAGCACATTGCTTGACTGCATTGGTCACTCAGCTCGCGCTGATGAAAAGGAAATGTTTCACGGTCCCCTTCGTTAGGCTTGTTCCCTTTTTGTACAGCACTTCAGCCCCTGGCACTCGTTGCTTAACTTTCCCCTTTTTATATGGCCGTGCCACAGAGGTTTACAATGGCAAGATTAGTTTTTTACCGAGCGCAACAGGGCGAAGATGTTTTAAAGCGGTTATTTATGGCTACATAACCATGAAATTCTGCCGTGGAGAAAATGCTTAAATAGCGCTTTTCTCCGTGGAAAGAATTTTTCCCCAGCACATTCTTTTTATTTTTTATTTTTGGTGTCTTACTGTGAGATGGGATTCTTTTTCCACCACACTGCAAGCTTTACGTTCTGGTGGTTTATGGTCCGCAAACCGAAATGCATTCTTTGCTCCGTATCGAATAAACCTGAAGCAGCCGACTTGACTGTCTGTGCACTGTGACACAGGTATATTGGTTGCACAAAAGCCATAAGCGCAGTTCCTCTGTAATTCAGAGCATTTCTGGTTCATCTGACGTGTATATTGCCACTTCTCAGGAGCCTTCGGAAAGCTGAGGACTTAGGGAGACGTAGGCTAAATTAATTCCCTTAGCTTTAGAAGGCCTCCCTCGTCCATTTTCCTCTGGACTTTTACAGCGAAATGCTAAGGCCTGTCTTGTTAAAAAAAAGAAAAAAAAAATGAGCTTGGGAACGGTGGGAGGAGTCCAGGGACACGTCGTAAAAAGACGAGAAAGAGAAAATCGATTGCTATTTAATTTCCTCGTTTTATATTTACTGGCTCTCTCTCCATCAGTCAGTGGCTTGTCATTTTTAGATTAGGGGCTAAATTTCCCCTGAATCAGGTCAGCCGCCTGACGAGCGTCTCCCTGGAGACGAGGCCATCAGGTTGCGTGGGCGGGGTCTCTGGTGGATCATATGCTAATCACCGTTTTTGTCCTCCTCTGCTTTTGTCTCACATATGCACAATATCTGAACACAAAAGATCGACATCCACAAGTCAAGGTGTTCACCTGGGTGAAAACATTTCAACCTGCACAGTCATAATAACAATAATAATAATAATACCCTATAGCGTACCTTTCACGCAAGAAAAAAAACTCAAAGTGAATCACAATATTTCAAATGCAATAAAAACACAATGCAAAAGAATTATGTTAAAATGCATACAAAGAGGGAAGATTCACCAATAATTACCTAAAAGCAAAATGAGTGCATTCTGAGCTGCGACTTAAAATTAGGAATCAGTGATGCCTTTTCCATAGTTGGTGGTGAACTGTTCTGTAGTTTCAGCGCACATGTACTTTGCCTCTGTACATAGTTCATCTTTGGTAAACACAAGAGCTTTGCTTTAGAAGATCTCATAGTTTTAAATGGCTGCTGATAAAACATAAATCAAGTGCAGAGCTATAATAATAATAATAACAATAATAATAATAATAATAATAATGTAAAAGTCAACAACGTCAATGTAATTGTAATACATAGAAGATATGCACAGTCAATTTTATGTGAAATACAATTACATTTTAGATCGTAGTTGTCTGTATGATCACCCGCTGTACTGCCGTGCAGTGCACGTGACGGGTTAACCCCAAATCCTCACAGGGGCTTATGCACCTGCCCACACTTGGACATCCTAAACAGGCACCCCCCTTTCATCACGTAAATGAGCCCGCCCAGTCTGTGATCGTTACCTCATTACACAGACAGGCACTGTTTAATGTTCACATCAGACGGTGCGATGACCTGCGCGACCTTCGCTTCACCACTCACCTGCCGAGCGCTGCTAACACACTGTCATCGGGTGCTGCGTAGCGTGCTGTCAGGGGAGCCGTGGCGCTGGGCGTGGGCTGAGGCCGCTGCAGGCCCTGCAGGCACCGTTTCCCAGCCTGCTCCCTGTTTCCCAGCCTGCTCGCTGTCTCTGGTGCCTCATTAGCGCATATACGGGGGAATCCGCCATCAAGCCCGGGTCCTCTGGCTTCAGGTGTCAAAAGAAACCGGGGGACATATTTCCCCCTTTTACTGTGTGTGTGTGTGTGTGTGTGACAGAGAGAGAGACTGGTGTGTGCGTGTGTGTGTGTGTGTGTGTGTGTGTGTGTGCGAGTGTGAGAGAGAGAGACTGAGAAAGAAGACGTGTTAACGTGTGTGTGTACAGTATGTGTGTGTAAGACAGAGACAGAGAGAGAAGAGGACGTATGTGTTAATGTGTGAGAGACAGGGAGTGTGTGTGTGTGCGTGTGTGTGTGTGTGTGTGTGAGAGAGAGAGACTGAGAAAGAAGACGTGTTAACGTGTGTGTGTACAGTATGTGTGTGTAAGACAGAGACAGAGAGAGAAATAGAGAAAAAACACGTGTTAGTGTGTGTGTGTGTGTGTGTGAGAGAGAGAGAGAGAGTGTGTACGCTTTGGCAATATGTATGTGTGTGTTTCATGCCAATAAAGCATTTTGAAATTTGAATTTGAGAGAGAGAGAAAGAAAGCAAATGAGAAAGCGAGAAGAGGACGTATGTGTTAATGTGTGTGTGTGTATGTGTGTGCATGACAGACAGAGAGAGAGACAGAGAAGATGTATGTGTTAATGTGGGTGTGTGTGTGTGTGAGAGAGACTGAAAGAGGGGGAGAAGAGGACGTGTGTGTGTCAGTTTTTGTGAGACAAATTGAGAATACGAATGAGAGAATCTGAGTGAGAGTGAGTTTCAGTGTGTGTGAGAGAGGGAGAGAAAAGGAGAGGATGAAAGAAAGTGTACATGTTCACAGTTTCAAAACACAATGTACTATTTCACAGCGAGTTGGGCTTAGAACGTTTCTCCACATCTTTAAACGAATTAATACATAGTGGTTTGGTATTGTTAGGCTGGATTATAGAGCCACACCAAGTCTCCTGCTCGGTACATAATGTCATTTGTTGCCATTACTTGAAGCTGCTCCTCTTTGATTGGAAAGGTTCTGCTAACAGTGTATAACTATAAATATCACCTGTAACTGTTTTTTAAAAAAAACAGCTGGGCCAAGTTATAATCTCCATGCTCTGTAATTGGTCTACACTCTTCTTAACCTTTTCACAGGAGTGTGACAAACCGCTCGTCTGACTGTTTGAAAATTTCTCAGTAGACCGTTTTATAGAGCACAAGAAGGTCAATTACCTTCTACAGAGTGTTGAAATAAGCTGCATTTGCAAGATAGGTTAGAACTTTAGGTCCCTGGAATTGGATCTTCTTTTCATTATCTTTTTTTTTTAGCAAACTGTACATTCTGTATGTCAGAACCACTTCCCGAAGCCAACGCTCTTCAGTGAACCCTTAGAGGGACGTGAAGGCCTCACCCAACGTAATTGCAGAGTTACCTGAATTAGGAATTATGTAAATTATTTCAGGGAAAATTATGAATATGTGGAGAAGTAGGGAAACTTCACCATGAGGTAGTGTTTATTTACAGGAGATGAGCAGGAACTTGGAAATGCTCAAAGCATCTTCCAACACGTGCATTCTCTAATAATATTGTTCAAAATAATGTTATGTACAGTACTTAACTATACAGGAAGAAATAATTGAGATAAACTGTCTGATAGAAAATCAGTTTCAGTGCAGTTATACAGAATGGAAGACTTATCCTGGCATAAGCATAAGTAGGTTTGGGTTGTAATGTAAAAAGCCATTAAAATTTTTCCATTTCTAATTTAAAGTTTAAAATATCTACTGCAGGATGAAATATTGTATATTTTTAAATAAATATATAATGTATATATTTTTTTAATTTCCCTTTATTCTTCCAGTAGTAAATAATTTACTTATTTATTTGTAATAACGAAATCCTTTCCTGCATGGCCAGGAATTTGCCGTTTCGAGTGTCATTTTGAATGTAAAAGCTTTATTTGGGCCCATTAACTGTGCAATGAGCAATAAAACCTTGGGCCGTGTGTTTGCTTATCTTTTAAGCAGACGGAAGTCGCGGTCCGGCCGAAGACTGGAGTGTGAGAGCAGAAGCTGGGAGACGGGGAGCGAGCGAGGCAGAACCCTCAGATTGAATGGATCACAGTCCATTACCTCTCCCAGCACCAATTAGATTTGGAGTCGCTTCCTGTTAATGCTTACCCTTGCAGGTCCGCGCTAAATTAAATACTAGATCTTCATTGCAGGCTGTAAGGCAATTGATTTTTACCCTTTAATCAATTTATTTCATTAGTTATACATTCATTTTTTACATGCATCCTTATTCTCTCCCCCCTCCCACCCACCCTTTTCTTCTCTAGAGACGGTGTGGAAAGTGACCCATCCCTGCTGCATTGCATTGGAGTCTGCTGTAAGTTATCTGAAAGGTGAATCACACTTCTGCTTTGACTCGAGGTTCACTGGAACTTTAAACATCATGCGCACTACAAATGCTGAGGAGAATTTGACCCCGGTCCTGGAGAGCTGCAGGGGTCTACTGGTGTTTTGCCTTAAAAATCTGCCGCCAGTTTAGACCTTAGAAACTAGGCGAGGCGCGTAAACTGCCTTCATCCAGCCGAGTAACCACAAGGCCCAGCAGACCCTGCATGGCTCTCCAGGACCAGAGCTGGGGACCCCAGCAGACCCTGCATGGCTCTCCAGGACCAGGGCTGGGGACCCCAGCAGACCCTGTGGCCCTCTAGGACCAGGGCTGGGGACCCCAGCAGTCCGTGCATGGCTCTCCAGCACCAGGGCTGGGGATCCCTGGCTTAAGGGTTCCATCGAAAGGCAGGTGAGGGCAGCAAGGGGCTCCATGTGCTCTGAGTAAATCAAAAGAATGTTCTCCGCTCTTTAAAAAAAAAGAAAAACGTCTGCACCCTTAATCTTTCAGACCTCACCTCCCCGACAGCCCCTTTGCACCTTCAGATGAAATACAGCGCTTTCCACAACACTCGACTGCCTTCACACCGGCGTCGCTCTTGGGCGTTCGCGCCACGCAGATTCACTTATCCGCGAGTGCGTTCCCGTCTCTGATCGGCTAATCCAGACATCATAACGAGCGGCGAACGCTGACTGTAGCATTGTGCTCAACTTGTGAGTCCTTTGGAGCCAGAACAGTGCTCTTTGTTGTCCAGAGTCAACAGAACAAGGTTTGCCACAGAGATGGTACACTTGTGTGGCTGTCCATGCACATTACACAGAGTGAGCGCAAACAGTATATATGCACAGGCATTCCAATTATAATGCAGACAATCTGACGCTGAAAATACAGAATATAAATGTGAATTTTAAATCATGCATAAATCTGGTTCTAACAAAGAGGCTGGCAGCAATTTTTTTCCCAATTTTTGCTGTATAGCTTACAAATATAACAGTATCTTTAGCTTCATACTATCCTTTATAGTTGCAAGCCACATTTCCACTAGAGAATACCACCGTGTAGAAAATATAAATGGCAATATTGGCTGTGAGGGAGGTTGCAGTGGTAGAACAGTATATCATTATAATTATGTGGTGCAATAAGTAAAGAACAGCTCCAAGTCTAGGAGTATTTAAATTGTTAGTTTTAAGAAAATGCAATTTAAATGGTCCCCAGTGAGCTGTGTATTTATTAAAACTGCCAAAATGGCACGCGCGTGCCTCTTTTTTTCCACCCCCCTCCCCACGCTTGCTTCCGAATCTCCCATTAAACTGTGCCAACGGCTACTGATAAAATACAGAGAACAGCATATTAGTTTGTGATGGTTATTTTATTTTATTTTTTTGGGAGGGGGAGGGGGTGGAGAGAGAAGACACAGCCTCACTAATTGAGTGCGCGTCTGCATTTACTTTCCCCATTCCGTTTTGCCACTCTGCTCGCTCGCCTTAGTTCCATCTCCTCTAAACTAATAAACACGACAGCCGAGGCGCATTTGTATTCTAAAGCCCGCGCCCGTCGCTGCACCAAATTAAGAGGCAAATTTTATCCCTGGCTATCATTAATATTATCATCAGCATTGTTATAATTACTTTATTGTTTTTTACATTGCCTCTCTCTCGCTCGCTCTCTCTCTCTCTCTCTCTCTCTCTCACTTTTATTTTGCCTGTCGGGAATATGAAATATATGCAAATGCAGCTAGGAAAGAGGAACGTGTGTGTGTGTGTGCGTGCGTGTGCGTATGTGGTGGGGGTTAGAATGGTAGAAAGAGAAGCAAAATGATTGTGTGTGCGTGCGCGTGCTTGCGTGTGTGTGAGTGAGTGCGAGAGAGATAGAGAGAGAGAGAGAGGGGGTTGAACAAATGAAGGGTGGGGGGGTTGGTATTCAGCTGGCGTATTGGAAACCCAATTAATCAAGCAGCGGAGAGGAGCGGTGCAGCGAGGATGAGATTGCCCTTCACGTTGATGAGGGCTGGCCAGGGCAATGGCTGATCCACCTGAGGTCTAAACAAGCAGACAGGCATGCAGGAATTATGGAAATGCCTTCACGTCTCTCCCTCCTCCTCCTCCTCCTGTCTTTTTCCCCTCTGCACTTCTTGAAGGATGTAAAATGCAAGCTGTTATTCCATCTTTTTCTGCTGCACTATCCAGCCTGGAAACAAAAACGCACACTTTCTAGTGCACACACACTCTCTCACTCTCACACAGACTCACTCTCACACGCACACACACACAGACTCACACACTCTCTCACACGGACTCACACTCCCACACACAGACTCACACATTCACACACACACACACACACACACACTCTCTGATATGGACTCACGTGCACACACACAG
The DNA here is from genome assembly GCA_039654925.1 of Anguilla pacifica. Classification (NCBI taxonomy): domain Eukaryota; kingdom Metazoa; phylum Chordata; class Actinopteri; order Anguilliformes; family Anguillidae; genus Anguilla; species Anguilla pacifica. The sequence goes on from CM077297.1 coordinate 25,685,667, forward strand.
ACTCACACATTCACACACACACACACACACACACACACACACACACACACACACTCTCTGATATGGACTCGTGCACACACACAGACTCACACATTCACACGCACACACACACTCTGACATGGACTCAAGCGTACACACACAGACTCACACGCACACACACTCTCTGAAATGGACTCATGCGTACACACACAGACTCACACACTCACACGCAAACACACACAGACTCACACTCTCTCCCTCTCTCTCACACACACACACACACACACACTCCCTGCTTGGTCTGTATCATATTATTGATCAAAGTATTGATCATATGTGATCAAATGCATAAACGTTCACTTCTTACTCTATAGTTCAAAGGCCTTGCCTTTGACTGTATGACGTTTTATTTTGTAAATGTGCATTTACTGTTTCTTGGTTTACGGGGTCAACGCAGCTGTGGACTGCACGGCCAAAGCAAGAAGGTCGACCGTCAATCAGCGGAAGAATGGTGCAGACCTCTCTTTCCCTGCAGAAACATCTCTCCTTCCTCAGAAATTGCTTAAATTGACCGTACCGGTAGAAAAAAGGGAGAAAACCTTGCTCCGCTCGTTGACTTAATCCGATCCCCCCCCCGTGTCTAAATGCAGAGGAGCACCTGGCCCTGGCGTCCCGTGCCGGGTCTATAAATATTGACCAGCGTTTGGCCGGCGCAGTGTTAATGAAGCTTTAATAGGTAGCACCTCTCTTAGGAGGCCCCTCGTCCTTCTGCAGACCCTCGGAGGCTGTGGTCCGCGTCCAAATTGGCTGAGAATGACGGTGGCAGTGGAAGCAGCACACCTCAGTCCAGGTCAAATAAAATTCCCCCCTCGTTATATTCTTATGTAGCGGACGGTAAATCGGAAGTTTTTTGGGGTTTTTTTTTTTTAACGAAGAGTTATAAATGTGTGGAGCAACTTGGAATGTCTTATAGTAGGCAGGGACTCTCAGGGTGTGCAGGACCAGCCCAGTTGCAGTGTTAGATACTCTCTAGACCAGGGCTGCCCAACCCTGTTCCCGGAGATCTACTGTCCTATAGGTTTTCACTCCAGCTCTTAACAAAATCACACTCATTCAACAGCTAGAGATCTTGTTGAGTTGCTACTTAGATAAAAATTAGGCGTGCCAGATTAGGGTTCAAATGAAAACCTGCAGGACGGTAGATCTCCAGAAACACGATTGGGTAGCCCTGATTTAGACGGTGGGGATTAGCCTGCCCTTGAAAGCTCATGGCTCTGTGCTAGAGAAATATTGGAAGAATGTCGTGGGAGGGAAGGGAAATTGCTGATCTAAGAAATGGCTGACAGTTGGATTGACAAATCACAGGGTTACATTAAGTGCAGGTCTTAGAGGTCAGGTGGCTTTTCAAGTCACAAGGTAAATAAACTCTGTGTTCTTCTAAATGGAGACCACCATCAGATTTGCTCCATGGCCAGTTGGTCCTCGATTTATCATGTCACAGGTTGACGCAAGCATTTTAATGCAAGCTTTTTGTATGTGGGTTTCGTTGAAGGAACGGAATGTACACTGAATTCTTACAAAGGAAAATAATCAAGACTTATAACTTGGTGTATACTATAACTTGATCCCTTTTGGCAGAGGCTAGCTAACAGATAGCAAAATACAAGATAGCAAAAACAGTACGGTACCTAATGTTAACAGAACTGGCTAGCCATATGGCTTCACCATTGCTTTACTGGATCCAGCATGTTATATTTGATTGCCTGCTTGCCTTTTCAGACAGAGTCAGTGTGTGTCTGACTGGCTTTCTGCTGTCGGTGTGCCTCCTTGCTGCATGTGCGCGCCAGTTACTGCAGCCCTAGATGGTCTCCCATTGTTCACATGTTCGTTTAGAACTTTAGATCGATGGTATTATTCAAACCTGGAGAAGCTAGTCTGATTTTGGAAGTTAGTATTGTGTATCTGTAGTCTGCGGACAATTCTATGACTTGTTTCAGTGCCCATTGGCTGAACAGTCATGTGCTTGAATTGGGCACATCCAATCAGATCAGTGTGGCATTTCAAGAAAATGTACGTCTCTTACACAGATATAGAGTCGTAAACACTGTCTAACTGAGACCAGCTGGCTCAATGGACTGTTGTATGATCTTATGACCTCTGTTTGCCAATTGGTGAGAAATTGACTCCACTTTCTTTTTAACAGACAATGACATAAAATAGTAAGCAACTTTCAAATGAGAACCAAATGAAATATTCTTCATTTCACATTGTCTGCATTTGGAACTCATTTTCCAGCAGAAGTTCCCTTTAGAAGTTGCATCAGCCAAAAAATATAATCCCACTGATTCCTGTCATTTCAAAAATTATAATCAGTTGACCATAATTTCCTCTCTTACCATTTAGGACTGACATGCCCATGCAATCATGTGACCTCCTCTCCACCCCCCCCCCCCCCCCAAAAGGGAGGGTTAATGTGTCGGTTAAATATCCCTTAAACTGCTGTCAAATGTGCAATGGCTCATTGGTACAACCCCCAAAATATGCATGCAGACCCTGCAGACTACATCCAGCACAATAGATGTGACATGAGATAAATATGGAAAAGTGCCAACAGAAATAAGCACTTTTGCCCCTTTATTTGGAACACACAGTCAAGTGACGTTGCAAGAAGAATGTGTACATGCAGCTCGAGATGTAACAGGCTGCAGCAATATATAACATTATGAAAAACAGATCAGGCCGTGATTGAGGAGGTCATGTGATGTACATCAGTGCTCAACATGGCTGCCCGTCACGGTGATGTCTCACTCGAGGATCATGGGTAACAGGGTCATAGAGAAGGAGCAATGATTATTTGTTTATAGGCAGCTTAAATCTTGCTGTGATGTTTCAAGCTTTTGCCTGCAAGTATCCCCTTTTCTAACAGTACAGAAAACTGAAACACCCATACCTGCACAACAATGGGAATTGAAAAAACACCTTCCGGTTAGTTTATACCATCGAATAAATCCTAGGGATTAATTATTTATTTGTTGGTGGTCCCTGAATCTCTCATGTAGAGGTGAAAAACTTATTGTTTGCTTGGTATGTCAAACTTTTTATATTCCTTGTGGCTATTCGCAAATATTACTTTCGCATTTATAGAAAATGTTAAGATTCATATTTTTCTCTAGTAAAATACTGTTAGCATCATAAAAACCCATGTACAGTATCTCAATTTCTGAGTTTGTTCATGAATAGATTAAATAGGTTCGTATCCCAGCCAATGCCCCAAAACCCAGCCACAGGGGATGCGCAAGCCAGTGCATTCTTAGTGCCAGTCCCAAGCCCGGATAAATGGGAGGGTTGCTTCAGGAAGGGCATCCAGCGTAAAACATATGCCAAATCAAATATGCGGATCAGGATGATCCACTGTGGCGACCCCGAACGGGAACAGCCGAAAGAAGAGGAAAAAAATTACTATTTGTGTTTCATGGCACTGTGACCACTAAAGTATCTTTAAAACTCCATTTAAATAAAATTTGTCTGATGTAATGGAATAAGAGTTTTGTAATTTGGCTGAATGACAAAACCTTTTAGAGTTAAAGAGTTTTCCCTTTTTTTGTTGTTTACTGGCAAAATACTAGATAAATATGTTAACCAGTTAAAATTCAGTCCATCCCCATGAGCCCCCCTCCCTCCAGCATGAGCCCAATCCCCAAATCTGTACCGCGAGCCCACCCCCAGCACTGTGTTTCACAGCTCATTGAGTTCTGCATCCCTGCCTAACACTGCTTAGCCCTGCAGGTCACACGGGGATGCTTCTGACATTGGCAGTGATCACCCCGCATCTTTATTCTTCCTTCTCATTCGCCAGACGTGGGTCAGGTGAGCGATGTCAAGGTCTGTCTGCTCTAACCCCCCCCCCACCTCATCCCACCTACTTTGCCCCCCCCCCCCTTTAAAAAAAAGAAATTATTATACTGTCAGGTCCCTGGGCAGTTTGTAATTCCGTGCCAGCGTATGATCATTCTGTGTTGTCCCGAAACGCATAACTCAGCCCTGACAGGTGATAAATACAATCTTTTCCACCTCGTGTGCAACAGACCCTGAAGAAAAATGGGCTCGAGAAAGAAAAAAAAGGGGGGTGGGGGGCTAATTTCAGATGGGGAAACCTTGAAGAGACGAGAACACACAGCGATGACGCTGCTGTTTGGCATGGCCCCCTTCCCCCCTCTCTATCCCTCTGGCCTCCCCAGCCTTAATGAAGAGGGCACGCAAATTGTCAATGAGGGACTGTCGCAGCCCTTTTCCATCCAGCCCATTTTAGCCCAATTCCTTATGCTGCTGATGCATAAACGATACCTACGGTATATATTGTGCCCACACTGTCATAGTCTACCAGTGGTTACACAACTCAACCCTGGGGAAACCTTTTCAAGCTGGTTTTTGTCCCTCTTAATCAATTTACATTGTTGAGAATGTATGTAAGTTCTGCGATTTTTTTTATGCCCATTTGCCCTGTTATTTTCCACAAAATTGCTTTTGTTTCAGTGACCAAGATTCCAAGCAGATATGCCCCCCCCCTTGCTGGAGTATAATTACCTCTGTTAAAAAAAAAGTAAGCTCCAAAGGAATCGTTTGCCATATAGCACGTTACGGAAAATGAAGACAGCCATTCATCTGATCTAATTAAAAATCCTGAGATGGAGAATATGAGATATCCATGGCATGCACAGCTATTTCTTACATAATGCAGCCGTAAGAGGGTAAATCGTCCTTCAGTGCATTCTGAAAGTGTCTCATTTAGAAGAAATAACAGCTGGTAGTTACGGTTGAAATGGGAAGCAGGATATGCACTGTGGATCTCCAGGACCGAGTTTGAGAACCTTTGCTCCACAGCAACACCTAAAATTAGGTTAAAGATGTGAAAAAAAAACATTCAAAAACTCACTTTTCCAAGATCAGTGACAAGAGTTACCAAGCCTACGGTTACGGAATAACAACAAGACTTAATGACATGTGTCTGACGTGTCTTCTCATCTGGCAATAAATAGTTTTTTATGCTTTCCCCCCCTTTTTTCCACATTAAATGGTCATCACTGTACTTCTCATTCTGCTGCAGTTTGTAAGTTGCACAGACGTGAGTCAGAGGAAGACACTTCATGTGCATGCCAGCAGTCAGACCTGCAGGTCCCCGTTCAGCCAGCAGGGGTCGCTGGTGCGCGATGAGGTCCTGTAATCCCGTCCGACTGGATGCCTCCGTCCCAGGGTGCAGCTGGATCCAGTTGCCAAGACGACGACCATGCTGGGCTGCCAGCCGCAGCCGGTACCGGCGCGGTTCGGTTCTGACACCAGGCCGTCGGGCCCCAACCACGCGCTACAAAAAAGCCTTAACAGGACGGGCCACCAAAGCCGCCCTAACTGACGGTTCCTCTGCTGGCACAGCCTCTGAGGCCTGGATTCAATCAACTTTCATTTGAAAGTGTTCAAAAACCATTTTGGGGCGTTTTCGTTGTTTTTTGGGATTGGCGACCCTGCCAAAGTTTGTAACAAAAGAACAATGAACACTTTAAATTTAAACTGTGGAAATGCGAAAGGACAGATCTGCTGAATCCAGATCTGTGTTTCATTTCTGTTCTGGACCAGAGGCATAGTGTGGCAAGACAGGAATTAGGGCTGTAAGCGAGAGGTGACAGATTCATTGGAGCCTTCAGCAAGATGCTTAGCCAACCTCGTCTGCTCCAGTAGATATGCAGAGATATGCAGAGATAATGCGGCGTGAAAATCTGACCTGTGCATAAATCACCCTGCAGACAGTCCTCCGCTAAATGAATAATTATAACAGACATCGCGCTCCGCGAAACCGCTCGGGCGACCTGCTCCGATCTGTTTGATCACTTGACAGACTAACACTGAGAGAGGCAAAACCAACAGAAACCGCGGAGATCTGCTTCACGGTGAAGCCGTGGAGACAGAGAGAGAGAGACTGTGAAAGACCGACGCCGAGGGGTGAACAAGCGAATGGGAGGTTTTTCGCTCCTTTGACAGGTGTCAGTTTGGAAAACAAACAAGCCCCCCCCCCTCCCCCCTTTCCCTACACCTCCCTCTCATCTTAGACCAACTGACATTCCCCTATGGCTTGGTTTACAGTTTATATTACAGATACTCAAATCTGACCCCGAGGGCAGTAGGTACCGCTGGTTTTCATTCTTCCCATCCAATCAGGGCCTGGTTTAGACCTGGGTCACCAGGTGAGTGGGATCTCTGGCCAATCAGTGACATTAATCAATCAATTAACTCTCAGGTAGAATGGAAAAACAGGAGCAGAGATGGGAGGGAAAGGGAAATGAATTATTCATGATAGATGAAGTGTTCGCTCTTCAGGTAAGCCCAGACCTGTCAGAATCGCATGTGGATAAATTAACCTCACGAGGCAAAGTGTAGGAGCGATGTTGCCTGGACTAAACTCGGCACTACATTGTTAAAATGTTGTACATTTTTTTCCCCCCATTTTGTGGAAATGCCTGGAGGGCCGTGGTGCTGGTCTGTATAGCACAGAAACCCTGGTCCTGGAGAGCTGCAGGGTGTGTAGGTTTTTGTTGTCACTCTTAGTGCTTAGTTGACCAATTAAAGCAGTTGGCTCACCTCACCTGGCTTCTTGTGTCTGGAAAGGTTGCTGATATTGAAGTGAAAACAAGAATGGCTGATCCTGTGGCTCTCTGGAACCAGGGTTGAGGACAACTGGTACAGTATATGGGAGATTCATAGGATGCCATGCTGGAGGAGCTGTCACTCGAAGCCCAAGCCATGCCCAAGGACAAAATGGCTCCTCCTCTACAATCAGAGGGTAAGTCTGGCTGTGCTCATTCACCCACAGCTGAAAGTGATCAGCTCATTAAAGATGCCTAATATAAGTCTGTCTGTGTTTTTGCATTAAGTTTATGCAAACTTGTCGATGCAAAAATAATATGCAATTTAAATGTTTTCCTATGACTGGTAACAGAATATTTTTAATTTTCTAAAATGTTTAACAGACGAAACAAGTTTTATATAATAATAGGATTTTTAGAATGAGGTATCATTGACATTGAAGAAATTGTATCCACTTGATTTTCAAGGACTGCATTTCAGTGGCATGGCCAGAAATGGGTTTTTTGGGGGGGGGCCTGAGCAGAAAGTGGGTGGGCAAATTTTTTGGATCAATTACGCACTCCCACCCGGGCCCACCCTTGGCTTCACCCCTGCAACATTCTAACTGCTGCATAGATTCTCCAATCCATTTCTTTTTCTTTTTTCCTCCTTTTATGTAACAATTATCCAATCTCTACACTTTCAGGTTTTGACATACCAATGTATATCACATCACATCATATCACAGATGTGCCATATTTGTTTATTTATTTGTTTATTTTAATTAGCATTTCACCCTATAAATTTTGTTTTAAAGGGGATGTGTGTCCCTGACTAGAAGCACAATCTCCTTAAAGACATAAGTCATTGTCACTATTGCCCAAAGAAGAGGTTTAGCCTGGCTAAGGAGGGAATTCTTTAAAAAAAAGAAATCGTACAAGTCTGCGTTTCCATGGCAGCCCCTCCCTCTTCCTTTGGCGGATATTCGCCTCCTGGTGACAGCGCCCCCTCAGGAGACGCCGTAGCAGCTGTCCAGGTTCACAGCCCTGTCATCTGCCTCCTCTGCCATTTCACCCCCCTGAAGCCCGCTCGTGTGTGTGTGCTCCGAGCTCTTCGTGCTAACCGCTATTTTACCACCTCCTGCTGCTACTGCACTGTTCATGCGGTTCTGATCCATACACACACCCTCCCCCGGCCTCTCTGCACCTGAGTAGGGTTTTAAACAGGGGGCCAATGTGGGCCAGTCAATCACCGGAGAGAGAGACCCCTGGGCGCACACACACACAAATACACGCAGGCGCACACACACACAAATACACGCGCACATACGCAAATACACACACGCACGCATGCACAAATGCACGCAGGCGCACACACATGCACGTACACACACACACAAATACACACATGCACACATGCACAAATGCACGCACGCATGCACATGCACACACACAAATATGCATAACCACACACACACGCACATGCACACACACACACACACACAAATACGCGGACGCGCACACATGCACACACATGCACGTACACACACACACACAAATACGCATAACCACGCACACACACACACAAATACACACACACATTTCAAGTTCATTAAAAGCGGGGACTGGGTGTGCCTCACCGCTTTCTAATCCGTCTCGTTACTGCGGTACCGTTGTCATTGACGACTCATTAATCTCCCTGCCACTGCATCATGACAAGTCTGAGTATTACACAATATGCCCTGTGAACTATAAGAGCTGGGGAGAGAAGAGGGGACCTGGTGTGAATCAACCGTTTTTATTATTCATCCGTGTGTCATATGTGCTCCTCTTAACGGCAAGCCTGTGTGTGTGTGTGTGTGTGTGTGTGTGTGTGCGCGTGCGCGTGCGTGCATGTGTGTCTGTGTGTATGTGCGCGTGCGTGCACGTGTGTGTGTGTGTGTGTGTGTTTTTGATATGGATGGTGTCTAGGTCATCCTGGGGGGGGGTGGGGTGGGGGGGGGGGTGGGGTGGGGGGGTGGGTGTGGTAGGGGTGGGGGGAGGGCAGAGGGCGGAGGGCGGTTTGCTCTCGTGACAGTCGCTGAATGTTTGACGTACAGTATAGAAGGAGATAACCCCACACATACAAACCCCCCCCCCCCCCAACCCTACCCCTCCACGGAAAGCACAGAGGACTGAAGAAGCAAACACAGATGTCAAAGGTCACAAGCCCCTTCCACTCAACACACAAACACTGTTGCTGTCATATGAGACCAGAGCCCAGAACAGAAGCAGGAAACTGTCTTAGGAAAACAAGACGGTCCTTTTTACAAGTACGCCGCTGAAAGTATTTCAGCTGAAAGAGATTCAGAGATTTATATTCGTATCTGTTTTTTTTTTTTGTTTTGTCCGGAATTTAATTAATGGCTGAGAATGCCACGTGAAAGAATGTTTCTCTGCACCCAGAAACCTGCCGTCCACTTTTGAATTCCAAATCGCGTCTGGTCACGGCGGCTTCGACCCCCTTCCCCAATCGAAATGTGAGTGTGAGCTCTTTTTAATAAGGCTTCAGCGCCAAAAGGGTTCATTATCTGCAGTCTGTGACACGTTCTCGCTCGATTCCTCCTTAATTAAATATTGCATAAGAGATTTGCTGGGGATGTTAGCAGCGGTGTTTGCAGCGATGTAGACATTCTGACCCTGGTCTCTGCCTTTAAAGAAAGGGCTTCGGAGATTTCGCTGAGAATGGGAGCGTTTGTTAACCTTTTCGGAAAGGCAGGCGGGATTTTTTTCGTCACGTCTGTCTTTGCCATTAAACTGAACCGGTAGAAAATGCCTCAGGTGTTTGCTGATAAAACTGGCCCTTTATTGCTCACTGCTTTAACATTTTGCCTTCAGAATAGAGCAACCCCCTCCTCCCCCTTCATTGTTTGGACGCTACATGTTCTGGACTGCTTCATAGCACCACCTATTGGCCTTAAAGGCCAGTGGCCAAGGCCATTCTCGGGTTCCTGCAGTTCTGCCTCGGGCAATCCCCTGCATTTTATTTTCCGGGTTGTAGCGTCGGATTGGCAAATTAAAACGGTTTTGTCACTCATCTTCAGCACTTGGCTCGCTCACGTTCAGTGTTCGCCACAGGCTCGGTGTCCACTTGAGAAGGTGATTTGCAGCATCCATAACATGAAGCAAAGAACATTGTTCCTCACAGGTCTTTGGCATCGTCAGTTTTGATTTGTCTATTTTAGTTTTCTTCTGTTCAAAGTAACACTGTTTCAGCATCATATAAACAGATTTCCCTCCAATTTCCAGAAGACGAAGGATGCACAACATTGCACCAGAAAGAGGTGTACTTTGTTAGGGTTAGAATGAGAACCAACAGGATGGTAGATCTCAGGAATTGGGTTGGGCAGCCCTGCCTAAATGTTTGCTCACTGTGGACACAAGATGGTGTACTTGCAAGCTGAGTTCTTTTTTCTTTTCTTTGCAGTGTTCATTACCTCCAGGACCAATTTTTCTTTGCAATCCGATGTACAAACCGACTAAAACAAGGACAGAAGAAACAGATTGGTAATGGTGCTTCGGCACTCACACCCAAGATTCCTTTGTCATCCTTTGACACCAAGGCAATTGGAAAAAAAAACTTCCAAAGACAATGATGAACAAAAGATTATTTGACCTCAGGTATTCTCTAGGGATTTTTTTTTTTTTGCATTTGTGTATGTGGATCAGACATGCAGTACCCAGTTCATTTATTCACAAATGGAGATAAATCTCATATTTATGCACTTGCAGGCTAACAACTTCCATGACACTTAACTGTATTTAATGAGGATACCTGAGTGAATAAAAGGAATAATTATTCAAACGTTTGCTACACGGGTAATTCTGAAGGCGTGTAATTATGCAAGTGACAGATTCGTATTAATAACAGTGGATGCATGCATGCGCGCACGGGTGGCCATTGTTATTTTTAGACGAAAGTTCATATTTGAGTTTGATAATTGAGCATCCAAGTGCATTCAGCACAGCCTCCAAAGTTGGCGGGTGGGTGGGTGGGTTGGGGGGAAGGACTGAGTTTCCTCTCCAGTTATGCGGCGGAGTGATCCACAGACAGCGCGGGGAGTGAGGGGGGATTTCAGTGCAATACGGTACGCGGGGTAGTTACCACAAAGATACCTGAGGGCAGATGAGGAGATGCGTTGTGATTCGAGGAGCCCAGCAGCTGGCTCAAAGCATTTTTCTCTAATGATGATCTTATGACCCCCCCCCCCCCCCCCCCCCCCGGTTCTCTTTCCATTGGAATCTGAGCTCGCCGCTGGATGCAGGCTCAGAGGGTACGGGGGGTTTATGGGATCGCGACTGTACACGAGCGGGGGCAGGTACTGCCTGGAACGCGGCCCAGAGTGGGCGGGAGATGGACAGGTGCTTTGTTCGCGTTGCCAGGTAACCCGGTGAGCTCTTAGATCAGAGCAGAAAGTGACCTCAGCCGGTCCCCTAGACCTGGCCTGCTCTCGCAGGATTACTGAACAGAGCGTGTGTGTGTTTTATCTGACACAGTATCACATGGGTAAGGTCAATCCACACCTTCACGAGTGACTCGATCAAAGCATCTAGTTCAACAGACCGACTTTGAGGAACGGCAGCCAAACACACTGTGTCCCGACTCTGTAGCACGGAGTGGGAAACTCGATTTCCAGAGGGACTTTTCCGTCTCTGAATTTCATGCCAACCTCTGATGAGCCCAATCACTTAATGAGCCCAATCATTTAGATGATCTGACGTTTCAGCTGCATTGTTTTATGAGCTCATAAATGACAGCTGAAGACTGTTCTTGTGCCCCTATAAAATATTTTTTTAAATACTTTAGTGTGGTCTTATCCAGGAAAGTGAACCACCATTGGTATGTCAGGCTAATTTACTAATTGAGCTGGGGGCTTTTGTTGTAGTACTGCTATAGACATATGTGGTAATGTAGTTTAATGTGGGGTGGCAGTGTAATATATTGGGTAAGGAACTGGTCTTGTGGTCTAAAGGTCACTGGTTAGATTCCTGAGTAGGACACCACCGTTGTACCCTTGAGCAAGGTACTTAACCTGCATTCCTTCAATATATATATCCAGCTGTATAAATGGATGCAATGTAAATGCTACGTAACAAGTTGTGTAAGTCACTCTGGTTAAGAGCGTCTGTTAAATGCCTGTAATGTAATGTAATGCGATGTGATACACTCCTCAGAAATGCCCAGGTCAGTTAATAGAAAAGTAGAGCAGCATTAGTCCGATCCTCAGACCGCTTGCTCAATGAGGCCCAGAGGCCTCAGGCTGGAAAAGAATGGTTTTAAACTTCAGACTCTGAAAGTCAGGTCAGCATAAGTGATGGAGCATATGCACGGATAATGACGGCCATAAAGCGGGACGACGCCGTCTCTGCCGGTGAGATACGGCCGAACGAATGGCCACGGCGATCCGCTTCTCCATTTTTTGGTCTCCGTTTCCCCGCTTTCCCGCTCTAACCTTTTAAGTGATTGAGGAGCGCAGGTAATGGCTGGCCAGGGGGCCCCGGTGTTCCCCGTGGGGCCCGGGACGCGGCGACCCCGGCCCCACTCTCAGCACGCCCCCCCCCCCGGTGACCGTTTCTTTGATCTGTGCGCTTTTTAAATGTCAAGACCGCTGTCTCAGTAGCTTCCTCATCACTTTATAACGATTGGGCTTGAATTCCCCCTTCAACTGCGGGGCAATTCTCATCTTCTCCCCTCCCTCTCCCTCTCGCTCTCTCCCCCATCCTTCTGCCTCCCTCGCACTACGAGCGGAAGGCCTAGCCATTTCGGCTTTTTTCTTTCGCCGCGATTAACGCTCAGATTTAGAGCCTCGTAAAACACCGGCCCGGCTTGCCGGAACGTTCCCATCAGAGGCCTGAAAGACGGTCTTATCCCGCGCATCCGGACGGCCGTGGAGCTAACGGCCATATTCTTCCATCTCCTCTGTGAGAGGTCAGCACCCGGGAACATAACCAGGGCCTCTCTGAGCAGGTGGTAGGAAATAATAGCATTCTGCTGAGGTTTTCTATTAAGAATGTTGAAGGTCCAGAATGTGTGGATCAGGTGTTAATAAAAAAAAAAGCTAAAAAGCTAGCAGTATCACTAGTTAATGGCGGACGAATGGTTGGGTTGGTGGAGCTCTAGTGGTGGCTGACTTCAACTAGACCATTGTGTTTCCATTGTTTCAGTTAGTTTTTTTTTTTTTTTCCTTTTAAGTGGAGAGCAAATATTTCCGATTGGTTCATGTGAGTTGATGATTGACAGCATGCATTAGCTCCACCCTTATGGGTCATGAAACCTCTCTGTCCCAGCCTGGATCCCCGAGTGCTCGGCAAGAACCTAATGAGACAGGAAATGGAAAACCTCCATCTGGAAAGTATAACTGAAAACTGATAATCCTCTGGGCCCAGTAGACTTGTTCTTACAAAAGAAAGTGATGTCCCATCTCAATACAATACTTGGGGGGTTGCAGGCATGCTTTGGCCCTAACAGGAACACTAGGAATGGAGGAAGAACGCAACGATTGGTAGATAAAAAGGTAGAACACTGTAGCTAGGCAACAACAGAGGAGTCACCACAACCAGAGTTAAGTGTAACTCTCATAGCAGAAGCAGTGAATTGTGGGACTGTGGCAGGACTGGAAAGCGCATGAGAGAGAATGAATGCTTGTGCATTCAGGAGGTGCGGGCTGGAGTGGCATCTAATCTAGCGGGTAAAGTTTTGAGGCTGGAGACGGCAGTTGTTTTTGTGATGGCCAATTGCACCCAAGATCCCCAGGCAGCTAGCAGTGGCCATAAAGCCAGTCCCAGTTGCAGCTTGGGCAATATTGGTGCTCTCTCTCTCTCTCTCTCCCCTTCTCTCCCCCCCCCCCCCCCCCTCTCTCGTGTCTGAAAATACTGCGGGACTAGAGGCAGTGCTTGGGGGACATCATTAGTTTGGTGTCAGCTGGACTGTTATAATAATGGCTTTCGAAAGTCTCTGCACATTGTTGACATCTCCCCTTCCCCCAGACTGTTTCGTGATTGAAATGGTTGAGGGTGTCTTAAATTAAGGGTTTCTCTCCCCTGTCAGCCCATTAGGCTATATGCACACAAAGCGAGCATCCTGAGACCCTGATGGGAAAGCCCTTTAATAAACTTGCACGTTTTATCAGTTTTGGGATAATAATTCAGTCGACAGTGTTTGCACAACTTGCCTGTGGTGGCTCGTGGGCTATCAATATTGGTAATGATGACGGTTCAGGTTGACATCTAATGGTTTAAACAATAATCCAGCACAACCAGTTTGCCCTTTAATTTCTACAACTCTAAATGTGTACGAGGTAGGCTATATTGCGACTGTGATGCAGATGACACATCTGGCTAACTTGCTAGCTTGGCTCAGAGATGTAGCTGTCTTGTTCACGATTGCATACTCATAAACAAAAAGAGCATGATGCATGGAGTGAGGTTTCATAGAGCTGCTTTCTCTGCCCTGCAGCAGGCATCTTAAACCTAACTTTCACAGCTAACAGTTTTTTAAAATATTTACATTTTCAATTCATACCGCTGTGTGTGAATGGGTACGGCTGGAATGCTCAAGAGTGCAAGGACTGTGCCTTACCTTGGATTTGAACCTGCAACCTCGCAGCTACAACAGTAGCATCCTGTCGGTGAGCTTGTGCTCCAGAGGGATTTGAAAAATAAAACCTGTCTACCCTTGGCAACATTTCAAACACTGAAAAACACATAGTGTCACAGAGAGCTATCTCTTAGGTTAGAACTGTTACTCCCTCCACAGTCTAAATCCTGCTTTTTGGAGGGTTCTTCTCCCTAAAGCTGACTGCTTATTGTAGCCCCACCACACACACACACACACACACACACACACACGCACACACACCCATATACATGCACGCCCACACACACACGCACACATACACACACACACATGCACACACAGTGTTTGTAAGGGCACACCAGGGCACAGGAGAACCTGGCTTCCCCTCTCGGCCGATCGTTTAATTAGAGAAATAACCAACCAATTCCCCAAACCCGTCCACCCATCCCATCCAGCAAGTAAGTTGTGTTCTGCATTGGAGCAAGGCAGTGTTGTAAAACTCTGTACAGTAACTCCTTTCCAGTGCATAAAGGTACTAATGAAAGCAATTATAAAAAACGTTTACCGGCTGACATTACTTCCAAGGCCAATGGTAATATTGATTCTTTGTTGTGTTTTCTTTTGTTTATTTAAGTCTTCTCTAAATGGCAGTCTCATAATAAGGTGCGGTAGTCAATATTCATTGTGCGCGGCAACAAATAGTTCCAATACACGCAATAATAGGGAAGTGGGGACCTTAAATTGCACGTTGAATATTGCTAACATAGTTTAACTGCCTGCTATTGGAGAGCACGCCCAGCAGAAAGCGATCAATAGCATCATTATGCTAGAGGCAAACGCCGCCTGACGGTGGCTGTATGCTAATGACTGATCGTGAGCTGAGGAAGGGGCAGAGTTTTTAAAAGCAAACACTCGCTAATACAGGCGTGCGCTTAAACGTTTGCGCGTCTAACTGTCGCGTCTGCAGTCAGTCGCGTCTCGTACGCACGTCGAAGCCCACCGACTCCTGGTGGTTTCAGATGAAGTGCCACGAGGACTCTCACCAGCTTCAAAGAGGATACAGCTGGTGATTCGCTTCCAATTAGCTTGTACACCTGTGGTGACACTTGGGAAGCAGGGGTATATACGAGACTGCCGTCAGCACATAACACCGTTTCCCTGACAAAGGCGACGTTCGTGAAACGTTTGTCTGCGGAGCGACTTTGAGCGTGGGGCGATATTTCACGTTTGCGGAACCTTTGATTTTCTCCTTATTTTTGAAGTGGCAAGGGGAATCGTGCACACCTCCTTTGTGATAACCTTTTTGTGACATTTAGGAGTGGAATATAATTTAACATTTCCTCTGACAGATCATTCTCCATAATTGTTAGGAAAGGCGTATTTTTCCATCATTCTGTGCCGTGTGAGTATGTAGGCTCCCAGTGTAGGCCTGTTGACAGAGGTGTTAATTAGATCTTTTAATATGCATGCCGATGGCGAGGAGTTCATTTATAATGATTCCGAGGTTTAGTCTTTCTTCAAACTTGGACAAGGAAGCAGAAATGAGAGAGAGAATACCATTTTTATGATGCTCATTTTTTTTTAATTCGCAAAGAAAGGATATTTTTTTTTTATTTTTATAAAGGATAATACAGCTGTATTATCTTTACTAAAGCCATTTGTTACAGTACATATAGATCAGTTGTGGAGGCATGTCTACACTTTCAGTTTGCTAGGGTAGTATGTGCCATGAGTATAATCATTGAACGCTTTATACCTTAACCCTTTGAAGGGTAAGATCACAAATATGTGATTAGAATGTTTCTCAGTGAACATTCTAACACTGATGAAACAATCACTACTTGCAATTGCAAATGCATGGAGTTCTGTAACACTTTCTTAGAATTTTGGGGGGAAAAAACATTTCAAAACACCAGCTCTTCAAAGGGTTAAAAAGAACCTTGTTGTGAATATATGTTCTTAATGGAGGAATGTTCCAGACTCTCAGGGTACCCATTTAATGTGATTGTTCACTTTCTGCTGTATTTTAAATGTTATTTCAGGTTTGGTGTATGTTTCCATATAAGGAGGATCCTGCAATGTTTCTTGTAACTTAAAAATGATATTCAAGAGAGATCCTGGAAATTGGACAAATGTTAATGCTGGGAATGCCTAATTAATCCTGGAATCCTGGAATGTTCTGAGAAACAAAAATGGATCCACAGAAAATTAGATCGGATGCTCCAGAACAGGTGTCATACAGGTATCATTATGAGCTTAGTCAGAAATGTACTGAAGCTAAATGATCATATTGAATAAATGATTGGGATAATTAAATAATTAAGAACAGAAGCATCAAATAGTTAAGAACAGTACAGTTGCACCTCAGTGTGTAGTTGTATTGGGTCTTGTGTTTGTGGGATGTTCTCCAAGTCTCAGTCATCTCCGCAGACTATGCAAGCATTATAAAACAAATACCTTTGTCTGCAATTTTTCATTGTTCCAGTCTTTAAAAAGAAGAGAAGATGCTGCTCGTCTATAACAAATCTAGTGCCAGGGCCTCGCAGGCGGAGAATTTCATTAATCACCATCTTCAAAATGTGGAAACAGGACTTTGCGGAGGGAAGCTCTGTGAATTAATGACAAAGAATTGCATTGCATGAGGGAATATTTTCCTTCCATTTGTGATTTCATCAGAAAAGCGAGCAGCCAGAGCAAAATAAATTCATCTTCGATTGGAAAGGATCAAAATCAAATGTCCTCTAAACATAAACAACAGTCGTGACAGCCATTCAAGTAGTAGTAGTGATTACCGTTACTAGATAACAGTTATATATACAGTATGCAATAGCAATGGTACTGAAGGACGAAAATTATAGAACAATTTCAAAAATTGTTTTACCTCCTTATTCATATTACTGTCATTATCAATATCTTTATATATGCATGAGTTATGATTTTCAAAACAGATTGTACTGTTATCTATGTAATCAGGATGCCCCCTCCCCCACCCCCATCAAGAACTTTTACACTCTTACAGCTGATAGCAGAAAATGTTCAACAATAAAATGAAATACAGGCTGCCCACAGAGGCATTTTGGGGCTGAAAATCAGCATTTCCTTGTTAATCCGAAAACATCAGACCCACTGTATCACATGATACGTGATGCATCCATTAATGCACATGTCCTTGTGTGTTATCAACTCTGCTGTTTTATTACAACAACAGCTTCAAGAGAAGCATCGGTAATACTCATACATGCTGCTACACTTCCGAAAAGATATCCCCTGGGCACCTACATATTCGAAAACACGCTGTTTTTTTTCTGCTTGTTTGTTTTGTTTGTTTTTGTTTCGTTTTTTTTTGTTAGACACTGGTATGCTTGTGTTGTCTGGTTTAGGGTACGTATTCTGGATCTCCACCTTCTAAGGAGCTCGACAGCCACATGCTGGTCCCAGAGAGACTGTCCGTTTGTGACAGGCACAGTCTACTTGAGCAACGGCCCTCCCTCTCCCATCTCTGCCTTGGACAACACCTGTTGGGTCAGCTTGGCGTAAATCTTTTAGCATTTTATGTGACCTGACTAGCCGAACCCGACTTGCCTGCACTCCAAGGACTAGTCTCCGGTCTTATGAGCGTTTAGAGCCAGAAAACCTCCACCCCTGCGAATGTGTGTAAAAGTTTATTTGCTGCAGGTCACGGTGTCTAGCTGGCCTGTGAGCCTGCTGTGGGATCTGGATTTGGAACCTGTACACAGTTCAGCTGTCCCTGGGCTGCATGTCTTGTTTATCTATGATGGAGCATGCAATAGAGTATGTAACCCTGTTTCTCTGAATGATGATCAGTGTTTGTGTGTGTGTGTGTGTGTGTGTGTGTGTGTGTGTGTGTGTGTGTGTGAGAGTGAGTGAGAGAGATGTGTGTGTGTATGTGAGTGAGAGGTTTGTGTGTGTGTGTGTGTGTGTGTGAGTGAGTGAGAGGTTTGTGTCTGGGTGTGTGTGTTTGTGTTTGAGTTTGTGAATGAGTGAGAGTGGTGTGTATGTGAGTGACTCAGTGTGCGAGAGAGAAAGAGAGGTGTGTTTTGTGTGTGTGTGTGAGAGAGAGAGGTGTGAGTGAGTGAGTGACAGGTGTGTGTGGGTGTATATGTGTGCGTGTGTGTTCTTTATGTTTGAGTGTCTTATGGGGAAACACACCCCAGCCTCTATATCCCAGGCTGTAACAGTGCATTTTGTTATACGGCCGTATTTCCTTACGTCCTCTCAGACAGCATTGGTCATTCTGCAAACCTTGTTTTATTTATGCAGAAAGAGAATTGTGTGGAACATGAATTTGCGAGGGGGGGAGAGATGGATGGAAAGAGACAGAGAGAAAGAGGGTGAGAGAGAAAGAGAGAGCAAGAGAGAGCGAGGCTTTGCCCACTTCTTCAACAGCCAGACACCCCTGCTGTGTGTGTGTGTTTTTTTTTGTTGCCTCTAAGCAGAAGAGAAAAAAAAAGTGTGCCTTGAATTTTAAAGAGACAAATAGAATAATAAATGCAACAATTTTGCCGGCGCCTCTCTGGGGAAAAGACAATATTTCTCTTACATGCAAACTTCACATTATTTATTCAGGAACAAGAGAGTGCTTTTTAGTCACATCACATTCTCTCGCTGCCCGGAAAAAGAAATCAACTGTTTATTTAGGAAAAACAGGTAGGTGGGGTTTGGGGGAGGGATGGGGGGGGGGGCAGGGGGGTAACTTGAGAATGGTTCCAGTAAGATCTCAGAGGCAGACTGTTCCTTTGGGGATATCATAGTTGAGGATATCAGGATTGCGCTCGATAGATATTGTTGTCACACCGCAGTCAAAAAACAGGAAAAATAAATACTCCCCTTGCTCAGCTTTTAAAATCCCATTAGGCATTCCCCGCATACACTTGTACATTATCTCATTTTTACTGGCAGCGGAGGGAAACAAGTAATCTGAGGTCTGTGTTTGACATGTCGGAAAGGATTTTAGAGGACTTAGGTGGCATTAGCTCCCATTTAAACTCATGCATGAAAGATAGCACTATTGGCGGATGGGTAAGAATCACAGATTTTGGTGTGTGTGTGCGTGTGCACGTGCGTGTGCATGTGTTTGTGCATGCATGCGTGCGTGTGTATGTGTGTGTGTGTGTGTGTGTGCGCGTTTTTGTGTGCGTGTGCATTTTTGTGTGTGCATGTGTGTGTGCGTTTGTGCGTGTGTGTGTGTCCGCACATGCATTCATGTGCGTGGTTGGGCTGCTTGCTTCTTCACTGATCGCTGACTCCGCCCCTCTCTGTCCTACAACAGCGTCTGGATCAAGCACACCTGAGAGAGGCCAGGCTCATCAGAGACTGCCAGATAAAAGAAGCCTGAGAACACCTGAGATTTGTGGGTCCTGAAGGACTGGCCTGTGTGAGTACCTGATTTGTGATTTGTCTGACAGGCTCCAGAGGGAGGGAGGGACCCTGCGGGTTTACATGTACTCTGCAGTGAGTTTTTACATTTCTGGTGCTTTTTCACAAGGAACTGTATTTGCTGTTGTTTGTGTGATTATAATATGTGGTTATCGTATCAATTTAGTTACGGTGCGTAAATTTGTGGGATGTGACCACATGGGGATGATTCAATTCGATGTAATTTCCTCCATTTACTTAATAATAAATAAGATAAAATTGTCTCTGGGTAGTCTGTCATGATGTAAGTTAGATTCCCCCCCCCCCTTTTGCTTTATCTCCACACATGGATCAATAATTTCCAGCCAGTGGGGAGGCACTGTACCATCTTCACATGGAATCCTACATAGATCAATGCACTCCCCCCCACCATTGATTTAAAGCACAAACCAGCCACCGTATCGGTGGAGAGATTGACCCCCTCACCCAGTGCAATTACCCTGGGGTCATATCCTTCGCTTTCCCTGAGCAAAGGTCTTCTAGTGGCAATCATTTTCAAATGGTTTCTAAATAATATCCATTCTCACCAACATTCCCATACCAGGAGCAATTATTTTTCCGGTTGATGAATTTATACTTTTTTTTTTTTTTTTTGAAGGTGATGAATTTATATTTGTCACTCTAGAAAATGTCCTGCAGAAATGCACTACATGGCCAAAAGTATGTGGACACCTGGTATTTGGCATCTCATTCAAAATTATGGCCATTAAGTATGGAGGACACCGCTTTCTGCTGTAATACCCTCCACTGTTCTGGGAAGGCTTTATATTAGATGTTTGGAGCATTTCTGCTGGGATTTGCCTCCATTCAGCCAGAACTGCATTACTGAGGTTGGGTACTGATTGGGCGATTAGGACTGGCTCGCAGTTGGCTTTCCAACTGATCCCAGAGGTGTTGAGGGGTTGGGGTTGAGGTCAGGGTTCTGAGCAGGCCAGTCAAGTTCTTCCACACCGTTCTTGACAAAACCATTTCTATATGGACCTAGACCTTGTTGTGTTCCTGAGGGTATATTGTCATGCTGAAACAGAAAAGGGCCTTCACCAAACTGTTGGGAAAGCACAGAATTGTCTAGAATGTGATTGTATGCTGTAGCATTAAGATATGCCTTCACTGGAACTAAGGGGCCTAGTCCAAACCATGAACAACAGTCCAGATACTTTTGGTCATATTGTGAATAACCTCAATATGATGGTATATGTGACGTACACTTAAATCATAATAGACATAAAAAGCTATATTGGTCAATGTTTCATATATGCAAGTTATATGTATATACATATTTATATTTTGTATAGATAAACATGCACTGTTATACTCCCTTTATCTATAGGGATTAAATATTTTATGAATATTTGTACTAGTATTTCTGCTTTTCTGCATTTAAATTCTATATGAGTGTGCTTCTCAATTGGTACACTGGATATTTATTAAAGGTATATTGAAAAATGTATTTATGCCTTCAGCTTCTTACGGTTTGTGAGGGAAGGTAGCCATATTGTCTTTGTGAATGCTGCTTGTACATATTCATGAGGATAGGAAAAATCAAAAGTAATTTGTTGTGTCAATCATAGATGTTTTCAGTGTCTTCTGGTTGTACACACACGCACACAGACACAGACACACCCACACACACAGACACACACACACACACTCACACTTTAGCACTCAGTCACTGATTGGCAAAAAAAGTCCACACACCCTAAACTAGCTTCTGACCGAAAGGAGACCATAGAAAGCCTGCAGACACTGTGGCCCTTCAGAACTGGAGTTTGAGACCTCTGATTTATAGAGCACAAGACGGATTCAGAAACAGGCATATAGGTTTTAAATTATGAATTTTGCGGATTACCAGCGTGCAGGTTTAGTGTCTTTGTATTGGTTTATTTGTTTGTATTTGCTATATTTCTAGCCAACTAAACATGTATAATCTTTCAAATAAGCAGCGAGAATTTTTATTTAGTTATTTATTTATTTTTTGCTTTTCAACTGCATGGATATTGTTATTTCATAATGAATACATAAAAATCTAAATGTTTCATGAAGGAAGTCAAATAGTTCACTGAAATAGCCACTG
Source organism: Anguilla pacifica (assembly GCA_039654925.1). Classification (NCBI taxonomy): domain Eukaryota; kingdom Metazoa; phylum Chordata; class Actinopteri; order Anguilliformes; family Anguillidae; genus Anguilla; species Anguilla pacifica. The sequence continues at coordinate 25,707,382 of CM077297.1, forward strand.
TTTGATCATTCAATCATTTTTCACTGAACTGTTATTACAAATTCTTATTAAAGTAAGCATTATTCGAAAGTATAAACTATCCTAACCCACACATTCTAAAAAATGTTTCTATGAAAGGGTGGCATCTCAGAGCAAGAGAAAAAGATTTATATTAAATTTGTAAATGTCAGAAACTCTTTGGGTAATTCTATTGAAGATATAGAAGTATCATAAATAGATTATCAAAATGAATATTCTGAAATGGAATCTTCACATGCTTTTCATTGCACAGCTGTTCGGATCCATAAAGATGAATTATGAAACATGACCTTTTCCGCACAGAATCGTTTAGAGAAGTTCCATAATGGAATTTAGGCAGTTGTCTGTTACAAGATCGTAGTGTTCTCGCTTATTAACCGTCATGTAGGAATTATTCTCAACGTGTTTCCGTGTTACAATGTGTCTTAGTTACATGCACAGCAATTCTAACCCCCGCTTCTGATTGGGGGGGGGGGGGGTTGCCATGGGTACAGCGCACCCATATGAGCAACCATTTGGGGTCTCCTGAGAACCCAAACATATACACCTATTCACATGTGACCATAAAATAGGCATTCTTACAAAATGAGCTCTATATGAAACTTGGGATCACTCTAGCGTGCCTGTTATTAAGCAGTGTTTTTTTGGGGGGGGGGGGGGGTTTCCGGTTGGGCTCCAGGTGGGGCTGGGGGGGTTCTGATCGTGTCTCACACCCGTGTGTATGACAGGCTAGCCCCGCCCCTGACCACAGTCCCGAATTCAGGACCCCACACCTCTGTAGGCTCCGTATGAACATTTTGCCTGTGGTCACGAAGCAGGGCCCTGGTTCCAGCTCTTGGGCCTGGATTGCATCGTGTTACATTACAGCACTGCCATTCACACTTTTTAATAGCGCTTTCACATTGTATCCTTCTGAACGGCTGGATGTACCGTATACTGAAGCAATTCAGGATTCAAGTTCCTTTGCTCAGGGATGCACCGGCAGTGTCCTACCTGGGATTTATGTGTCCTTAACCTCGGCTTAAAGGGAAGATTCAATACATGTAGTTCAGTCTGCATGTTACTTATGTTCATTGTGGTAGCAATAAAAATGCATGTATCGTGCTCTGGGTGATTACTTGCAGTTTAAAAATACATTTTTAACATAAGTTTTTTTCTTTTAAAAACATATGCAAATGTTGCATCTTTAAAAAATTTGTTAGAAGTTTGTTAGAATTTCGTGACTGCTGAACCAAACTGTGTACAGTATGAAAGAAATGCTAACACTCGTTTTTAATTATGACTCATGGATGAACACTGTGGTGGACAAACACCGATTGAATCCTGATTTTAGTTCTGTAGGGCTCTTGACTGTTTCAGTTTTGAGAATAATCTCTTCCTTCTTAAAAATGCCATGTAGAGCTTGAGTGGTTTTGGAAAATGTGATACAATGTGATAAAACTGTTTTATATTGCTTTATGTTCTTTCAATTATAAAATAGGCTGTTGAACATTATTATGTTTGATATAGATTTATGGCCACTGGAAATGAGACATTAGGGACATTTTTCCAAACCTCCTTGAAAAGTCTAGTGCATTGAGCCAAAGTGATAGAAAATCTCATTGTCTAAGTTGTAGTTCCATGACTTTAGATTTATTAATCACTATGTTTGCTAAAGTAGTTGTGATCAGTTATATTTATGTATCAGTTATAGTTATAAGTTGGAAAGAGAGAGTGCAAGAGAAAGAGAAAGAATGTTCTGCTCGTATGACAGTTGTAATTTTTCTTGACGGTGACTTTTTTATATATTATTTTTTGAATCTGACAGTTATTTAAATGTAGCCTACTACATACTGAAGTCAGGGTAAAGGTGGAGTGATGAAGGACTATCTGAAGAGGCAATGCTGATCTTTGGAAAGGAAACAAACAAGAAAAGACCTGTGGGACCCCTGAGCCAGAACCAGTAGCACTGTGCATGCACCACCACCAGACTGCCTGCCCAGCAGCTGAGTTTTAAACACCCCGAGCACCCTGACAGGTCGTTCTTACGCAAGCCTCCAATCCATCCCAATCGCTCCTTGCAGTGTTTTTTTATTTTTATTTTTTTTAAATTTTTTACAGGTTCTTCTCACCATAGTCGAGCCTTTAATTTCGTTGTTTTCATATGTTCCTGGGAATATTTAGAATACTGCAGGAGAACCGTTGTGATTCTTCATCTCCGCTCCTCTTCCACTACAACAGGAACAAGACCAAAAACATAGTATGTGGCTGCACCTAACACACTTCATCCGGCTGACCAACGGTGTATCTTCATAACTCGCTGACCAATGGTGTAACTTCATCACTCACTCAGTCACTCAGTCACAGACATTCGCGTTTATCGGGCTGGCCCCGCTGTTGCGGTCCAGCCAAAAACCAAAGCTTCCACAGATCAGTTATGGGAAGACGTACAGTCACAGGAGTTTGCAAATAAGCCCCTGAATCCTATTCACCTTGCAGGGCCTTATTTTGAAACCGCTCTCCCTCACTGTGCATTTTCCCGCTTGTATACTGCTTGCCAAATAAATGATCTAGGCCTACTGCAAAATCATATTTAAATTAATTTTATTTTGCATAATTGTAAATTTTTTGTACATTATTTCCACTGATATTTTTGACAAACAACAGCTTTTTCATATCCTAGAAACCACAAACCAGCTTAGTTCACGCTGTTTACGAAACAATAGAATCAGACATTTCCGTGTATTACAAAGTGTGCCATGTTAAAGGGGGGATTTGTTTTGGGAAGCTGATGTTAGCAGTGCATATCAGCTGTTTTTGCAGCTCTTGCCACCTTTTTACTTCACTTCATTGTTCCCGTGCATGTTAAATATTTGATTTATCGTTCATTTAAATGGAAAATTCCCCCAAAATCAAACAAATGGTATTTTCTAGTATCTGCATATGATGTTATATAAACACGCGAAGCGTGACATGTGTAACGCCCAGCTTGAAGTGGAAACATAATGAAGTTTCCCCTCCATGAAACTCACTCTGTGACTGGCTGGGGGAAGACAATCTTCTGGATTTTTGACCACAACCCTTGCACAGCAAATTGCCTGATCAGTCCTGGACAGCTCCACACACAGAAAGCAGAAAGATGCTCAAAAAAGGTGAAACAGACTTAAAACAAAAGTCATGAATACACTGTACAACAGAATTATGTTATATAGTGCTAACCAACCCCTAGCGTACTTTTTTTCCCAAATGTTGGACTGTAGAAAGCAAACCTGTATTTGTTTAATACCATAAATAGCCAGGAAAATCAGTCGATCTAGATCTGATTCCTGCTTTTGATCCATTAGCTATCTATAATCTTGTTGCCACTTATAGTAAAACGTAAATCTGCAACCTTATGTGCTGGAAATAGACTTTTTTTCCTTTTCACCAGAGTTATACAAATAATATGCCGTCGGTTTTTGTATGTTGGCAAACTGTATTCCCTAGTGATAGGATGATGGCATTAATTGTACAACTAAATTTAAAAAAAAAACTTTTATTCTGTTTTCCCCTTTTTGTTTTTAACATCTCTATTAAATGCCAACTCCTTAGAAAGAAAGAAGAAAAAAAATCCTTCACGCCTCCAGGTTACAGCTTCTCTCCTATAAAAAAAGAAAAACATTTGGAATCCACAACGAATGAATTACAAACTAATTAACAATCATTAACTGGATCACTCCGAGAAAGGACAAATTATCATAACCGCCTAATTAAAATATGATTGCAAGTTCAATAATTACAAATCATTCATTTTTCTACATCCTTCATGGGAAGTGTGCAGCGGTTCACCAGTAGGCCTATTAGCGAGTAATGAATTCAATCGTTTCCGCCAAATTATTATGAATAATTATTTCTTAACGCAGTGGTTTCATGCATAAATCACTCTTAAGCTATGTTGGCATTAACTGAAGTTAGGGCTGCAGACTAAGTTTGAGCAGGGTTGGACACGGACTGCTGTGAAATCAGGCTGCAATGCTTTGCGTTGCTCCCAGAATACTGCACATCAGAATCATTTATTTTTTATTTTATTTTTTTATTTTTTTATTTTTTTAGAATTGCTTTCGCTCTATTTTCCCATTTTCCTGTTTTTTATTTTTTTTTGGTATCCATTCGTTTAGATTTCATTTGATCCTGGCATGCACAGAGGCAGGGAAATACTGTAAGTCTGTTTTTCAGATGTTGGTGTGAGATGCTTGAATGTGTGAGAAAAAAAGATGTGATTTTTTGTCTTTACGACACAGAGGGGAAAGATAAGAGTGTGCTTAGTCGTATTTTTCAATTACTGTCCTGTCAGGGAGTTCCTTCCTCTGAGCCAAAAGCCCCCCCCTCCCCCTCCCCCTCCCCCATGCTTTTCCATGCGCAAGGACTTGTGCTGTCCAGATGTGTGCATTCTCAGTCCCAACTCTGTAAAATAGAAATACAAAGTACATTTTACCCATTGTGGGCTCATGCTCACGTGAACCTCGCCAATCGTTTGATTAACACTGATGATTGTGCATCTGCTACATCTGGGTGGCCCAGCCCTGTTCCTGGAGATCTACAGTCCTGTAGGTTTTTATTTCAAACCTAATTTGAGTTGAATAAGGTGTGCTTTGGTAAGGTTGGAGTGAATACCAACAGGACGGTAGATCTCTAGCTGTTGAATGAGGTATGTTTTGTTAGGGTTGGAGTGAAAACCTACAGGACAGTAGATCTCTAGCTGTTGAATGAGGTGTGCTTTGTTAGGATTGGAGTGAAAATGTACAGGATGGTAGATCTCTAGGAACAGGGTTGGGCAGGCCTGTCCTCCCTACCTTTTCTGTTGAGTAAACTTCACTACACCTTTTCCATTTTCATAAAAGGTTTGCTTGGGCAGTGTGTTTTGTGTAACCATAGTGCTGGGCCAATATTTTGCATTTACGCCTGAACGCATTATGGGACCATTTTCCATGTGTTTATTACCTCTACCGTGCTTCTATTAAAGTGCTTCTTGCTATATTTGCACCTACTGTGGGATTTTACTGTATTTTGTAGATATTGCATTGAATACTACTGTCCCGATCCTGGCTGTTGTCTAAATGGTAAATGGACTGCATTTATATATAGCGCTTTTATCCAAAGCGCTTTACAATTGATGCCTCTCATTCGCCAGAGCAGTTAGGGGTTAGGTGTCTTGCTCAAGGACACTTCGACACGCCCAGGGCGGGGTTTGAACCGGCAACCCTCCGACTGCCAGACAATCGGTCTTACCTCCTGAGCTATGTCACCCCTAAACCTGTATGTATGCAAGTCACTCTGGATAAGAACATCTGCTAAATACCTGAATGTAAAGTCTGAGGTCAACGCGGAGTTGTCCACACTTCCTAACTTCCAGAGAGGTTGTAAAGATGCACTGGACCGTGAACTGTTGTCGGGGTCGAGTTTGGCTGGTGTCTCCACGGAGAGTCTGTGCTCGCAAACTGAGCAGGGAGGATCTGTGCAGTTGCTTGTCCACCCTAAAGCATTTGAGAGCCGTTAAATCTGTACTGTCTGACCCGATGGTGTCCTGTGAAAAAATGAATTCGGAACAGTGATTTCAGACTGTGCTTTTCCCGTCAATGCTGTACGATTGTCCTGTGTCGGTTTGGTTGCTGCTGTGTGTATGTGTGTGTGTGTGTGTGTGTGTGTGCGCGCGTGCGCGTGTGTGTGTGACTAATCCCACGCATTAATATAAATGGTGGAGAACAAAATAACAGAGATGGCCAACATTGAAAATGCATCCATTTGAAATATACTGTAAATAATATATTTATATGCATGTGTTTCGTATGTAATACAGTTTTGCTTGTCTCAGTTTCTGTGTTTTATACACCTCTGCCACCAGCAATGCAACCTGCGCCTCTACCTGTTTCATTCCAGTTTATAGATTTATTTTTATTTTATTTTTGGGGGGTAGAGATGGTGTTAAATTTGCGTTTTGTAGCAAAAATATGTGTCAGTGCATTGTTGTCCATTCTTAGGAAACCGAAAAAGTTAAAAAAAAAAAAAAAAAAAGTTTTGGTAATGGATCATGGACAGTACCCTTGATGCTGCTGGTTGAGGTAAAATGAGTGTTCCTTATTGGCGTCGTCGCTGTGCGTGACAAGTGCGAGGGCTCATGGGAACTCGTTTAGTGTTAGCGGCCGCTGTCCGTTGAGTATCGCCCGCTCTGTCACATGTGTGTGTGCCGTTGCCATGGTGAGCATCCTGCCGGACCGAGTAATGGGGCGATGCGGGGCAGAAGGTTCCAGAAGGCCCCTCCTGTCTGGAGCTGATCTCTGAATGTAAAGCGCCGGTATAGCCACGACAATCCCCCCGAGCAGCCAGAATCAAGATTCCATAAAAATATTCATGTCTGTTCACATCCAGATTTTAGCAGTTTTGAGAAGATCTGGACCTCCAGAAAGCTGAAGATTCAGAGTAGGAACAAACTTTGTTTTCTGCCCTGCGGCCCCCTCGAGAGGGAGAAAGAAACCAAGTGGAAATTTTAATAAAGAAGGTTTTGTTCTGTAAAAATTAATAATAAAAGAGAGAGAGAGAGAGAAGAAAAAGAGGATGGAATTTTATTGCCGATAAGGCACGTCTGGTCAGTACAACTTCTTGTTGGCAAAAACAAGCTGGCTGCAGTGTCCAAATGTGGCGAAAGTCTGGCGAGTCCGTGTGGCTTTCCCCGAAGGAGGAGGAGGAGGTGCAGACCTTCCTCGCTGGAGGAACACGAGGGTCCGGCTAACTGGCCAGCTTGGCTGAGAAACGGCCTCCCCAGGCGCGGGTGGTGTGCGGCTGCTTCAGTCATCCGGACAGGAAGCTCTCGAGATGTTTACCACAGTTAAAATACATTTTCACCTAGCCTTTGCTTACTGTGTGAACTGGACTGGACTGTGTTCATGGCTGTGAATAACTGTTGCATAATGAGTATTGTGCCTTATCGGACCCGTGTGGTTTGTTCCAATGACCTTCGGTATGCACTTATTGTACGTCGCTTTGGATGAAAGCGTCTGCCAAATAAATGTCATGTAATGTAACATTTTTGTTTTATTACACTCTGAGGCTTCAGTTACTCATCGCTGAGTCTGTTTCCTGCACAAACAGTTGGCAAAACAGAAGAAAATTGTTTTCCTCAGTCTACCTTGCCAGACCAAATTTTACTGAATGCAGGCCAGTACGAGACTTTACATATTGTTTTGACGAGCTATAACTTTTTTTTCAAAAATATGCACGCAGGAGTTTTTAATTTCCATCTCATGAAACTAGACACTGGGCCATTTCCATCTTATGCCCATTAACTTAATTAACCAATTAATTAGTGCAATTAGCACATTAGCTCAATTAATGAAGCCTCTTCCCAGGGTTCCAACTCCTTTCATGGGATAATTTGCCAATTTTCCGTAAGTTTCAAGGACACTTAGCTTTCCACAACACATTCTCAAAACACTGTTCAGAGATTAAGATTGTGAGAACTGATTTGCATGATACCAAATCAACAAACAATGTAAAAGCACTGAACATACTACATATGATTTAAACACATAGTTCTAAATATTTGTTTCTGTTGACGTTATTGTGTGGTTCTTGGATTTGTAGGTGTCAACTGTGTTGTTTTCTCTTGTGCAGACCCATTCTCTCCGTTCCTTATATGTAAACAAGCTGTTACTTTATGTTTTGACCTTGGAGAGACAGATTAGCTAATCATCGGATAAGTGCTAAGTGGCATGGGACTGTTGTCTGCCTTCGCTAGACAGAAAGCCATCCCCAAACTGCCAACAACCTCATTTACACATTTTCAGTTCCCCTGGTGACACCTTGTTTTAGAATCAAAGATCTAATGGAAATTCAAAGTATAGACTATAGGCACTGCCATGACAACATAGTGTTGGACATGTTATTATTCATGTATGTTCTTTATTTGCGTCCCTTTTGGATAGATTGTTGTTGGATAAATTCAGATTAATTGCATCTCTATTGAATTAATTCCCCTGATTTGGACATTGGGGAATTTTGAGATGTAGTTGCCAAGGTATTGTAGTGTTTTGTGTGGTCACCTGACATTACAAGAAAGCGCCTTTGCGGTTGTGTATAACATCGTGAGTACAGTTTCCTGTCACTCAGCTCGCTCCTCATGATCTGCATCACGTTATGCTTATTTATAGTTGTTGACATAAGGATTGCATGTCATGTCTCTTGGCATGTCACGTTAATGTTATTTGCTGTTACTGTGCTGCCATATCACAGAACGTGCCTAATTATGGTCACTGACAGAAGCGTTTATGAATGTCTACAGTATGTATGGCTTATGAAGGTGCTGTTCACTGCTCATGACAGAGTCATATAGGAATTGTGCCCTAATAAGTATGGCTGGATATCACTCGACTGACTTCTCAAGTCCTGCAGTGGGTGCTCCAGCGGAGGGTAACAGGGCTCTGAATGAAGGAAAAGGCCTCTCTCTGGTTCCTGAAGGCCACTTCGTAGAAAGCGCTCCCGGTTTTGGAGAAGAGGGAGGATTTGATATGGTGTGGGAGGCGCGGGGAGGCTGGGGCACAGTGGAGTGGGCGCCCGCGTCGGGAATGAAACGGCTGGAGAGCCGGTAATGAGGCAGAGAGGAGGGAGAGCTGGCGGGCCCCGAGGCCCGAGGGGGGGGGGGGGGGCTGGAGGAGGGAACGGGGAGAGGAGAGGAGAGGAGAGGAGAGGAGGCAGGAAAAGGGTTTATTTTCCTCCATAATTCATCGCCACTTGTTAGTCTGAGGCGGCGGCGGCGGCGTCCGCGGTGGAGCGGGCGTCTGCATTAATGTCACTCCCGAGCGCCGCTCCGCCGAGAGCTGGCTTCTCCCGCCTAGCGCGCCAACTGTCACCTGTCACCCCGGTGACTCGCTTAAAATTCCACCCCCCCCCCCCATTCTCCTCGATCCCTAGCACACCTGAATCACTTATTCACACCCGTTTGCCTCCCCCTTAACACCTCAGGGATGGAGGGATAGAGGAGGTGCCTCTCGGAACTGGAGAGACAGACGCAGATGAGGAATACGATGAAGGGTTGTGAAGTGTTCGGTGTTAATTCAACAACAACACGGTGCACGTGAAGCCAGTATGAAACGGAGTAAAATGTATCTCTATCAGAGAGAGAGAGAGAGAGAGAGAAAGGGAGAATAAAGGTAATATGATTACCGGTGTAATTTGCAATCAGGCGTTTAGCTGGTGTTTTTATCCAGAGAAACATAAAAAGAAACATTCATTTTTACATATTATCCATTTATACGGGTGGGTATTTCACAAAGCAGATCAGGTTAAGTACCTTTTTCAAGGGTACAACAGCAGTGCTGTTGAGAGTCAGATTAACATCCTTAGAGTTACAAGCCCAGCCGGCTATCCATTGTACTGTCTGCCATTACAGGCAGTCTTTTCTTAGACAATTTACATAATTTTGTGTGGTACAATTCATATATTTTTTCAAGTACATGCTACTCAATTGTGCAAAAAGAAAAAATACTACTCCACATGTGGTTCTACTGTGTGTTAGATTTATGGTAGAATCCATTGATGATTGCAGTATAGTACACAGCAAAGTGTTAAGTGTTCAGTGTTTAATTAACTATGATTAAGAGTATGTTTTGCTCTGATACAGGATATATTGTTCCTATTGGAATTATATAAACTCTAATATACCTGTATTAACACTGAACACTGAACAATTTGTTGTGTGTTTTTGGGAAATACCAGGAACTGAATGACAGTTTTTATTCCATTTACTGTACAGCAGCAAGTGATCTCCAGCAACACTACTTATATTCTCTTTGTTGGCTTCAGAAGCCAATGGCGATTCTGGACTATGGTACTTGATCTATGTGCAGTTTGTGCCCTTTGAACCAGTATTTGAAATTCAATCAGCTCTATATTTTTAAAACCCCCCCCCCCTCCACTTTTTTTCTCCCTAATTTGGAATGGTAACTTTTTTCAGCTGCATTCATGCTGTGATCACTGCAGTGTTGCAGGACGATGTAGGTGTGCGCTAAGATGTCGCCAGTGGCCTTTCTTCACGCTGCAGCCCATAAGCCGAGCTCACACAGACACGAATGGGAGGAGGATGCCTTGTGTGCAGCCAGTCGACCAGTGAGAGCTGTGAGATGTGGAGCCCCGCCCACTCAACCCTCCGTAACCCTGCGCAACGCTGCTTACAGTCGTGTCCACCCTGTGAACCTTGCTGCAGCCAGCAGCGACACGGGCGGGACTCAGACCCAAAATCGTGGAGCCCTTCCACACACCAGGACAGTGCCTTAACAGGACGAGCCCCCCAGCAGCCCCCGAACAGTCATATTTTACCCCCCCATCTCCCCCTAAGCACGGTTCCTAATCCCGGCAGTCTCGGGAAGTCCCTCGCAAAAGGGAATTATCAGAAGCCCCGATTCATTCCTTTAAGTGACAGCATATTAATAATGGATCACAGAGGCCTCAAAGAGCTGCTCAGGCTTTCCTTTCTCCCCTGACCCCTCGCCGATGAACACAAGCCGAAGAACATAAATTCCCCCGAGATTAGTACGATCGCCCAGCTGTGGGGAACAGGGAGGCCATTTCAGTTTGTGTAAACTAGCGCGGGCTCCTGATGCCTCCTCTGGGATTGCCTGCATAGTAATGTACACAGAAGTGCGTTGGGAAGAAACCACACGGTCTGTGATAAGATGTTTTTTTCTTTGTTTTTTTTTTTTTTACCAAAGCGCATCTGCGATCTTTTTCGACAGCCAACCTTGCGCTCGCCATTTTCCAAAATTTTCTCGGGACGCGGGGCCAGAATTATGAATTACCGCATTCTGACCATCCTTCCTCGTTTAGTTCTGGACGAAAAATTATTGTGAAAGCGTTTGTGCGCCATGCAAGAAAAAACGTTCGACAACTAATTTTGCCGTTGTTGTTTCCAAGTTCACTGGTACATTTTGTCTTCATGAGTATTTTTATGTGTGTAAAAACCTACAACAGGCCAGGTGTGTGAGCTGCATTCAGGCAAATTTCAAACAACTTCAATTGGAATTGCAGCTGTAATCAAGGGTATCTTTCATTTGTGTAGAAGCCCGATAAAAACATTTTAACACCATCGGCAATGCTTTTAAACGCTGCTCTGTAAATGGTATACCAGTGTTTGCACATTGCATTTGGGACACTTCTGTGTCAAAGTGTCAAAATCCTGAGGTTTCCCCACCCCCCCCCCCCCCACTTTATTTTATTTTTATTTAGAATTCATTTGTCGCATAGATTCTAAACCCCCAAGGGAGGCAGTGACAAGAAAAAAACCAATGAATGCAAAAAATAAAAAATAAATAAAAAATATGAAAGGAAGGAAGAGAGCATCTTTTCTGTAGCACAATACAGCCCCAGGATCTCTCAAGACAAGAAAGACTAGAATTAAAAGCATATAAATTATAACAAAAACATGCCTTTTTTCTTGTTTTTTTTTTT